>OZ007527.1:7101243-7248592 GCA_963931895.1 Eupithecia pulchellata | reverse complement strand
ACATTCCGTGGCCTGACATTTTGTAAATGGATTTCCGAAGGTACCAGTAGGACATCTACAGTTAGGCCGGTGACCTTGTCCATAACATTCAGCACTGATGGCGCATGGTGCGTCGACTACGCATGGATTAACACACACGCCGTTGTAACAAGTGTCGCTATCAGGACACTCGGAATCAGAAGTGCATCCAACTGAAATATATAAATTCAATGTTTATAAAAATGAGAAACGAAAAGTACCATTGGAAAATCGATAGGAATATAAGTACTACCTTTAGTGCATCCACTGTAAGGATTTCCAGAAAAGCCACGTTCACAGAAGCAAACAGGATGATGTCTGACAACAGTGCATTCTGCATTCGAGCCGCATGCACAAGGATCGGCGCAAGCGCCATTTACGCATGCTTGTGATAGTGGACAGTCTGAATTTGCTTTACAGCCGACTGTTTTTGATCCGCCAGATGCTAAAATAAAAAAAATATTATTGTTTACTTCTTCACGTAAATTAAGTATTTATTAATGTAGAAGTTTTGATTTGTGACCATTTTCTTGAAAAATATGTGAGGTTGCAAATACATACGTGGTACGCAGTGTAACGTGGCAACACCAGAATATCCTCTCGGGCACGAGCATTGCGGCTTATGATCGATGACGCGACACAATGCGCCGGCGCCGCAAGCGTCTAAGCATGGGTTCACGCAGGCTCTATCCATACAAGCGCGTTCTGGACCACATTCTTCATCGTTGTAACATTCCCATGTTGTATGGCGAGGAACTGAAATAATGTTTAACATTAACATCATTTGACAAAATAAGAAAATAGTTGACTCAAATTGTGTTTTAAAAATAGTTACTTACGTGAGTTACACTCAATCCTCGCATTTCCTGTATAGCCTTCTGGACAACTGCAATGTGACGAGTGATCGATAGATTCACATACAGCGTTTTGTCCACAGGGGTCTGCTTTGCAAGCTTCGACGCAACTTCCACGACGACAGGTCTGAGCAAGAGCACACTCTGAATCGACCGAGCATTCTGCACTGGGTGGCGGTCGGCAGCCGGAGTCGGGCGCGGATCGTCCTCCCTCCGGGCATACGCAGGCTACAGCTCGCAATGGAAGCACGTCCACCGTGTTGCAAATGAGGCCTGGGTCACAGGGCGCGCCTGCGCAAAGGTCAGTACAACGAGCGTTTACGCATGCCAAGGGCGCTGGGCAATCGGCATCTGCACTGCATTCGGAGCTGTCTAGTGTGGTGGAGCAGCCGCGGTCGTACGCGTCGCCCGAGTAACCGGGCGGACATGTGCAGAGTGCGCGATGGCCGCGCCCGGTGCACAATGCTCCCTGGGCGCATGCGTTCTCTGAGCACACCGGTTGGCAGACACGATTCAGTCGATTACATATTTGGGTATCATCGCAATCCTCATTGTAGTGGCACACAGCGGATATACATGCACGGTGAGGGTCACCTTGCGTGCCCGCCGGACAGCGGCAGGTGGCTACATGGGCGACCGCTTCGCATAGTGCGTCGCGACCGCATGGCGTGCCAAGGGCGCAAGGATCTTGACAGTATCCGTTGATACAAGCCTTGTCGAATGGACAATCGTCATCAGAGGCACATTCCGCTAAAAACAATACATAATTTAGTTAATATTATGACATATGTTTTGTAGTTTAGTACTAATATTATAAATGCGAAAGCTTTGATAGATGTTCGTTACCTCTTCACACCAATACTACGGAACGGATTAAACTGAAATTGTGCATACGTTTTTGTTTTTGTATTTTAGGCCCAGAATCTAACAAAGGCTACTTTTATCTCATTGATCAGTTCTTCAAAAAGTTTCTTTATAAGAAACTAGTACTAAATAAATGATTGATTGCTTGCTTTTCATAGGACTTACTGTTGTAGCAGTAGGTGGCTGGGTCTCCGGCTGTGCCTGGAGGACAGCGGCATGTGGCGCGGTGCGCATGCGCCTCGCACAGAGCGCCGGCTCCGCAGGCCGCCGCGCACGCCGCCACGCAGCGCCGCGACACGCAAGCTTCCGCTGCGCCGCACGCTGAGTCTGATGTGCATTCCGCTCCAATCGCGACTGAAACACGGCGATTAGGTAAGTATTGTTTTATCTGTTTGAAATGTACCTCCCATCTGACGTCGTCATTTCAAAACTGACCTGGTGAGCAGGCAACGGTAGGATTGCCTTGCAGTGGTGGTATGCAAGAGCATTGCGCTCGGTGCGCAATAGCGCGACACTCGGCGCCGACGCCACACGCGCCTTCACACGCGCTCACGCATCTTCTGTTAGTGCACGTCTCTTCGTCACCGCATTCACTGTCTGCTTGACATTCGGCCCCTGCGAGAGATTTAAAAACGTTACTAAATTATGTTATCAGAACACAGTCGTCACTTTATGTTTTACGTTAGAAAAATTTACAGTATTTACACCAGGTATCCTTAATTTACAGAAAATGGTGTATGCACATAAAAGTTAGGTTTGACGTGAACAGAGAAGATCAGTGTATATTTTCCAACAGGCACATCACCCAGTGATAGTAGAACATACCGATTTTCCGTATTCTCAGTGTGTTCATTCCATCTCCATATTTTCTAAACGATTGATACCTACTTTTGAGGATAAAAGTCATTAAGATTGTCGAATCAGTTTTCTCCGATGTTAGGTAACCTGTATCTACTACTCTGTTTAAATAAAAATAATATTATCAAACTTAAAAAAAGGCAATATATGTAAGAAAAAATTATGGAATTTAGTTTTTTGTGAGCTTATTATTTATCTTATATTATGATCCTTACTTGGTTTGCATTGAACGGATGCATCTCCGACTAGAGGTTTAGGACACTCGCAGATAAGTGTTCGGAATGGCAGAGTGTTTGCGACGCGACAAAGTGCGTTCGTCCCACAAGATGTTGTTTCGCAGGGGTTCCTGCAGCTGCCTTGTAGACAGGCTAGTTCCGGTCCACATTCAGCGTCGCTTTCACATTCTACTTGGTATTGCACTAAAACATACACAATTTATTAGACAAACATCCAGTAAACTTGTACCTACAAATATTTGTAAATCCTAAACATGATTGAAATATGATCTATCATCAATCGTCTGTCAACATCAGATCGAACGACAATGAAAGAAAGTCGAGCAATATCTAACCTTGGCGACATTCGATCTTGGGATTTCCTTGGGTACCTCTGGGGCATTCACAAGCTGGCACATGTCGTACGACGGTGCACAATGCTCCTGGTGCACATGAGCCTGGGCATGGGTCCACACAGTTGCCTCCTCTGCAGGCCAACCACGAGGAACATTCATCATCAACTGTGCATTCGTCTCTGCGACACCCGGTGTAAGCGTTGCCGCGGGCTCCGGGGTTACATTCGCAAGAGGCTGTGTGTCCGCGAGCTATGCAGCGCGCTTCTACTCCGCAACGCATTCGAAGACAAAGTTTCGTACATGCACCACTTTCGCAACTTTCATCGTCCGGACAGTCATTGTTACTGTGGCATTGAACTAAAACAAAAGATATCAAATGTATTCCAGTACATATAATATATCTAATTAGTCTTTTGTAATATAAGTAAAAAGTTTTTAAATGCCCGTCCTTATATTAATATTTAATTCTTTTCTTCGTGTTTAGTCGTAAGTTTTCCTATAATAAATAAAAAAAGTAGATTGTAAGAAAAATAAACTTACCGGAATAACATCCCCGGTAAGCATCCCCTTCATATCCAGGCAAGCAAGTGCATCGAGCTCTGTGCTGTCTTGCTACACAGCGTGCGTTCAGCCCGCAGTTGGCAGGACCGCAAACGGGCACACAACGCGAGTCTACGCACGCTGAGCTGTCAGCGCATTGCTCGTCTCTTAAGCATTCAGGAGCTGGTGTAATAGTTGTAACAACAATGCGCTCACAGCGGACAAATGGCGATCCAGTGTATCCGGATGGGCACGAGCAAACAGCTGAATGCCTAACACCAGTACAAATTGCGTTGAGGCCACATGCGTTAACACATGGATCGGCACATTTCCTGTTTATACAAGACCTATCTCCTGGGCAATCGTCATTTACGATACATTCTGGATAAGTACATAATCCATCTCTACACGTGCCATGAGGCCCGCAAGGATTTGGATCACATGGATCGTCTTTGGTTGTAGGTCTTACTTCTGAAAGGAGAAAATGTTTGCAATTTTAGCTTCAGAGTACTTCCGACAAATCTTCGATATCTACCTATACTAATATTATAAAGAGGAAAGATTTGATTGTTTGTTTGTTTGAATTGAATAGGCTCCGAAACTACTAGACTGATTTGAAAAATTCTTTCACCTTTAGAATCCTAAATTTTCCATGATGAACATGGTCTATAGAATATTTTCAAAAAAATTAGGATCCCGCATGAAAATTGATTTTTTTTTTAAATACCCGTGCGAAGCCGGGCTGTACCGCTAGTTGATAATAAATCTAGCAGCACTAACCTCTGTGAACACAGTCGTGGAATGGATTTCCGGTGGTGTCTTGTGGGCATGAACAAATTGGCGCATGATCGAATACTCTGCATAAAGCATTTGTACCACATGCACCGATGCATGGATCCACACATTTATTCCTGATGCAGGCGCGGTCTCGTGAGCATTCAGAACTGACAACACATTCAGGGCGGCACCCCGAAGTAGCCGCATCGCCGCTGGTGCCGCTGGGACACGAACAAACTGCATTCCCGTTGGAAACAGAACATAAAGCGCCCGGGCCGCATGGAGATGGACTGCATGGTGGAGCTGCACAAAAATACTTTCAATGAATAAATGGACATTTTATATTCATAACCACATAATAACTTTTAAAATCACTTAAACCAGAAAAATCCCTGCAGTAAATTAATAAAAATTTATTAATTACATAATAATATTATGCTATGTTTCAATTATTATAAAAGGCAACAATTTTCAATTGATGAACCCCTTTCAAATTTTAAATTATTATTTCATGTTTCTTTTTCAGTATCATTTAATTTTATTTTATTTTGTGGTTTTTATTTCACAATAAACACTGTTCAGTGTTATTGCTAGTTTACCGCTCCCTCAGTTTACATGGAAATCCACCTGTACACTCGGTTTCCCGCGAAACAGCCTAGCCTAGTGCGGGGACCATGGGTAACAATGTTTACATCTTAAACCACAACGCAATAGCTGTAATTATTAAGTACCTATTTATAAATATAGCATTATGTCTTCTGTAATCGATATTCAGGTAAATCAATTATTTGTATGTGTATATTCGTTTACCTCTTTGATGAAGTAAAAAAATAAGTTATTTTTTTATTAGAAATGCATCATTCATGTACACGTACATAATTATGTACTATAGAAAACAAATGTATATTTCTGATTATTTTATAAATATGTTAGGCAACTTTATAGGTAACTAAAATTCTTTGTATTGTAGTATTTCAAAATTATTATCGTACTTATTAGTGGAATGCTATTGAAAATACTAACGTGATCTGATGACATCGCATCTTTCGAACGCATTTCCTCTGGTTCCGGCAGGACACGAGCAAAGAGGAATGTGGTTGACTGTTTCACATTCAGCTCCGACGCCACAGGTGCCTTGGCACGGGTCGCGACAATGCGAGCGGATGCAGGCTCTTGACGGAGAACAGTCGGAATCTGCGAGACATTCCGGTCTGCAACCTGAGTAGGGATCTCCACGAAGGCCGGGCTCACACTCGCATGAAGCGCCAGTTCCTCTTGTGAGGCATATCGCTCCAGGTCCACAAGGTGATGGTGTGCAAGGATCTTTTGGTGTTTTAGCTGCAATTTTAGAATTTGATACTAAGTGCAAGGTCGGAAAATAAATGCCAAGCATATTATTACTGAAACAATAAGCATTTATGAAAGCTAACGCTAAACATTTTGGAGATATCCTCATTAGATTATGCGATCAGCTCACCCAGTTTTACTAATAAGACCCATGCCTAAGCCTTAAAAGCAAAATGGTGGGTTTGCTGAGATCGCAGTTTCTAATGATTTGTTTAAGTTTTTCGCCTTGGTTTAACATAGTTTTGAACTAAATTAGCAATCTTCCATTTGAGTGAGCCTGTCTTACGAATCGTATCCATGGGTCGGCATTCTACGAGTGGGTTTCCGATAGTTGACGGGGGACATTCGCAGTGTGGTTCGTGAGCTATCGAAGAGCACTGTGCGCCCCGCCCGCAGGCTCCTGGGCACGGATCTACACAGTGTCTATTAACGCAAGTAAGATGCCAGTCGCAGTCGGTAGAGCTGAGACACTCGTGACGGCAGAATGGTGGCGCCCCGAAGTATCCTTGTCTGCAGCGACATGCGCCGTCCAAGCAGTCAGCATTAAGACCGCAGTTGTCGCACGGTGCCTTAACGCTGGGCTCGGATACAAGAGCTGCAGGTATTAAAATAAAATTAGGGAAATAAATCTTCGTAAACTTTTGGTCGTGAGTTGTTGGACAAAAACACATATTTACCTGGTAAACAACGAATAAATGGATCGCCAACATAGTTGGTTGGACATGTGCATATCGGGGAGTGCATAACGGTACGGCAGTAAGCTCGGGCACCACATGCTCCAGGACAGGGGTCGCGGCATTTGCCGTTTCGACAAGCCAGGTGCGGTGGACACTCGTCGTTACCGCGGCATTCAGCTCTACATGTTGGTGGCTCTGCCATCATTGGTGGTCGACAGGAACAGTGTGCCACAGTACCATCTGCGCGACATATACTGTTCGGCCCGCATGGATTTGGCGTACAAGGGTCCGATACAGCTGGAGCTGAAATGTTTTGTTTCGTTACCTTTTACTAGAAAACTATCAAGATGATGATTATGCGGGAATTTTACATAAATATTTAACTTACCTAATACAGGTCGGCAAGCGATGAAAGCGTCTCCTTGTAGCATTGCTGGGCATTCACAAATTGCTATGTGGTTGTAAACGTTACAAACAGCATTTAAACCACATGCATTTTTACAAGGATTAACACATTTATAACTGACGCATGCCATTTTTTTATCACAATCTTCATCCCTAGTACACTCTGGCCTGCATTCGATGGTGGGGTTTCCGTTATATCCAGGAATACACGAGCAAGTACCGGCGTCGCATATTGCGTTAACTCCACAAGGCGATGAAGCACATGGGTCTGCTTCAGGGGGTGTTTCTGGTTCTAAATCAAATTATTAAGTTAATACAACCGCAATAATTTACAAACATTTGATGAAAAATGTCCCATATATTGAAATATAAAAAAAAGCTATTTACCATTTAACAAGTAGCATCCTTCAAAGGAATTACCCTTGTAGCCCCTTAGACAAGTACATATAGCCAGATGATTCATTGCTCGGCATTCGGCATTAGCTCCACAAGATCCCAGACAAGGATCTACACACTTTTCTCGAACACATGCTTTATCATTAGGGCAGTCTTGATTGATAGTGCATTCTGGTGCACAATTAGGCGGGGCACCAACATAACCTATATTGCAGCTGCATTGTGGATTGCCGTAATTATCTCTACATGTTGCAAAAGGTCCACATGGATTAGGCAAGCACGGGTTAATAATTTGTGGGGTGTTTTGTTTTTCTCTAGTACATCTAATGAATGGATCTCCCTCATATCCAGGAATACAGGTACAGTATGGACTGTGATGGTGAACCCGACATTGAGCGTTTTCGCCACATGTTCCTATACAGGGATCGATACATTTCTGTTTGACGCATGCCTTATTAAGAGGACACTCCGGGCTAGTTAAACACTCTGGTCGACAGTTTGGTGGGTTGCCAATATATCCTTGCAAACAAGTGCAAACAGCGTTGTTATTCACTGACTGGCATGTGCTGTATGGTCCACAAGGTGAAGGGTTGCATGGTTCAACTGGAGATTCTGCAAAAAAAAAAGTTTAGTTTTTCGTGTTTTTCAGTATAAAGCAAAGATAAAATAGAAAATAGAAAAAAATAAGCACAGTACCTTCTTTATACATACAGCTCTCATAAGGATTTCCAATGTAACCAAACACACAACTGCACTTGGGAATATGGTTAACGGTTTGACATTGAGCGTTTGATCCACAAACACCTGGGCATGGGTCTTCACATTTATTGTTAATGCAAGCCCTGTATTCTGGACAGTCAGAGTTCAGTACACATTCTGGTCGACAGCCTTCATATGGATTACCAAAGTAACCACTCATACAGGTGCAACTGCCAATACCATATCGTTCTTGACAAAGTGCGTTGGCACCACATGGATTTGGTTCACAAGGTTTCGCTGGCAGTTTAGCAGGTTTAAGAACAGGAACTAAAAAATCAAATTAAATAAAAAATCGAATACAGGAATGTAAAATGGTGAAAACATCAAATTACTAGATTAAATAATAAATACCTGTTATTGGCAAACACTGGTCAAACGAGTTACCCTCGTATCCAGGTTGACACCTACATTGAGGTGAGTGACTAACAACCTTGCACTCTGCATTCTGCCCGCAAGCACCCAGACACGGATCGACACATTTGTTATTTATACAAGATTTGTCAAAACTACACTCGCTATTGGTGACACATTCTGGCCGGCAATACGGCGAGGATCCGTAGTAATTGGGTAGGCAAGAACAGGATGGTGACTGGCCAGAAACTCGACAAATAGCGTTCGGTCCACACGGTGACGGTTCACATGGGGATTTTGCTACTGGTGGTTCACCTACAAGCAGAAAATTGGTCAGTAAAGTTAGGTCCTGTCTCCTTCTCTTCTCGTAAGCTACACGAGAGCATAGAAATCGCACATCCCTACATTATCAATTAGACTCTTTTTTTTTAAATTCAAGTCTTATTTTAGATATACCTTCAATAAAATTAAAGTTAACACTATAAACTTCCTAAAAACCCATAATGCCTAGCCTTG
Source organism: Eupithecia pulchellata (assembly GCA_963931895.1). Classification (NCBI taxonomy): domain Eukaryota; kingdom Metazoa; phylum Arthropoda; class Insecta; order Lepidoptera; family Geometridae; genus Eupithecia; species Eupithecia pulchellata. The sequence continues at coordinate 7,239,659 of OZ007527.1, read as the reverse complement.
ACCTTCGAAACCTTTACATTAGCAACATAACAAAAGAATGACCCAAATTAATCGTTTCAGGTAGCTCGGGTTGTAGGACATTAAGCAGGTTTTTAGGAAGCTAACAGTGTGTACTTTAAATTAAGTTATATGTAAAATAAAACTCTTAAGTCGAAATAAAATGTAGGGGTGTGCTTTCGAGTGCACAAAAATGGTATTATGGCGATATTTTATTAACTTACTTTGTATTACTACGCATTGGGTGAAAGGATCTCCAGTATAGCCATTTGGACAGTAGCATATAGGATTATGGTTGTGAACTCTGCATTCCGCTCTAATACCACAAGCTCCCCTACAAGGTTCTATGCATTTCTGGTTAGAGCAGGACATTAGAGTGGAACAGTCAGAGTCCACCAGACATTCCGGTCTGCACGAAGGTGGTACACCGATGTAGCCCAGCAAACAGGAGCACACCGCTTGTTCGTTTAATGTACGACAGGTGCTGTATGGGCCACATGGAGATGGTTCACATGGATGTTTTAGTTCTGGTACGGCTGAAATAAAGATACAGTGTCAGAACAAAATTAAAGATTTTGTTGATGAAATTTCACGTTTACGCACATAAAGTTTGAAAATAAAATTGTTGATATAAGTAGGTATTACCTAATATAGGAGAGCAAGAGATGAATGCATTTCCTGTCATATTTGATGGACAACTACACATTGGAATGTGATTGTAGATTTCACAGATTGCACCATGGCCGCAAATGTTGTTGCATGGATTTACACATTTGTTCTTGACACATGTCAAATGGGGTGCGCAATCTGAACTTATGGTGCATTCAGGCCTGCAGCTGAGATATGGATTTCCGAAATAGTCGGGCCTACATTTGCACACACCACCGTTGCAATCCGCGTTCGCGCCGCATGGACTTGGATTACATTGGTCGTATTCGACAGGCAACGATTCTGAAATAAATTTTTATTCCAAACATAACATATACATAACGTAATTTAAACATAACTAACGTTTGTTCTCATCAATATGACCTGAGTTTTCATTTTATTATAAAAAATTCACTCATACCTATTTTTTCTGTGATGTAACAACTCTGGAAAGGATTTCCAGTATAACCTTCTCTACAACTGCATATGGCAGCATGTTGGAACACCTGGCACTCTGTTTGCAAACCACAGGATCCCGGACAAGGGTCACGACATCTTTGGTTGATACATGCCATATTACTGCTGCAGTCAGAATTGACTGTACATTCTGCTCTGCAACTTGGAGGCGATCCGAAGTAATTGTCCATACAAGTACAGATAGGCAACTTGTTAACGGATTGACACAAAGCGTTTGGTCCACACGGAGATGGTAAACATGGATTTGTTTCAAGAGTTGTAGGCGCTTCTGCAAAATTATTTGGTTAGATTAAAGTTTTAGTACTTAATTAATATTCGAAAGTATTAACTGAATAAATGAATTGGATGGAAGACAGACAATAATATATATTTCTTACTTTCAATCACCGAACATCTTATGAATGGATCGCCCTCAAAACCTTGTCGACAGCTACAAATCGGCGCATGGTTAACGACTCTACATTCTGCGTTTAGTCCACAAGCACCGACACACGGATTAACGCACTTCTGACGCACGCAACTCTTGCTCGAATCACATTCTGAATTGACTGTGCATTCTGGACGGCAATTGGGAGGTGATCCAAAGAAATCAGGCATGCAAGAACATGACGCTAAACCATTATTGTTATTACAGATGGCATTGCTGCCACATGGGTTTGGAACACATGGGTTACTTGGAACAGGTGCTGAAATAATAAAAAAAATGTTACTCAACATTTTAAGATTCTCATAAATCTTGTATTTACATATTTAAGTTATTGGTAAGTTTCACTTACGTGGTTCGTTAATAATAATATGGCAGAACTCGTAAGGGTTCCCAGTATAACCAGGTGCACAGTTACATGACGGTATGTGATTTATTACTTGACACGTTGCTGTTGAGCCGCATACTCCTGGACAGGGATCCTCGCATTTATTTCTCTGGCAAGCTTTATTGTACGGGCAGTCAGTGTTTATTACACACTCTGGCCTACAAGACTCGTATGGGTTTCCGAAGTAGCCAATCTCACATATACAGGCTGCGGCACCAAATCTAGAAACCTTGCAACGTGCATTTGCTCCGCATGGTGTTGGATCACAGGGATCTTTAGCTTCTATATACAATGGTGTCCGATGACAGGCACTGAATGCATCTCCTGTATAGCCATTTTCGCAAGAACACATGGGGCTATGCAAGCGTACAGTGCAGACAGTGTTCATTCCACAAGATCCAGGACAGGGGTCCTTACATTTAAAGTTGATACAAGCTCTGTTAGTGGGACATTCATTGCTTGAAGTACATTCACGACGACATTGCGGCGGAATGCCCTCAAACGTCGGTTGACATGAGCATCTATGAGATTTGCCATCTACTGATGGATTGCAGATGCTATTTAAGCCGCAAGGAGAAGGAACACAAGGGTTTAACAGAGGTTCTTCTACAACTTGAACTGAAACAAAAAGTTTTCTTGAATTGATAGAATGTATTCGATATCTCTTCTATTTTCATTAAAAATAAACAAATAGGATAATTACCGTAACAATGACTGAAGGGTGAACCTGTATATCTTGAAGGACAGGTACAAATTGGGTTATGTTTGATCACGTTACATAATGCGTTGGTCCCGCATGATCCGGGGCATGGATCTTGACATTTGCGGTTAATACATGCTTGAGATGGTGGGCAATCTGTACTCTGGATGCACTCAGGTCGACAGCTTGGTGGGTTACCAATGAATCCTTGCACACAAGCACAAACTGCTTGACCGTTAGCTTCTCTACAAATGCTGTTTGGTCCACAAGGTGATGGCTCGCATGGTTTAGCCAATGGTTCTGAAAGTAATCAATAAAAAATCAATAATAAGACAAACAAAAACAACCACTTTTGAAAACAGTTAATTTTTTTCTTTACGATCAGAAATAAACTATACTCACTCTCAATCTTGATGCAATTAGTGAAAGCATCCCCTGTCATGCCAATTGGACAGCTGCATATAGCAACGTGGTTATAAACGTTACACTCTGCGTTAAAACCACACATATCTCGGCATGGATTTACGCATTTAGATTGCAGGCAAGCTTTATCAAGTGGACAATCAGTGCTTAATACACATTCTGGTCTACAACCGAAATAAGGATCGCCATGGTATTCAGGCAAGCATGTGCATATGCCATTATTACACTCAGAGTTTGCACCACATGGAGACGGATAACATGGATCTATGTTTTGTGGAGTTTCTGAAAAATATATAAATAAATTGCAATGACTACTTATTACAAAATGACTAAAACCTAAGCAACGCCGAAAAACTGAAATACATACCAACTGGTTTTATATTACAAATTGCAAATGGATCTCCATTGTATCCACTGGGACATGAGCAGACTGGTACATGGTTTATAACATTGCACATTGCATTTAAACCGCAAGAACCCAGGCATGGGTTTTGGCATTTCATGTTCATGCATGCTTTATCATTACTACAATCTGTACTTAATACACACTCAGGTTTACAGTTTGGTGGACTTCCAAAGAATCCATCTAGGCACGAGCAAGATGGTATTCCTCCGATATTTCTACATTGAGCATTTAGGCCACATGGTGAGGGATAGCACGGTTCGATAGGCTCTTGTATCGTTGGTTGTTTTTCGATAATCACTGAACAGACCGAGAATGGGTCACCGGTGTATCCTTGTTTGCAAGAACAGATTGGGTTGTGTTTAATAACTCGGCAATCTGCATTTATGCCACATGCATCAGAGCACGGGGAGCTGCACTTGAAGTTTTGACAGACCTTGTCCAAAGGACACTCTGAGCTGGTAATACATTCAGGTCGGCACATTGGGGGCGACCCTTGATATGTTGGTAAACATGTGCAAATGGCGAAATTATTCTGAGATTTACATTGACTATTTGGTCCACATGGCGAAGGGTTGCACGGATCTGTAATTTCAGCTGCAATCAAATTGAACGATTAATTTAACGTTAAACGTAGCACAAACTACACTTATTATAAGTAACATTTCGGTAGGTACTTACTTTGATCTTTAAATGTACATATTCTATATGGATCACCAAAATGTCGTTCATGGCACGTGCAACTTGGAATATGATTTATAACATTACAATAAGCATTGATGCCGCATGTACCGGGGCAAGGATCGTGACATTTGTTTTGGTAGCAAGCCAAGTTTGATGGACAGTCAGAGTTAATTAAGCATTCAGGCTTGCACGATTCGTAAGGATTACCGAAGTACCCGGCCAAACAAATACATGACCCTGCATTGTTCTGTTCTCTACATTCTGCATTGGCTCCACATGGTGACGGTACACAAGGAGTTGGGCGATCTTGTTCCACGGCAACGACTTCAATGTTGCATTGTAAGAATGGATCGCCGGTGTATCCTTTTTGACAAACACATATTGGTGTATGGCTAACTACCCTGCATTCTGCATTTAGTCCACAAGAACCAGGACATGGATCGTGACATTTTCTGTTGATGCAGGCCATGCTTGTGGAACAATCTGTGTTACTAGTACATTCAGGTCTACAGTTTGGTGGAGATCCAATGAATTCTTGTAAACATCTACAATCTGCGTTTTCACCATTTTCAATGCACTGAGAGTTTGGCCCACATGGGGATGGTAGACATGGGTTTACTTTCACTGGAGGCGTGGCCGCTAGAACATTCAAATAATTTTAACATGATGAAAAGTTTGGATTTTTTATGAGTTACAAATAAATTATTCTTATAATATTTAATAACGTTTTACGAGGGCGTTGAAATTCATAAAATTCTTTATAATAAAACTAGTACCCTTTTTTTTTTAAGTTTCGAGATCGGTTTCGACATCCTTATGGTCTCGCTTTGCCGGTTCCCTTTTTGCTCTTTAACCTGTTTTTAATATTTATCTAAAGGAGAGGTTTATAATTATCAGACTTGCAAATTGATAAATACCAAACAGCTTATCTCCTTTTTTAACGCTTTACGCTTTCTGGCTTTCACGGATAGATAAATATAATAATAATAGTAAACCTATTTAAAATGATCTTTCAAGTGCAAGTGTCACTCACGCGTTATTCATATTCATATTCATATTCATTTATTTATTGCAAACATATACATTGTAACATAGATTTAGCTTAGGTGGTAGTTAGCTTAAAAGTAAGTAAGTACATGTACCCTGTAAGGGCGCAGCAATATTTATTTATAATTATAATTCTAATTCGAACTTATTATAACAACAAAAACAATAATCTATTTATAGAAATAACTGGGGACATGCAGTTATTTTAAGGCGCAAGTACATGTTATGATTATGATTTATTTAAAAATTCGTCAACGGAATAGTAGCATCTGGATATAAGGTATTCTTTTAGTTGATAACGAAAAACTGACTCAGTTTTAATATCTTTTATGGAGCTTGGTATTTTATTATAAATGTTTATTAATCGTGAGTAAGGACCTTTGCTGAATTGTTTAAGGGTAGTCGTAGGTAGAATTAGTTTATCTTTATTTCGTCTATTGTATTTAGTAAAGAATTCGGATTTAGATTTAAAGAAATGTCGATATTTTTTTACGAATAAGGTCATTTGCAATATGTATATACTGGGCAAGGTTAATATTTTTAGTGTTTTGAAGTGCGGCCTACAGCTTTGTCGTTGTTTTATATTAGCTAATATTCTTATCAGTTTTTTTTGTTTTATAAAGATATCGTTGAAGTCAACACTATTTCCCCACAGTACAATTGAATAGTTAAACCAAGAATAAGCATTAGCGTAATATGCTGACAAGGCGGTTTGATAGTCAGTATTACGTTTTAAAATACTAAGGGCATAGGTAAATCTCGCAAGTTTAGTCTGTAGCGTGTCAATATAACTCTTCCAGTTTAAATGGGTATCTAATAAAACGCCTAATAATTTAAATTCGTTGCATTGTTCTATGTCCAAAATTCTAGTCAAATTACTTAGGTCTAAGGGGGATCTTTGTCTGGTTCTGAATTGCATAACTTTAGTCTTTTTTAGGTTAATTTCCAAATTATTATCACTAAGCCATTGTTTGGTATTTTCAAAAGTTTCTGTTATAAACTTTAAGTCAATATTTTGGCTAGTTTTGAACAGCAGAGAAACGTCGTCTGCAAAAAGGACACATTTAGTTTTTATACATTTTGGTAGATTATTGATATATATTAAGAAAAGAAGGCATCCAAGCACACTTCCTTGGGGAATAGATGAATTTATAGTTATTATGTCCGATTTTATGTTTTTAAATTCGCTGATGTCTTTGTCGAAATATTCAATTTGAGTGTACTGTTTACGATTGCATAGGTAGGTACGAAACCAATCATGGGCAGGGCCTCTTATCCCAACATCGTAAAGTCTTTCTAAGAGTATTTTATGGGAAACTTTGTCATATGCCTTCGTCATATCGAGAAAGAGTCCTATCGCGTATTTTCTTTCGTTAAGACATTCGTAAATTTCTTGTACGTACTTATATAATGCAAGTGTTGTAAAACAATTTTTCCTAAAGCCATATTGGTTTCCGTCAAAGATGTTATTTTTCTCCAAAAAACTATAAATGCGGTTCGCCATAGATTTTTCGAATATTTTTGATATTGTTGGTAGAAGTGCTATAGGTCTATAGCTACTTGGATTGGTTATGTCACCGCCCTTTTTTGGTATAGGTTTTATCTTTGTTAATTTAAGTAAGTCGGGGAAGAGTCCCTCGTTATAAGATTGATTTATAAGTCGAGTTATTATTGGTGTTAGTTCTAAAACGCACTTTTTTATAAGTATCGAAGGTATTTCATGGGGGCCGTAGCTCCGTTTGTTACTCATTTTGCGTATAATATTCCCTATTTCTCGTTCGCAAACCGGTTCTAGGTACATAGAATTAGATAAACGTTCAGTAGTCGGCTAGGTCGTTAAGGGTTTTGAACTTTGTAAATTTATTACTATACGTTCCAGTTACAGTCATTTATATGTTATATAATATGTATAGTCATTTCAATGTGTTTCAAGAACTTATAGACAATTTTTATGAAATGTCCAAATCAAAACTTTCATTTGATGTCCCACTTAATAAAATCCCTTTGAAAATTAGTTTTTTGACAATTTTTCAAAACTTTTATTTTTATATACTTATCTTTTTTCTCCCCTGTAAAATATAGTGACTATTTAAAAAAGTACGAAACCGCCTAAAATTTAAAAAACAAATTTGAGACCTTCTAACTGATACCTTTCATTTAATATAACTTTCATGATCAATGTGCTAAAAATCGTCATTTTCATTTACTTAATTTATTTATTTCTTTATATTTGGATATGCGCGCGATTTGTATTATTATCAAAATTTTCAAGCTGCAGTAGTTGCTGAGATGATTAAAGAACAGAAAAAAGCCAGACCATAAGGATTTCAAAAACGACTGGAAACCCTGCAAAATTGGTTGATACTTACGTATAAATTCACAGTATGTAAACGGATCTCCCGAATACCCAGTCATGCATGTACAAATCGGGTTGTGGTGGACCACAATGCAATGTGTGTTGCGCCCGCATGCTCCTGGACAGGGGTCTATACATCTCTGATTGGAGCAAGCTTGATTAAGGTTGCAATCAGAGCTCACAACACACTCAGGACGACAGTTAGGAGGACTTCCGAAGAAACCTTGGATACAAACACAAACTGCATGTCCATTTATATCTCTGCATTGACTATTTGGTCCACAGGGAGAAGGTTCGCACAGGTTTGTCGGCGTTGGTATTTCTGAAAATTTACAAGTACTTATATTGTAAGAAAAACATGTCACATTTTCAAAAAAGTAAACACTTGAAGTGAAGACACATTACCTTGTAATTCAGTGCAGTAGTTGAAAGGAGATCCTGTGAAACCGGACGGGCATGAGCACATCGGGATATGGTTGATGGTCTCGCAAACTGCACCCGTTCCACATGCTTCAATACAAGGATCACCACATTTGTTCTTAATACAGGCTTTGCTTCTTGGACAGTCTGAATTTAGAATGCATTCTGGTTTGCATCCAAAATATGGATCACCTTGGTATTCCGGTAAGCAGGTACATACGCCGTTATTGCATTCTGCGTTAGAGCCACAAGGAGAAGGAGAACACAGATCAACAGGCTCAGGTTCTAAAATATAAAAATATCGATTTATGTAACTTTGCTACCAATAAATGTTTTAAACAATAGCTTAATTTACTATATGATTACCATGCTGCATGATTTGACAACTGCTGAATGGATCTCCAGTAAAACCAGGTGAACAGGAACAAATTGGCAGGTGGTTGTTGACATTACACTGTGCATTAAAACCACACGCTCCTGGACAAGGATCAACACATCTGTTGTTAATACAAGCCATTATCGAATTACATTCAGAGTTGATAGAGCATTCAGGTCGACATGTTGGTGGAGAACTTATATAGTTTGGAAGGCATGTACAGCGAGCGTTCCCATTGAAGTCTTGACACTGTGAATTTGGTCCGCAAGGAGATGGCACACATGGGTTTACTATCTGTGGTACTGATGGTATTGATAAAGGCACTGTAACAAAAAGTTAAGATATTTTGAAGAAATACTATTTATGTTAAATAATTTTATTTAGGCACAGTTGAGTTGCTCCGTTAAACTTACTTGGGAAGCAATTAGTGAAGGGGTCTCCGGTATATCTATCCCTACACGAACAGATCGGATTATGAGAAAATACTTTGCAATTTGCATTTCTTGCACATTGCCCAGCACAAGGATCTACACATTTCCTATTCACGCATGCTTTTTCACTAGGACATTCACTGTTGATAGTACATTCTGGGCGACAGTTAGGTGGAGTGCCCATGAAGTCAAGTTGACAACTACACACTGCTTGAGAGTTTACCTCTCGGCATTGGCTATTAGGACCACAGGGTGAAGGAATGCATGGAGCAGGCTTTACTATGTCTGAAAATAAAAGTTTACTTAAGTATAGAAGGTTAAAACAAACACAGAGTAGATCGTAATTATTTTGCCTTAAAACGTACCTTCAACTTTGTCTATGCAATTGACATAGGCATTGCCTGTGAGTCCTGGAGGACAGTAACAAGAGGGTAGGTGATTGACAACCTGGCAAATACCATTTGGCGCACAAATACCAGGGCAGGGATCCTTGCAGCGATTTTGCATGCAAGCTAACATGGGTGGACAGTCACTGTTGATAACGCATTCTGGTCGACATCCCTCATACGGGTTGCCAATATACGTCTCAAGGCATCGGCATGCTCCTGCTCCATTTCTTTCCAAACATTCTGCATTTATTCCACAAGGTGAAGGGTCGCATGGAGAGCTATATTCAATTACAGAATCTGCAATGACAAATGTGAATTTTCATAATCGTAAAAAAGGCGTAAACTTTATTTTTTATAACAATAATGTACAAATAAAAATTAATATTACATAATATTGAATGACGAACCTTGTATTGGGTTACATGACACTAGTGGATCACCGGTCTGTTTGAACGGACATGAACATATAAGTGCATGGCTGATGACTTTGCAGTCAGCATTATATCCACAACTGCCTGGACAAGGATCTTTGCATTTTTGGTTTACGCATGCTTGGTTGCTCGGGCACTCCGAGTTACTGACGCATTCAGGTCGGCAATTTGGTGGAGAACTAATGTAGTCTGACATGCATGTACATGATGGCGACTCTCCAATTACTTTACAGACTGAGTAGGGTCCACATGGCGACGGTATGCAAGGGTTTACTGGTTGAGATACTGATGCCACTGAAATAGTAAAGAAGTATGTAGGTATGGTTAAAAAAGAAGTAGGTTTTAAAATAATTATATCTTCTCAAATCATTTAAAGATGATATCTGTATAATACACATACACACCTATTGGATTACATTGCGTAAATGGGTCTCCTGTGTATCGAGCTGGACACGAACATATGGGATTGTGATTTACGACCTCGCATCTTGCACCATAACCACATGTGCCTACGCAAGGGTTTATGCACTTTTGATTGTTACAAGCCTCATTGAGCGGGCATTCAGCGCTTATAGTACATTCAGGTCTACAGGACGGTGGGCTGCCAATAAATGTTGGAAGACACGAGCATACCCCTTGCTTGTTTACTGTCCGACATTGACTGTTAGGTCCACATGGACTTGGGCTACATGGATCTTGATACACCACTGAAATCAAAACATAATATATATTCATCCAAACTTCACCAAAAATCAATATAACAGGCATTTTATAAAAAAAAAAAACCTTACGTTGTATAGCATGACATTCCACAAAAGCATTGCCAGTAGTACCTTCGGGGCAAGTGCATATCGGTATGTGATTATAAACATTGCACTGTGCAGTTGACGCACATGTTCCGGGGCAAGGGTTGAAACATTTGTTTCCAGAGCAAACCTTGTCAATAGGACAATCCATATTAGTAACGCATTCTGGCTTGCATCCAAAATATGGATCTCCGTGATACTCATTTAAACAAGTACATATTCCATCTCTGCATTGAGCATTAAACCCACATGGTGATGGATTGCAAGGGTCTGAGAGAATGACGTCAGCGATTGGTGGTAGTAATGCACAAGATGTGAACGGATCTCCTGTAAAACCTTGAGAGCAAGTGCATGATGGCAGATGATTGAATACGTTGCAAACGGCATTAAGACCGCAACTACCAGGACAAGGATCGCGACACTTCATGTTGATACAGGCTTTGTCAGACGGACAATCCTGGTTGATGGCGCATTCTGGCCTGCAGTTTGGTGGAAGTCCTTGGAATTGAGGCATACACGTGCATGACGGCGTGTTATTTATGTCTCTACAAACGGCATTAGGACCGCATGGATTCGGAACACATGGATCCCTCAGGGGTGTTATTTGTACCGCGGTTGCTGAAAAAAACGCACAACATTTCACAAATCAGCTTTAAATCACGAAAACCCCTAAAACTATGCAATTTGTATTTTAATATCAGTTTTTTATGTTACTTACGTTGTTCATAGCAGCGTGTGAACGGGTCTCCGATAAATCCAGGATTGCAAGTGCAAATGGGGCTATGATTTATTACTCTACATTTAGTTTTAATACCGCAGTGATTTGGACAAGGATCAACACATTTTTGATTTACACAAGCCTTGTCAGTGGCGCATTCTGAGCTCACTGTGCATTCTGGTCTACAACCGGGAGGTGAGCCGAGATAGTTTGGTTGGCACGAACATACGCTCTGTCCATTTACAGCGCGACATATGCTATTTGGACCACAGGGACTGGGTTGACAAGGAGTTTCAATTTCTACAGAATCTTTAAAAACGTCACATCTTCTGAATGGATCGCCTGAATAGCCAGGTGGACAAGTGCAAGTTGGCAAATGATTTACAACGGAACATATAGCAAGAGGTCCGCATGTTCCCGGACATGGGTTTTGACATTTGTTACGTATGCAAGCTTTTATCGGTACACAATCTGAGTTAACGCTGCATTCAGGTCGGCATCCTTCGTAAGGATTTCCTATGTAATCTTCCAGGCAGCTGCACGAACCGGCAGAATTGTGTTCTTTGCAAATAGCATTTGCTCCACATGGGGATGGTTCGCATGGATTTGTACTTTCCAAGATGACAGGCTGTTGTGGGAAGCAGTTCGAGAAAGGATCACCGGTAAAACCATTATCACAGAAACATGTTGGAGAATGACTTATTACTCGACATTGCGAATGAATACCACAAGCGCCTACACAAGGATCGTTGCATTTCTGATTAATACAGGCTTTGTTGGTTGGGCATTCACTGTTACTTGAACATTCCGGCCTGCAATATGGCGGTGATCCGAAGAAATTGGGTAAGCATATGCATGATGGAGATTCTCCAACTTCTTTGCAAACGGAGTTGGGTCCACAAGGTGATGGAGTGCAAGGCGTTACATCGGCAACAGGTGGTTCTGAAATACCATGATTAGGAGACGTTTATTTATTGCAGTGATATAATTTGCTTTAATAAATTATGAGCAATGCTTACTGTATTTTATACATCTAGTGAAGGGATCTCCTGTGTACTGGGATGGACAACTACAAATTGGATTGTGTTTTATAACAGTACATTTCGCATCGACTCCACATGTGCCAATGCAGGGATCGATGCATTTTTGATTGCTGCACGCTTTGTTCGGAGTGCAGTCAGAACTGACTACACATTCTGGTCTACAAAGAGGTGGGCTTCCCATGTACCCAGGAATGCAAGTACACACTGCTTGACCATTTACTTCTCTACATTGGCTGTTAGGTCCACATGGCGATGGTAAACAAGGGTTTGTAATTATGGGAACTGTAACAATGCAATGTTGAATGAATTAATTGAACATTAGCTTCCATGTTTATGGATTATTTTACATAAAGAGGGGTCCAAGTAACCAGATTATTTGGAAAAGTTAATTTTATTTTGATTTGAATTATTCATAACAACAAATGAATGACTGAATATAATGTATTTTTTTTAAATTTACCTCTTATAACTTCACAGTTGTAGAAAGCATTCCCAGTCATTCCTTGAGGACAAATGCACATTGGGATGTGGTTTATAACGTCACAGATAGCATTTGCTGCACATGTGCCCGGGCATGGATTAACACACTTATTTCTTACGCAAGCCTTGTCTCTTGAACAATCGGTACTGAGTACACATTGAGGACGGCAGGCTACATAAGGATCGCCTTGGTGCTCCTCTATGCAAGAACATACTCCGTTATTGCAAATTGCGTTGCTGCCGCATGGAGATGGATTACATTTGTCGATCGGAATGTCGGACTCTGTAAAAAAAAACAGTTGGTGGTTAAAAAATGGACCCATAATTAATAGCAGGAATTGAAATGAGTTTATATACTAGACTTACGTGGCGGTTTAGGTCTGCACATTGTAAATGCATCTCCAGTATATCCTTCTGGACACGTACATATCGGAGTATGACGCGATACCGTACACAGAGCACCAATTCCGCATGATCCTAGACAAGGTTCTCGACATTTTTGCTGTATACATGCTTGTGTTGTCGGGCAGTCGGCGTTTATTGTACATTCAGGTCGGCAGTTTGGAGGTGATCCAACATAGTTAGACATGCATGAACAAGAGGGGAAATCGCCTCTTTCTTGACAGATTGAATTAGGACCACAAGGCGATGGTACACAAGGATTTTTATAAGGTTCCAGTACAGAATTTGCTATTGAAGCTAAAAAATTAAAAACACATTGCAATTAATAATAACGACAAATTATGAGTCACTTCTATAACAATTTATTATGTTCCTCGGTAAACTTACGTCGTATAGGGTTGCATCTTGTAAATGGATCTCCTGTGTATTGAAATTTACAATTACATATAGGACTATGATTAATAATTCTACATTCAGAGTTTGTTCCGCAGGCGTCAATGCAAGGGTCTTGACATTTTTGGTTTATGCAAGCTTTGTCTAGTGAACACTCTGAGCTTGTGACGCATTCAGGATGGCATCCAGGTGGTGAGCCGATGTAGTTCGGTAAACATGAGCATACAGCTTGGGTATTAACTTCAATGCAGCGACTGTTTGGTCCGCATGGTGAGGGTTGGCAAACATCTACAGGTATTTGAACAATTTCTGAAAATATGAAATTAAATGTTTAGCATCATAATCTCAGCCAACCAACGTTCACTGCTGCCTTGCCCAAATGCCCAAATGACAATACCGGTTCTGGTTGTGCACTGCTCGGAATTGACATTAAACTTAAAATAAAATTTACAAAAATAACTAGGTTTTATAGAACTAGCAACTGGCTTCACGCGAAGCAGATCAGTTTTATTTTAGCTAAGGCAGCGAAACCCCAGGCCGCAATAGCTGACTAGAGCATGATTTTTAGAGTCATATATATACCTACCTATGTAAGTTTCATAACACTTTTATGAATTATACATTATGACCCTGAATTACTCTATTCAGTGTCAGAAATCAGGTGATAAAACGCGCGGGCAGCAAATTTTATTTTATATAGCGTTATATCAATAACCTCTTAAAGGCGACTTGGCTTAATCAAGACGAACAACTTTTGTTCTATAACTTTGTCTGATTCAATGATTTTTTTTTTGTACTTTGAGTGATTAAATCATAATACAAAAGCAGCACAAACCAGTAACAGATTAAAAGAAGTCGATTTTTTATTTTATTTTATTTTATTGGTAATACAAAATCCACAGCCCTTAGATACTACTTATACTAATGTTAAGAACAAAACTTACAGCCAAAAAAAGGATTTACATTATATAAACTATGATTTCTAAACAGACAGTCGAATGATACCACTATAAATAAAAACAAAATGAACACTCTATACTGAGACACGCCGCGGCGCTTAAAGTAAGAAGGGGGTTTTGTTAATGAAAAGGATTGTGAATATATATTTATTCTAATTGTAATTAAAGGTAGATAAACTTACGTTCTATAGCACAGTAGCGGAATGGGTCTCCGGTGTAACCAATGTTACAAGAACAGGAAGGAGCATGATTGACCACTTGGCATAAAGCGTTCGGTGCGCACGCTCCAGGACATGGATCTTGACATTTATTTTGAGTACAGGCTTTGTTTGAAGGACAGTCAGTGTTTAACACACATTCGGGTCTGCAGCCTTCGTAAGGATTGCCGAAGTACTCTGGTTGACATATGCAAGCTCCAGCACCGTTAAACTCTTTGCAAATAGCATTAGCGCCACACGGTGATGGCTGACAAGGTTCTGATATCTCTTGAATAATTGTTATTCGGTGGCATTCTCTAAATGGATCTCCGGTATATTCTGCTAGACAGGAGCATGAAGGAGAATGGCTCATCACATGACAGTCTGCGTTTGTGCCACATACGCCTGTACATGGGTTCTTGCATTTTTGATTTATACAAGCAAGATGAATTGGACATTCTGAGTTACTTATACACTCGGGTTTACAGTAAGGTGGTGAACCTACAAAACCGGTTTGGCAAGAACAAGTAGGAGAGCCTGATGCTTCTTTGCAAATTGAATTCGGACCACATGGTGATGGGATACAAGGATCGGCGTTTGGTTCAGGCTTAAACTCTTGAAGAATGCATCTGACAAAAGGATTGCCAGTATAAGCCGTAGGACACGAACATATTGGATTGTGTTTTATTACTTGGCACTTCGCCCCTACGCCACAAGCTCCATTACATGGATTCACGCATTTGCTATTACTGCAAGCCTCGCTCGGTGGACAATCTGTACTGACACTGCATTCAGGTCTACACGAAGGCGGGCTTCCTATGAATCCAACTACACATGAACACACAGCTTGCCCATTTATTTCACGGCACTGGCTGTTTGGTCCACATGAGCTCGGCTGGCATGGTTGTAAATTAGTTACTGCAAATAAAAACAAAAAATTATTTAATTTAATATCAACGTAAACTAGATTGCAATGAAGCCTGATTGAATACATAATTAATATTTTAGTTACCTTCTATAGGCGAGCATTGCACAAATGCGTTTCCAGACATACGTTCAGGGCATCTGCACATTGGTATGTGATTAATCACATCACATACAGCGTTAGATGCGCATACTCCACTATTACATGGATTGACACATTTGTTTCGCAAGCAAGCTTTGTCTTGGCTACAATCGCTACTTAGAACACATTCGGGACGACAACCGAAGTATGGATCTCCATTGTATTCCGGAAGACACGAACACTCCCCATTATTGCAAACTGCGTTGGCGCCGCATGGTGACGGATGACAAAGATCCACTTCATCTTGAATTATTTCTGGAAATAATAATTATTATATTTTACTGGTTTTAAAAGGTTGTGAATAGTATAAAGTTTTATTTTATATCGTTTACAACTTACCTTGTATTTTACACTCTGTGAAAGCATCTCCAACGTAATTATCCAGGCAGGTACAAATCGGCATGTTTTTCCTAACCATGCATTGTGCGTTTAATCCACAAGAACCAGGACATGGGTCTCTACATTTTTGATTCATGCATGCCAAATTACTGGGACAATCTGCATTTATAGTGCACTCGGGACGGCAACCCGGCGGTGCACCAATATAATTCGGTAAACAGGTACAAGATGGGACTCCACCAAAAACTTTACATTCACTAAATGGTCCGCAAGGTGATGGCAAACATGGATCCTTGGGTACTTCATCCTGAGAAGCAATTACGAATGGATAGCAGCGATTAAATGGATCACCTGTAAATCTTTGCGCGCAAGAACATATTGGACTGTGATTTATGACGTGGCATACAGCATTTGTTCCACATTGACCAATGCAGGGATCAACACACTGTAACGCTACACAAGCTTTACTCAAAGGACACTCAGCGCTGACGACACATTCTGGTCGACAATTAGGAGGTGCACCACGGTAATCTGGCATACAAGAACACACAGCTTGTCCATTGAGTACTTTGCATACGCTGTTTGGTCCGCAGGGTGACGGCGCGCAAGGGTTAGTTGGTGGCTCAAGATCTGAAATGAAACATCAAATTATCTTGAGACCACGGATCATGCATCTAGCATGATAGAAGTAATCCTTGGTAGACAATATACGATACTTACTTTGTATTATTACACAGTTTTGGAAAGGATTTCCAGTAAATCCAGACAAACATGTGCAAATTGGAGCGTGATTAACAGTCTGACACTCTGCATTTAACCCGCATGTTCCCGGACACGGATCTTGACATATATTTTGCTGACATATTTTGTTTGAAGGGCAATCAGTGTTTACGCTACATTCTGGTCGACAACCTTCATAGGGGTTTCCGAAGTATCCAGGTACGCAAATGCATGAACCAACATAATTCCTTTCCTTACATATTGCGTTACTTCCACATGGTGAAGGGGAACAAGGGGTAGAGTTTTCGAAAGGTGCAATACTATGGAACTCTGAACAAATAGAAAACGGATCTCCAGTATAGCCTTGAGGACATACACAATTCGGCGTATGGCTTACTACACGACATTGTGCAAGTGTTCCACATGCCCCGGCACATGGATCTCCGCATTTGTTGTTTATACATGCCATGTGGTTGGGACATTCGCTATTGCTTGTGCACTCTGGTCTACAGTTTGGTGGTCCTCCAATATATTGTGGCATACAAGAACATGTTGGAGATTCATTTACTACTTGACAGATACTGTTGGGTCCACAGGGTGATGGCAAGCATGGATTGATTTGTGATGGCGCTTGTAGAGCTGAAAGTTAAAATAGCCATTTAATCATCTTGAAAGGTCCATACGTTGTAGGAAGGATTATATTGATAATTTAGAGTTTACTCACGTTTAGAAGTACATCTTGTAAACGGGTCCCCTATAAAATCTGTAGGACATGAACAAATAGGATTGTGATTTACTACTTCACATAAGGCTCGAACACCACATGCACCTTTACAGGGATTGATACATTTATAGTTGTTGCATGCTTTGTTTAGTGGACACTCAGAGCTAGTAGTGCACTCTGGTCTACATGTTGGAGGGTTGCCTGAGTAACCAGGGATGCAAGAGCAGACTGCGATGTTGTTTATTTCTCTGCATTGACTGTTAGGCCCACATGGGCTTGGATTGCAAGGGTTCGTTGGTGCGGCAGCTAAAATTTAAGAAACGGTGATATTAAATAACAAAGCAAGTGAGCAACAACCTAAAGTATTCAAGATTGATGGACCTAAAATATTATAATACTGCACTGTTGTGCCTACCTTGTATAGCATTACAGGATACAAATGAGTTTCCAGTGTATCCACTTGGACAACTGCACATCGGTATATGATTGACGACTTCACATATTGCGTTGCTTCCACAAGTGTCAGGGCACGGATTTACGCATTTCTTGCTTGCACAAATTTGGTTTCTTAAACAGTCCGTACTTACAGTACATTCTGGCCTACAACCTATGTATGGATCACCATGATATTCAGTCAAACACGTGCATTCGCCATTATTGCATTCAGTGTTAGAACCACATGGCGATGGGTTACAAAGGTCTAGTGGTACGTCTGAAAAGAAGATAAAGTTATTGGATCCCTTTTATGGCAAAACATTCAGGCAACTGTTAAGAAGAAATTAATAATAAAGACATACCTTCTATTGGTTCTAAGAAACAAGATGTAAACGGATCACCCTTGTATCCTTGGAGGCAAGTACAAATAGCAACGTGTTGTAGTACGGAACATCTAGCATTTTTTCCGCAAGACCCCGGACATGGATCTCTACATTTTTCATTGATGCATGTCAACGAACTAATACAATCTTGATTTGTTACGCATTCTGGACGGCAATTTGGTGGACTCCCGATATACTCTGATGAGCACGAGCAGGAAGCTTGCCCTCCAAAGTTTCTACACACTGAGAATGGCCCACATGGTGATGGAGCACATGGGTCTTCCATTTGGACTGATGGCTGATTCACTGAAAATTGACAAATCTATTAGTAGTACCACCTCCACCTCGCTTAGTTTTTGATTTGTTAACGTTAATCGATTACAAATCAAACAAATGATTAAATCAATCGTAAACCAATTGAGTATTATGATCGAAAAACACGCTTTTATACCTGGCTTTGAATAACATCTGGTAAATGGATCCCCCGTATATCCGGATCTGCAGCTGCATATTGGATTATGATGGAATACCCTGCAATCTGAATTCTGTCCACAGGGTCCGGGGCAGGGGTTTATACATTTCTGGTTTAAGCAAGCCTTGGCTTCAGCACAGTCAGAATGTGTTTGACACTCAGCCTTACAGAATGGTGGTTCGCCAGTATAACTAGGCAAACAACTACAAACTGCTTGTCCGTTAATTTCTCGGCACTGACTGTTTGGACCACATGGACTTGGGAAACAAACATTTGCAAGGCTCGGTTCTTGTACTAGACATAAAAAAAACAATTAAATAACAATTATTTGTGCACAAATTTCAATTAAATGTAAAAAAAACCCTACACTAAAATACATGCATCAAAATACTTACGTTGAATGAAGCTGCATCTGCGATATGCATCTCCGGTATAACCAGAGAAACAAAAACAAGTAGGTGAGTGATTTACAGTGGTACATTCTGCGTTTAGGCCACATGTTCCAGGACAAGGATCTTGACATTTGTTGCCAGTGCAGGCTCTATTTCCAGGGCAATCCGAATCCGATACGCACTCCGGGCGACATCCTTCGTATGGATTGCCAAAGTAACCTTCGATACAAATACAGGAGCCGACCTTATTCTGTTCTCTACAGATTGCATTTGAGCCACATGGTGAAGGCATACATGGTGTTAATATTTCGATTTGGGTTTGCAATACACAACCCGAGAAAGGATCACCGTTGTAACCTTGGGGACAAATGCACATAGCCGAGTGACTGACCACACGGCATTCAGCGTTAGCACCACATGCTTGCGTGCAAGGGTCTTTACATCTTTGGTTGACACAAGCCAAATGCGTTGCACATTCACTGTTGCTTAGACATTCTGGCTTACAGTACGGAGGCTCTCCTCTGAATTCCGGTAGACAAGTACAAGATGGACTGTCATTGATTTCTCTGCATATCGAATTGGGGCCGCATGGTGATGGTTGGCACGGGTTGGTTACCGTAGGTAAACCTAAATAGATAAAAGAGGTAATTTGTAATTTAATTATATAGGTACTCGAATATGATGGATGAGTCACGTTATAGCAAAAAACAATTATGATACTTACTGAGAACAGGACTGCATTGAATAAATGGATCCCCGGAGAGAGGTGTTGGACAAGCACACACAGGATTATGGTTTACTACTTGGCACACCGCTCTAACGCCGCAAACCCCAATACATGGATTGACACATTTTTGATTCATACACGCTTGATTTTGTGCACATTCTGAATTAGATACACATTCTGGTCTACATGCAGGCGGTATTCCCATATACGTAGGCAAACAAGAACACACGGCTTGATTGTTAATCTCACGACACTGGCTGTTTGGACCGCAAACGGATGTACTGCATGGTCTTTCAGTTGGTTGAACTAATAGAATCAAAACATATTATATTCGTTAATTAAATAGAATTCTCCGGTTATTAAAAATAAAAGTTTGTAAATAATTTTTACCTCGGATGGGGTTGCATAATATGAATGCATTGCCGGTATATCCGTTATTGCAAGAACACATTGGTATATGGTTAACAACTTGGCATATAGCATTTTGTCCACACGCACCAATGCAAGGGTCTATACATTTTCTCTGAACACATGCCTTTTGTGAATCACAGTCAGTGCTCATTAAACATTCTGGACGACAGTTAAAATATGGATCGCCGTGATATTCTAATAAGCATTGACATTGGCCATTTATACATTCGGCGTTTGGACCGCAACGCACGTTTGTACATCCATCCACCACACTTGGCTCTACTGAAAAACAAAGCAAAAATATTTATTATTGTTTGAAATTTGAGCAAATTTTTCTTCCAAGAAAATAATTTCATAACATTTCGTAACTTGTTAGATACCTTCAAGAGGTTGTGGTCTACAGCTTGTAAATGGATCACCCACGTAACCTTCAATGCAAGTGCAAATAGGTATGTGATTTAAGACGTTACATATAGCAGAAATTCCACAAGATCCTGGACAAGGATCTTGACACTTGGAATTGATACAAGCTCGGTCACTTGGACAGTCAGAGTGTATCGTACATTCAGGTCTACAGTTCGGCGGACTACCAATGAACATAGGTAGACATGAGCATGATGGGGAATTGCCGATCTCACGACATTCAGCGTTTGGACCACAAGGCGATGGAAAACAAGGGTTCCACGTGTCCGGAACCAAGTCATCTAAAAAAAAATTGTTGTTTTAGGTACCTAGAAAATATCGTACCGTAACAAAGAATTGTCATTAAATTACACGCTTACATTGCACAGGCCTACATATAGTAAAAGGATCCCCAGTATATGACGCTCTGCAGGTGCATATCGGACTATGATTGATCATTTTACAATTAGCATTTACGCCACATGGCCTGGGGCATGGATTCACACATTTCTGGTTGACGCAGGCCTTATCATGTGGGCACTCAAAACTTCCAATGCACTCTGGTCGACAGTTCGGCGGAGCGCCGACGTATTCCGGTAAACATGAACATATAGCCTGATTGTTCACGGCTTTACATTGAGTGTTAGGTCCACATGGTGAAGGGTAACAAACGTCGACTGCAACTTGTAGAGGAGGAGATTCTGAAATATAGAAGAACGTTTTACCCAAAATTCTTATTTGTAGGATGTTTTATTATATATTATACCAATTATTAAATAAAAATATCGTTCATCGGAGAACAACCATCAACTCTATTAAAAAATAATTCAACGCGCACCTTGCCATACCTTGTCAGAAAGACTTTTTGAAGTCGATAAACACTCACCTTGATAAACACAGTATTTGAACGGATCACCGGTGTAACCACTAAAGCAAGTGCACAGAGGAAGATGATTTACTACTTGACACTCTGAATTCGCGCCACAGCTTCCTGGACATGGATCTCCACATTTATTGTTAATGCATGCGTTATTTGATGGGCAGTCAGTATTTATGACGCATTCAGGTCTACAGCTTTCGTAAGGATTTCCTAAATATCCAACTATACAAGAGCATGCTCCTGCGTTATTTCGTTCTGTACATATTGCGTTCGTGCCACATGGTGATGGAGAACAAGGTGTAACATATGGCTCTATTTGTACTACTTCTTGAGTACAGCCGTAGAAGGGATCACCAGTATATCCGCGAGGGCAAACACAAACCGGTGAGTGACTAACCACTTTGCATTCAGCGTTAGGAGCGCAAGAACCTTCGCATGGATTTTTACATTTGTTGTTTATACACGAAAGATGACTAGAACACTCTTCATTACTGCTACATTCAGGTTTACAGAACGGTGGTTGGCCATGGTAGCCATCCATACAAGTGCACGAAGGTACTTCATTTATGTCTCTACAAATCGAATAGGGTCCGCACGGTGACGGAGTGCACGGATTTACAGGCTCCGGTAGTTTTTCAGCTAGAAAATGAATGGGTAAATTAGTAATGTCGAATACTAGTCAAAACACGTTATCGATGAAATTATAAAACTTACGTAGCTTAAAACAACGTGTAAATGGATCTCCAGAGAAAGTTAATGGACAAGTACAAATGGGGTTATGGTTAACCACTTTACACTCAGCATTTACACCACAGGAACCAACACAGGGATTAACACATCGCTGATTACTGCAAGCTTGGTTTGTCAGGCACTCTGAGCTTATTGTGCATTCAGGGCGACACGAAGGTGGTGCACCAATATAATTGGGCACACAAGAACAGATTGCTTGACCATTTATTTCACGACATTGGCTGTTTGGTCCACATGGCGACGGTTGACAAGGATTTGTTACAACAGGTTCTGTAAAAAAAAAACAGTAATAAAAGTTTCCGTGAGATGCATATATTTAGAGACTTTCCTAAATTTTTTATAGATTATTTTCAATATACATGGAATAAAAAATATAAAATTAATCTCTTACCTCGCATTGGTCTGCATTCAACAAATGCGTTACCGGTCTGTCTTTCAGGGCAGCTACACATCGGTATATGATTCACAACATTGCAAACTGCATTTGATGCACAGGTGCCTGGACATGGATCTGAACACTTATTATTAATGCAAGCTTTATTGCGATCACATTCCGAGCTTTGCACACATTCAGGCCTACATTCCAGGTAAGGGTCACCTTGGAATTCGGGCAGACAAGAACACTTTCCGTCAAAACATTCTGCGTTGGCACCACATGGCGATGGATTACACGGATCATCTTTCACTGTAAATAATTCGATATTGGTTAGGTTTATCTTACTAATACAAGCACAGAGTTTCACGAACGATCTTACCTTTAGGGGGTATGAGGGTACATTGTGTGAATGCATTTCCGGTAAAACCGTCAACACATGTGCAGACAGAAACATGTTTGATAACCTGGCAATTGGCATTAATTCCACATGATCCTGGACAAGGGTCTCTACATTTTTGATTAATGCAAGCGAGATTGCTTGCACAGTCCTCATTTATGGAACATTCAGGTCTGCAGTTTGGTGGACTTCCTTCAAAGTTAGGTAAACAAGCGCATGATGGTATACCGCGTAGGTTATGACATTCTGAATTAGATCCGCAAGGCGATGGTACACAAGGATCTCTTACAGGTGTCGCTGGTTGTTCTGAAACTAAAATTTAAATGTATTTTAGTGGTGAAGTTAAATGAATGAAGTTTAAGAATGCAATTCGGATAATATAAAAAAAATGTTTGAATAGTGGAGGAAGTTTCAATTAGTTTTACCTGGGACTATATAGCACCTCGAGAATGGGTCTCCTGTGTATTGTAATTGGCACGTGCATATAGGACTGTGGTTTATTACTCTACATTCCGCATTGATTCCACATGGTCCAGGACAGGGTGATATACACTTTTGGTTTCTGCACATTTTATCCGATGGGCATTCAGCGCTTACAACACACTCAGGCCTACAATTCGGTGGAGATCCCTTATAATCAGACAAACATGAGCATACGCTTTGACCATTTGAAACTTTGCATTGGCTGTTCGGCCCACATGGTGATGGTTGGCATGGGTTTATAGGAACGTCATCTATGGCTGTAAAATAATATTATTTTGTTAAAGTGTAAAAGTATTGAAAGTTTATTTGTAATATTTTTATGTTATATTTAGAAATTATTTTTGAACTTACGTCTTAATATGCATTGGCTGAAAGGATCTCCTGTATATCCTTGTCGACAAGAGCACAGTGGTGAATGATTGACAACTTGGCAATCAGCATTAGCCGCACAAGTTCCTGGACATGGATCTATACATTTATTTCTAGTACAGGCTTTGTTACTAGGGCAGTCGGAACTCACTAAGCATTCTGGACGACACCCTTCATAGGGGTTCCCAAAATACCCTATGATACATAAACATGCGCCGGCTCCGCCATTTTCCTTGCATTCTGCATTAGCACCACATGGTGAAGGTGTACAGGGATTTATCTGTTCAATAATGGCTAATGCATTCATGTTACATTGAATAGCTGCGTCACCAGTAAAACCTTCGGGGCACAAGCATATTGGTGTGTGGCTTACAACACGACATTCAGCGTTTATACCGCATGCCTGTGCGCATGGATTTTGGCATTTCGTGTTGATGCAAGCCATTTGAGGAGCACACTCGCTGTTAGCTAGACATTCTGGTCGGCAGTTTGGTGGTGCCCCAATAAAGCTAGGCATACATTGACATGACGGTGTTTCTCCGTTAGAATGTTGGCATATAGAATTGGGTCCACACGGCGACGGTTGGCAAGGATTAATAGGCGTAGAAACTGCAGTTGCAGCTGAAAATAAAATAATTTGAAATAATTGACATGGTTACCTTCGACGACTCGCTTTTTCTAATGATTATAAACCAGGAACTTACGTATCGATATGCATCTAGTAAATGGATCTCCTGTCAAGCTAGTTGGGCACGAGCAAATCGGATTATGATTTATAACTTGACACTGAGCAGCGACGCCACATGTTCCTTTGCAGGGGTTCACACATTTTTGATTATTACATGCTCTGTCTAGTGAACAGTCTGAGCTTGCAACGCATTCTGGTCGACAAGATGGTGCTGCCCCTCGGTATCCGGGCAAACACGAGCAAACCGATTGACCGTTAACTTCTCTACACTGACTATGTGGGCCACAAGGACTTGGCTGACAAGGGTTTGAAGGCAAAGTATCTGAAAAATTAAAAAAAATAAAAATAATTGCCAATATAAAACGATATTAGATGGATTCTGTTTCTGCAGTTTTATTCCGAAACTCTGAAAATTTAAAACGGTCAACATTATATAATGTACCTTTAATTGGATTGCATTGTATGAAAGCATTCCCAGTTGTTCTTCCCGGACAAGTGCAAACAGCCATATGGCTCACCACATCACAGACAGCATTAGTACCACAAGTGTTCGCACATGGATCTACGCAGCGCTGTCTTACACAAGCCTTGTTCATGGAACAATCTGAACTTGTGGTGCATTCTGGGCGACATTCAAAATATGGGTCACCATGATATTCCGGTTGACAAGTACAAACACCATCGTTGCAAACTGCATTTGGTCCACACGGTGAAGGGTTGCAGGGATCACTTGCTTGGGATACTGTAAATTTCAAATCGTGTCTAAATAAGGAAGTAAGGAATAATTATATGAGATACGTCATAATAAGTTAAAGTCTTCACTCACTTATGTTTGGTTTTAATGAACAAGTATTAAAAGGGTCGCCAGTAAAGCCGTCTATGCACGTACAAATCGATAAGTGGCTTTGAACTCTACAGTGTGCATTAACACCACAAGATCCAGGGCATGGGTCAATACATCTTTCATTGACACATGCTTTGTCACTTGAACAATCTGTGTTTATCGTACACTCTGGGCGACAATTAGGTGGGCTGCCTGAGTATTGTGCCAAACAAGAGCATGATGGTGCGTCGCCTATTCTTTGACATTGTGAAAAAGGTCCACATGGAGATGGCAAACAAGGGTCACTTGGTGTTGCTATAACTTCAGCGACTGTAACTAAAAATAAACATATACACGTTTATGAATTGCTAGACAATGGGCATAGAAAAGAGAAAGGTTATAAATACAACTTACTTTTGTAACATCTACTGAACGGATCACCCGTGTAACTAATTCGGCATGTACAAATAGGGCTGTGGTTAATAACTTTGCAATCTGTGTTTAGTCCACATACGCCTTCACATGGATTTACACATTTTTTACGGATACAAGCTTGCTGTTGGTTACATTCAGAGCTGACGAGACACTCAGGCCTACAAGCTGGTGGTATCCCTATAAATTCAGCTTGACATATACACACGGCTTGATCGTTTGTTACTTTGCATATACTATTTGGTCCACATGGAGAAGGAACACAAGGATCTCTTTGTATTGTAGGAACATCTACAAATATTTTAAAGATTAGTTTATTCAGCAAAATTGTTACGATTAATATGAATTAAAGCTTTAATCATTAGTAGTTACTCACCTGCAGCTTTCTCATAGCAATACTCGTATGGGCTACCTGTTAGGCCTGGCAAACATTCACAACGTGGTGTATGATTTATGATATTGCATATAGCATTTCGGCCGCAGATATTTTCGCATGGATTCTTGCATTTATTTTGTATGCAGGCCAAATTAGTAGCGCAATCTGAATTGACAACACACTCTGGACGACAACCTTCGTATGGGTTTCCTATGTGATCCGGTTGACAAACGCAAGCGCCTGCATATCCTTGTTCCTTGCATATAGCATTGGGACCGCATGGTGAAGGCGAACATGGAGCGAGAGGCACGTCTATAACATTGCATGCAATAAATGCATCTCCTGTATATCCACTGGGACATAAACATTGAGGAGCATGGCTGACAACGCGGCATTCAGCTCCTGTCCCACATGACCCAGGACAGGGATCTTGGCATTTTTGATTAATACATGCCATGTCGTTCGGACATTCCGTATTTGCTATACATTCTGGTCGACAGTTCGGAGGGTTGCCAAGGAAATTTTCAAGACAAGCACATGATGGGGAATTTCCTATCTCCCTGCAAATAGAGTTTGGACCACAAGGTGAAGGTTCACAGGGGTTGACGTACGGAGGTGGAATAACATCTGAAACAATATGTTGGGTAAAATACAGATTTCTCGCTTTTATTATTATTATTTTTTTAGCATCATGATAAATTACCTTCCAGCACACATCTTGAGAATGGGTCTCCAGTATATCCAGATGGGCAAGAACATATGGGGTTATGATTTATGACTTGGCATAGTGCACCGTTTCCACAGTTTCCTAGGCATGGATCAATGCATTTTTGATTGGAACAAGCTCTATTAAGCGCGCATTCTGCACTAGTAACACATTCCGGTCTACAAGTTGGGGGTGCTCCATTGTAGTTAGGTAGACAGGAACAGATAGCTTGTCCGTTTATGTCTCTACATTGACTATTTGGTCCACAAGGAGATGGGTTACAAGGATTCAAAAATTCGGTAGTTTGAACAGGTCGACATTCGAGAAAAGCATTTCCAGAAAATCCATTCGGACAAGTACACATTGGCACATGTCTAAATACTTCGCAAATAGACCCTTTAGCACAAGTATTTATACAAGGATCAATACATTTTTTCCTTACACACGCTTTGTTTTGTGGACAATCCGAGCTAGTAAGGCATTCTGGTCGGCAGCTAAAGTAAGGATCACCTTGATATTCCGGCAAGCATGTGCATACCCCGTTATTGCATTCAGCATTAGCTCCACATGGAGAAGGATTACATGGATCTGGTTCTGAGTAATCCTCTTGCGGTGCCGGCAAACAACGGGTAAATGGATCACCTGTGTACTGTTCGTTGCATGCACATTGTGCTATATGATTAAATACGTGACACTCGGCGTTTAATCCGCAGGCTCCAGTACATGGATCCTTACATTTTTCATTTATGCATGCCTGATTGCTGGGGCACTCTGAATTAATCGTACATTCTGGCCTACAATTAGGAGGATTTCCAATATAGCTCGGTAGACAAGCACAAGAGGGTGACCCTCCAATATTATGACATTCAGCGTACAATCCACATGGCGATGATGAACATGGATCCAATGGTGTGTGTTGTATTGGTTCTGATACTGGAATTGTAATTTTTGGATAAATAATACAAATACACATGCTTTATCTGCCTATACTAAACTCATAAAATATTAGACTATTATATTAGTCTTATCTATTCTTTTAACAAATACTTACTCTTTATAGGGAAACAGCTGGTAAACGGATTTCCTGTAAGGCCTTGTTTACAGACACATATTGGGCTGTGGTTTATAACATTACAGTTCGCATTTCTTCCGCACGTATCCGTACAAGGATTCCTGCATTTCTGGTTAACACAAGCTAGTTGTGTTGGGCATTCAGAGCTAACGACACATTCAGGGCGACAGTCAGGTGGGGCACCCATGAAATCGGGTAGACAAGAACAGACGGCTTGTCTGTTTATTTCTCTACATTGACTGTTAGCGCCGCAGGGAGATGGATTGCATGGATTAGTATCCACAATTTGTGCTGTAAAAGGATAATGTTAATGCTGTAATTTTACGAATAATGTTAATATATGTAATTAAAAATAATAAAGAACTTACGTTCTTGCATTATGGTGCAGTAACTAAATGGATTTCCAGTGTATCCAGGTTGACAAATGCAAGATGGCATGTGATTATTGACTTGACACAGAGCGTTCGAGCCGCATGTGCCTGGGCATGGATCTATGCATTTCATTCTCGAACAGGCTCGGTTTAACGGACAGTCGGAGTTAACAGCACATTCTGGTCGACATCCTTCGTATGGATTACCTGAGTAACCATCTATACATTGGCACGATCCTACGCCCCTTTGTTCTCGACAAATAGCATTAGAACCACACGGACTTGGGTTGCATGGATTCAAGATTTCATATGCTTCTATCATTTCTTGAATGCTACAATATGAAAATGGATCTCCTGTGTAACCTGGTTGGCATATGCACTGCGGAGCGTGACTTACGACTCTACATTCTGCATTGGTTCCACATGTTCCAACGCAAGGATCAGAGCATTTTTGATTTAAACATGCAAGGCCAAAATCACATTCACTGTTGCTGATGCATTCTGGTCTACAATTTGGAGGAGTGCCTTTATAGCCTGGAGAGCAAGCACATAGTGCGTTATCACCGTTTAGTTTACAAATGGAATGCGGCCCACATGGAGAAGGCTCACATGGATTTATTGGTGCTTGATCAGCTGAAATTATAAATAATGTATTAAAATTTTTATTTGCAAATATTTTTTTATAATTATACTCCAAATATGGAAAAGAAACAAACCTCTGACGATACATCTGACAAAAGGATCTCCAGTAAATGATGGTGGACACGTACAGATTGGATTATGGTTAATTACATCACAAACAGCTCCAGAACCACATGCTCCAATGCATGGATTTACACACTTTTGGTTGTTACATGCTTCCTTCAGAGGGCATTCAAGACTAACCAAACATTCGGGTCGACAAGTTGGTGGGCTTCCTCGATATCCGGGCACACATGAGCAAACTGCTTGTCCGTTTGACTGTTGGCATCTGCTATTTGGACCACAAGGAGATGGGTTGCACGGGTTGGTTTCTGCCACTATAACAAAGTATTTGTAATTCCCTTTAATACAAGTTTGTCAGTAAACATGTCGTTTTCTATAAATTTTAAATAAAATTTTAAGGTACCTTTTGAAGGTCGGCATTCCACGAAAGCGTTACCACTCATGCCTCTTGGACAAGAACACATTGGAATGTGATTCATAACTTCACAAATTGCATTAGCACCACAAGTTCCGATGCAAGGGTCTACACATTTATTTTGTTGGCAACCCTTATCTAGTGAACAATCTGTGTTGTAAACACATTCAGGACGGCAGCCTAGATTTGGATCCCCATGGAAATCTCTCAAGCAGGAGCAAATACCATCTTTGCAAATAGTATTTGGCCCACACGGGCTTGGCAGGCACGGGTCACTATAATCCGTTGGCGTTGGATCTAAAAACAAAACACAATATTTTAGTATATTTTACCTACTTTACTTAACTAATATGCTTGTGTCCACTAATAATAAATTGTTTGGTTTATACTTTCTAATTATAGATCAAGAGCCGTAAATACGAAAAAACAATCAATTTCTCATATAAGTTTTTAGGGATAAAATAGATATAACAGTAGGTATTGGCCTATTACGGTGTCTTGTTTATATTGACAATAAAGCAGGAAATTTACCTTGAATTGGTTTTGGAACACATTGCCTGAAAGGATCTCCCGTGTAGCCTTCCGAGCACAAACATACTGGAATATGGTTATTCACAAAGCATTTCGCATATAGCCCACAGGATCCTTCACAAGGATTTCTACATTTCTCTGCTACGCATGCTTGGTCACTGGGGCAATCGGAGTGAACTACACACTCTGGTTTACAGAAAGGCGGAGAGCCAATGTAACTTGGCAAACAAGAACATGATGCTAGGTCATTTATGTTTCTACACTCTGCATAAAGCCCACAGGGAGATGGTGAACAAGGATCAGACTGCGCCGCAACAGTTGGAGATGTTTCTGTAAATACATAATATAGGTACTCGATATTGATTCATAAATAACATAAAAGCCTGATAAAAACTGTAAATATGAAATTAACTTACGTAACAAACGACTGCACGTAGTGAATGGATCTCCTGAAAATCCAAACTTACAAGAACATACAGGACTATGGTTTATTACTTTACATTCTGTGTTCTGACCACATGGCTTTGGGCATGGGTTTATGCAACGTTGGTTGACACAAGCTTTGTTCGGTGCGCATTCTGAATTGACCACACATTCCGACTTGCAATTTGGTGGTGCACCGAGATAATTTGGCAGACATGAGCAAACTGCTTGACTGTTTATTTCTTTACATACTGCATTAATACCACAAGGAGATGGATTACAGACGTTTATTACTGCGATATCTTTTTCTGAAAACAGAATAATCGGTTTACAAACACAAACTTCACAAAAGGATTCCACCTATTTAATAACTTAATATCTTACCTCGTACAATCGAACACATGGAATGTGGGTTACCAGTGTATCCAGGCTTGCAATTGCACACTGGTTTATGGTTTGTGACATAACAGTCCGAATTATATCCGCACGCTCCACGACAAGGGTCAATGCATTTGTTTCTCTCACACGCTAGCATCAGTGTACAATCTGAGTCGGCTAAACATTCTGGTCTACAACTTTGATAAGGATCACCGAAATGGTCAGGCAAACATTTACATGAACCGGCATTCCCTTGTACATTACATTCCGCATTAACACCACATGGCGTTGGTTCACATGGGTTTAAATATTCTACCTTCGGTGGAGCTGAAAGTTATAGTTCAAGAACATAAAATAACTTACCAGTAAACTTCAGCCACCGTTGAAGCACTCCTTGATCCGAAGCGTTAGTTGAAGCTTGCTGGGCTCGGCGACGTTTAGTGACTCCTTTTCCGGCGACAATGGCACTATCGCTAGCGCACCTTCCAAAGCGGCCGTTACGGCAGACGACCTAAGCTTACTGTAAGTGCTAGGTTATCTCCGCGTGCTCCGATTGAAAGCAAGGCATTAATGTCACATAAAAAGTTACACAATAGATTACGACCCTTTGTGGAAGCATTGATAAAATCGTTTTATCATTTTTTATTGAGGCTTTCTTCCTGAAGCGTAAGAATGAATTCTTCGTGGATTAAATCACCTTTGAGAACCTTGGGGCGGGCATGGTCGCCACGTAGTCCTAAAGTGAAAATATCTACGAAGATCCATTCAATGTATGTTAAATACTCAAAACCATGTGAGGCGTGTTCTCTAGACAATTTACTATCTTTTAAGCACACAATAAATTTAATGCAATACCTATCAAGTTTTGCAAAGCAGTGTTAAATGCAGGTAAAGACTTTTAACGCTATTCGTTTTATTTTATAAATAACCAATTTAATTTTATTTCAATTACCTTGATGATTATTCACAAAATATTCATTTAACTCTCTTTCTAATTTATTTTATTGGCATAGAATAAAATAATAGATTGTATCGATTAGAATACAATCTGTACACACTAAAAAATAAGATTATTAGCTCAATGTAACAAAAATACTTACGTTTGGGCGACGAACAACCTTGGAATGGATCTCCATCCAAACCAGGCTCACAAGCACAAGTGGCGCGATGATCAACTACGGAGCAAATGGCTCTTGGGCCACAAGCCTGTTCACATGGATTTCTACATCTTTGCGAGACACAAGCTAACGTGGCTGGGCACTCTGCGCTGATTGTGCACTCAGGTCGACAGTTTGGCGGAGCTCCAATAAAATTAGGCTGGCAGCTACATGCCGGAGTCTCTTGTGATTTCACACAAATAGAGTTTGGTCCACATGGAGATGGCTCGCATGGATCTATCGTTATTGGCGTTTGCACTTAAAAGAAAATTCAAAATGTTACTAATAAAACCCAACAGCAAAAAAAGGAAAGCTTAGAATATTATTTAAGTAGCATACCTGGTGCTGGATAGCAATGGGTGAAAGGATCTCCAGTGAATCCGTCATTGCATGTACATATTGGAGAGTGTGCAATAACTTGGCACCTAGCACCACGGCCGCATGCGCCTACACAAGGGTCGCGACACCTGCGGTCGATACATGCCAGTTGCAGCGTACATTCGGCACTAACAAGACATTCAGGTCTGCATGACGGTGGAGATCCAATGTGACCAGATCTACATGAACAAGCTGCGGCGCCGTTCGAACTAACTGTACATTCGCTGTATGGGCCACACGGTGAAGGCAAACAAGCTGATTTACTTGATATTTCTGAAACAATTAACTTTTTTTATTGTTTATAGTTTCATGCTGCTAATTTCAGCTCGCTTTATTTAAAATTTAGCAATAAGTATAAATTAAAAATCAAAGGTTACCTTTAGGAACAATCTCTGAGCACAACGTGAAGGGGTCACCTGATGTGCTTGGAGGACAGGTGCAGGATGGTATGTGGTTATTGACTGAGCATATAGCACTAGTGCCACAAGCCCCTGGACATGGATCGACACATTTCCCTCCCTGGCAAGTCTTTGTTGGCGAACATTCGCCATTCGTACTGCATTCTAGTCTGCATCCTACGTAAGGGTCACCGAAATAACCAGGCGCGCAACTACATTGCCCGGCATCACAGTATGCATTACTTCCGCAAGGAGATAAACTGCACGGATCATCTAAAGGTTTATCTGAAAAATTTAAAATCACTCTATAGCCATTTCTATGAATTACAAGTTGATCCTGTATAGTTCGTTCCGCCTTAGAATCTGAGATGGCTTTGCATACGAAAAATTTATCAAAAAATCAATAATCTCCCATTTATTATATTTTTATTAGGAATTCTGCTATTCAGGATGGATACAAATCCAAGATCACTTTAATCGGTCCACTTCCACACAACTAAAATCAAAATAGGAGGCTATGTTCGGCTGTATATTTGGTTTATGTATATAGACGTCGAATGCTCCTTCAATTATCAACCAATTTGAAAAATTCTTTTGCTTTTATATTATGGAGAATAGTCCCGTGGTGGGACTATACATTTTTCTCTTATATTTACGTATACAGATCCTCTTATAAAAATATAAATCTTACCAATCACTTCTGAACATTGTATAAATGGATCGCCTGAAAAACCGGTAGGGCAGCTGCATATTGGGATGTGATCATGAACGCGACATTCTGCCCTAAATCCACAAGAGCCTTCGCACGGGTTTCTGCATTTGTCTGCAATACATGCCTGATGCGATGGACAATCTGTATTAACTAGACATTCTGGGTGACAATTTGGTGGAACACCAACAAATCCTTGAATGCACGAGCAAGAGGGATTATTGTTGATAGGACGACATTCGCTATAGCTTCCACAAGGATTTGGTTGGCACGGATGTTTGAATTCCGGTTCAGAGACGGATTTTTCTATTTCAAAACAATGCTTGAATGGATTTCCCGTTGTGCCAGCTGGGCAACTGCAAAGTGGACTGTGGTTTACTACCTGACAATGTGCATTTATTCCACAAGTACCTCTGCAAGGGTCGGCACATTTCAACTTATGACAAGCTCGATCTGCCGGACATTCGCTGCTGACTATGCATTCAGGTCGACAATTAGGAGGAGCACCAATATAATCAGCGAGACATTCGCATGATGCTAAGCCACCATTTTCTCTACAAATGCTGTTAGGACCACATGGTGATGGTTGGCAAGGTGCAGTAGGCACAGGATCTTTTGCAATTGGCGAGCATTGTTGGAATGGATTTCCTGAATATCCCTTAATGCACGCACAACTCGGTACATGATTAATGACTAAACACTCAGCATTGGTTCCACATATGCCTGGGCATGGATCGCCACACTTGTTTTTGATACATGATTTGTCAGCGGAACAATCCGAACTTAGCACACATTCAGGACGGCAACTCTCGTATGGATTGCCTTGATACCCTTCCAAACATGAGCAAGCTCCTGCTCCGTCTCTTTGGTGACAGATTGCGTTTGCACCACATGGTGACGGATCACAAGGTTCAGTTTTGCTTTCTGAAAGTAAAAAATAAATAAATTGAGAATCTACTTAAAAGGTGCACGAATATTATTGTTATTATTATTAGTGAAATTAACAAACCTTCTTGCGGTACACATTGCATGAATGGATTTCCAGTATATTTCTCTCTGCAGCTGCATGATACAGTGTGACTTACGACTGTGCAATCTGCGTTAACCCCACATGAACCAGGGCAAGGATCTATACATTTGTTTCTGACACAAGCTTGGTTTGATGGACAGTCTGGGTTAATAACACATTCGGGTCTGCAATTTGGTGGCTGACCTACGTAGTTTTCAATGCACCGGCAGTTTGCTTTTCCGTTCCTTTCAATACATTGGGAGTTTGGCCCGCATGGAGATGGATTGCATGCCTCTATATTTTCAGGTGGAGTAGCTATAACATCATGGCAACCTTTGAAAGGATCTCCAGTTTGACCAGGATTGCAACTGCAGATTGGGCTATGATTTATTACTTCACATCGAGCCGAAACACCACAAGCATTTATGCAAGGGTTAATGCACTTCTGATTGACACAAGCTTTAGTCGACGGACATTCAGAGCTAACAATGCATTCAGGTCGACAAGCTGGAGGAGATCCTTGGAATCCCTCAAGACAAGCACAAACTGCTGTGTTATCTGTTGTTCTGCATAAGCTGTTAGGTCCACATGGCGACGGGTGACAAGGATCTCTTGGTTTACTTTTCTCTATTTCTATTCTTTGACAATGCGTAAATGGATTTCCCGTATAATCGGGCATACAAGAACATGTTGGAATATGATTAATGACATCGCATTTAGCATTTTGTCCACATACACCAGGGCACGGATCGCGACATTTATTTCTGAAACATGCCTTATCCCTGGGACATTCTTGACTACCAGTACACTCGGGCCTGCATGACTCATAAGGATTTCCGCTGTAATCTGACAGACATGTGCAGAATCCATTATTACATTCTGCGTTTGGCCCGCACGGTGAAGGATTGCATGGATCTAATGGAGATGGTGTAGTTGGTACTGCAATAAAAAATGTCAATTATGCAAACATAATATGTTCATTTTCAATTTACAATAAAAAATATGTATCTATGTACTCTTATATTGTTATGGATATCAGTTATCTAGTACCCATAACTCAAGCTCTACTTAGTTTGGGGCTAGATTATGCTGTGTAAATTGTCCAGCATTATTTATTGAAAAAATATATATTTTTAGTAAAAAATATTATAGCGTAAATACCTTCGCGAACTAGCGAGCATCGTGAAAAAGGGTCTCCAGTAAAACCTTCATTACAAACACATACAGCTACGTGATTTAGCACGTGACAATTTGCTTCTACTCCACAAGAGCCTGGACAAGGATCTTCACATTTCTGTCGTACACAAGCCAATGAAGCTGGGCATTCAGAGTTGATGGTACATTCAGGTCTACATGATGGTGGAGAACCAACGAATCCTGGCTCGCATGAGCACGCCGGCCCGCTTGATAACATCTGGCATTTTGAATTAGGTCCACATGGTGAAGGAGTGCATGATGGGGGTCGTTCCGTGACAGGTGGTAATACTAGAAAAAAAAAATAAACTGTTTATAAGACTAACTAGCACATAAACAAAAATATTATGGAGTATCAATACGATATAAGTACGTACAGTAACACTGTGTGAATGGATCACCAGTCATTCCAGCTGGACATGTGCATATAGGATTGTGGTTTTTCACATGGCAATGAGCTCTCAAGCCACACGTGTTTGGACAGGGATCGTCACATTTTTGATTCACACATGCTTTGGATACATCACATTCGCTGTTCACAATGCATTGCGGCCTGCACCTTGGAGGCGATCCAATGTAATTTGGAAGACAAGAACACACGGCTTGCATGTTTGATTGTCTACACTGGCTGTTAGGACCACACGGTGTAGGTTCACAGGGATTGAGTACAGGTGTCGCTGAAGGACGAAAAAAATATTAGAACGGCATAACTCACACTAATTACAAACTTTTAAAAAAATCGAACTCACGTTCTAATAAAATTTCTCTGCATTGGAAGAATGGATCCCCTGTATAACCTCGTGGACATGTGCAGACTGGAGCATGGTTTTCTACCGTGCATTGAGCAAATTGTCCACACGTTCTTGGACAAGGATCGATACATTTGAATCTGGTACAGGCTAAGTTAGCTGGACAGTCGTCATTATTCTCACATTCCCGACGACATCCTTGTGAACTATATGGATCACCTTCGTACCCTTCAGAGCAAACGCAGGAACCAGCACCGTTGTATTCCCGACACTCTGCGTTGCGTCCGCAAGGAGATGGAGAACAAGGACTAGAAGTTGGCGTCATTTCTGTGGCTATAAAAAACATGAATAGCTTATCTCATTGTTATAAACATATATATATAAAACATTCTACAGTTGATAAAGAAGACACTTACGGGAAATTATTATCTGGGTACAAGCACGACCAGCATCACCAGTAAATCCTTGTTGGCAAGAACAAACAGCTTTGTGGTTGATGGCCAAACATAAGGCATTAAGGCCACAGGCACCTTGGCATGGATCTTTACAGCGTTCATTGATGCAAGCTGCATTGCTAGAACACTCTGCATCTATGGTACATTCGGGCCGACAGTTGGGCACTCTACCTATGTAGTTCAGCAAACAAGAGCATGCGGCTTGATCTCCAATCACGCGACATTCAGAATTTGGCCCACAAGGAGATGGTATGCACGGATCTTGATTATGTGGTACATATTGAACTGTAAAATTATTTTTATTTATTTAGTAAATCAGTTAACTACTACAAATGATAACACAACATTTGTAATGCTTTCAGAGCAACCATGCACTTACTTTCTTCTTGGCTGCATCTTGTGAAAGGATCACCAGTGAAGCCAGGTGTACAGCTACATATCGGATTATGCGTAATTACTTGACATCTAGCGTTAAGTCCGCATGTATTCGGACAGGGGTCTATGCATTTCTTGTTCACACATGCTTTATTTTGAGCGCATTCAGAGCTGACGATACACTCAGGACGGCAGTTGGGTGCGGTACCGATATATCCAACTTCACAAGTACAAACGCTATGACCGTTATTAACTCTGCATAGACTGTTTGGTCCACAGGGGGATGGTTGACAAGGATCTTCAGGGTTTTCTTGTTTGTGTGAAATTACTAAAATAACATAAGTTTTGTTAAATCAAACGATTTTTAAATTTTTTACTAATTTTGTTTTATTAAGAAGTACTTACCTTCTATTTCGCATCGTATCAATGGGTTCCCAGAATAACCATTCAAACACGTACATGTAGGAGAATGGTTAACAGTTCTACACTCGGCGTTTATGCCACATGCACCTGGACATGGGTCCTTACATCTGTTGTTGGAGCAAGCTTTGTTTCGATCACAATCTGAGTTCGATACACATTCAGGTCTGCATCCGGTGTATGGATCACCAAAGTATTCTGGCAGACAGGCACATGAACCCACTCCATTGCGTTCCTTGCATAATGCATTTGCACCGCATGGCGATGGGTGGCACGGATTCGGTGGGGGTTCCGGTGTATCTACAAATAAATTTAATTTTTATATAGACCTCATCCAAGTATTAATAGCATTTCTTGAATTTATTTGTCTTCTCTATTCCGCATCCAAACACTATCAATAAGTCATTATTATCTGTTGTTGGTGATGTTTGGATATCATGTTTGTAAAAGTACCTTAGTTGAGAATACTTACGTGGCACTGGTGAACAACCGCTAAATGGATCGCCGGTAAATCCAGGTACACAATTACATAGCGCTACATGATTCCCTACTGAACATTCTGCGTTAAAGCCACATGAACCCGGACACGGATCCACACACCTTTCGTTTTGACATGCAAGATTACCAGGACATTCAGCGTTTATAGAACATTCAGGTCTACAATTTGGTGCAGCGCCTATGTAGTTTGGTAAGCAAGAACATGCAGGCGATTCTCCCACTACTTTACATTGTGAATTAGGACCACATGGTGAAGGGACACATGGATTTCCTTTAGGTCCCTCTCTAATAGGTTCTAAGGAAGAAAAAAAGATTTAGAAACAAAGATCAAGAAAAATAAATAAGAACAAAGATATGGTAAAAGTAAAATTGATATTGTACATATATGCAAGTAATAAGAAACATGCAAATAACACAAGTAGGTAAATAATAAAAAGTCAAAAATCTCATAAAAAATCGATCATTGTGTCTATTTTTACAATTTTTATAAAATACTGTCTTACTTTGCTCCAATTGGCAATTAATAAACGGATCCCCTGTATAACCTGCTCGGCAAGTACAAATTGGGTTGTGGTTTATGACATGGCATCGTGCATTCAATCCGCATGTTCCAGGACAAGGGTCCCGACAGTTTTGGTTTAAACATGCTTGGTGTTGTGGGCAGTCAGTACTAGATACACAATTAGGTCTACAAGTTGGCGGTGAACCCACGTAGCCTTCCTGGCATGAGCACACTCCATGCTCATTCACTACCTTGCAGATACTATACGGTCCGCATTGCGAAGGTACGCAAGGATTAATATCAGCAATAGGAGCTAAAAAATATGAATTCATTAGACTCGTAATTGCGATTAAATAAATAATTCTAACAGTAGTTTTTAATGAAACTTTACTAACGTTTTCTTTGCAGGTGACAAGAAACTACAGGGTTTCCTTCGTAACCTTCAATACATAAACAAATCGGTGTATGGTGTGAAACAACGCATTGAGCATTTGTTCCACATGCTCCCTGACACGGATCCACGCATTTGTTGTTTAGGCAAGCTTTGTCTGATGAGCAGTCATTATTTGTTACACATTCAGGTCTGCATCCTAGATAAGGATCTCCGAAATATCCTGGTTGACATGTGCAAGATGCAGCTGAATATCTTTCTTTACAAATTGCATTTGGCCCACAAGGTGATGGATTGCATGGATTTGTTTCATCTTCACTGGGTATAGTGACTAAAAAAAGACATTAAAATGATT
Source organism: Eupithecia pulchellata (assembly GCA_963931895.1). Classification (NCBI taxonomy): domain Eukaryota; kingdom Metazoa; phylum Arthropoda; class Insecta; order Lepidoptera; family Geometridae; genus Eupithecia; species Eupithecia pulchellata. The sequence continues at coordinate 7,200,231 of OZ007527.1, read as the reverse complement.
ATGAATAGCTGTTTGAAATTTCGTTCGTATTTGATTGATTATTTTACGAACTCACCAATAAAGTAACAACCACTAAATGGATCCCCGGTATAGCTTTCAAGGCAGTGGCAAATTGCTTTGTGATTGATTACCACACATTCTGCGTTATTGCCACAAGAGCCCGCACATGGGTTAGTACACTTTTCGCGCACACAAGCTAAATTACTAGGGCATTCCTCGTCATAAATACATTCAGGACGACAATTCGGCGCCCTTCCAATATAACCTGGCTGACAAGAACATGCCGGTGTTTCACCCACTATACGACATTGAGAATTTGGGCCACAAGGTGACGGAATACAAAGATTTCCACTAGGCTTTGGTTGTGGTCCTATAACAAAATATTATTTCTAGTTAACTTCGGAGCAACTTTTTAATTCTGTGTTTAATTATTTATTTCATATACAATTTAATAATGTTAGTTTTTTTATACGAATGCTACTTATTTAGTAGTTAACGTTGTTAGATTGTTTTGTTAATGATTAGATAAAGTTTATAAAACACTCACGATCATTGTATTTGCAGTGCATAAATGGATCTCCGACATAATTTTGCGGGCAACTGCATAGAGCGTTATGATTAACTACCATACATTTTGCATTATCGCCGCATGATCCAATACAAGGATCAACACATTTTTGGTTAATGCATGCCTTATTAGGCATACATTCACTGCTGACCATGCATTCGGGTCGGCAGAAAGGTGGTGCGCCAAAATACTGCTCCTGGCATGAGCATATTGCGTAGCCATTGCTTTCTCTACAAACACTGAATGGACCACAAGGCGATGGTAGACATGGTTCAATTGGATTTTCGACAGGTCCTAAAAATAACATGGAGTTAAATTTTACTGCATCGGATGCCTTATTATTGACTGCATAAACTATTTTCCAAATTTCATAAAATATTTCTTACTTAAATAACACGATGTAAATGGATTTCCTTCATATCCTGATATACACGCACATGATGGAGCGTGATTATTGACTCGACATTCAGCGTTCATTCCGCATACACCGGGACATGGATCTTTACATTTGTTATTCACGCATGCTCTATCTTTCGGACAATCGGAATTGAGTACGCACTCTGGTCGACACTCTACGTATGGATCACCGTAATAATCAGGAAGACATGAACATGATCCTGTACCATGTCTCTCTTTGCAAACGGCATTAGCTCCGCAAGGTGATCGAGAGCAAGGACTTGCATATTGTGGTTCAATAACTATAAAATAGAAGGTTATATTTATTTAAAAACAAAATAGTTTCTCTTTTAAATTTGATTCATTTGGTTTCTTAAAAACTTACTTGGAATTGTCGAACATCCAGAGAAAGGATCTCCAGTATAACCTGGATCACAATTGCAAATTGGAATGTGTTTCGCGACCATGCACGTGGCATGGAATCCACATGAACCAGGACAAGGATCGCTACATCTTTCAGAAATGCAAGCTAGATTTCCTGGACACTCTACACTTATGACACATTCTGGTCGACAATTAGGAGGGCGGCCCACATAATTATTCAAACATGAACAAACAGGTACATCATTTATTTCTTTGCATTGTGAGTGTGGTCCACAAGGATTCGGAGTGCAAGGATTTATAGGTTCCATTTGCCCTGGCAAAGAATTTTTTTTTTAGTATCTTACATTAAGAATGTTATAATAATAATATGTTTTAAACGAATTCATAAAATATGGACTTACTTTCGTCGAAGAAACATCTAACAAATGGATCGCCAGTATATCCGTTGTAACAACTGCATATCGGATTATGGTTAATGACCTGACATTGAGCATTAACTCCACACATGCCCGGGCACGGATCTTGACATTTTTGATTAACGCAAGCTTTGTTCGGCCTACAATCTGAACTAACGATACATTCAGGGTGACAATTTGGTGGAGAACCAACGCATAGATCAAGACATGTGCATACAGCATGGCCGTTAAAAGTTCTACATTTGCTGTATGGTCCGCAAGGTGAAGGGTGGCAGGGGTCCACGGGTTCCAGTAGAGCTTTATAAATAACAAAAGAAGGAATGTAATATAATATATAGAATACAGAGGTAGAAATTCAAGTTTAGAAAAGATAAGAAAAGAAGTCTTACTCGGTACAGGAGCACATGCATGGAGAGAGTTTCCAGTATATCCGGGCAAGCAGTAACATGAAGGAACATGGTTTGCGACTCTACATTCCGTGTTTTGCCCGCATGTTCCAGCACACGGATCCACACATTTGTTATTGAAACAAGATTTATCTCTGTCGCAATCGCTGTTCATCACGCATTCTGGCCGGCATCCAAAGTAAGGATCACCGTAAAAGTCATCTACACATACACAAGAACCAGCACCATTCCTTTCCCGACATATAGCGTTTGATCCACATGGTGATGCTTTACAAGGATGATCAGGTTCTTCTCTCAGAACTGAAAATTTACGAGTATGGTACAAGCTACGATTTGTAGACAGAAAGATAGATCTGACATGCATGATCTACAACTACGTGCGAAAAGTTGGTATACGAATATATATAATATTATCTTCTGCACTTACCTTCGACTGGGTTGCATCCAGCGAATGGATCTCCGGAAAACCCAACATCGCACGAACAGATGGGCTGGTGATTTTGCACGATACATCGAGCATTAAACCCACAGGATCCAGAGCACGGGTTGACACAAGTTCCAGCGAGACAGGCTAACGCAAGGGGACAGTCTTGGTTGATGACACACTGAGGGCGGCATGCCGGCGGAGCACCCAGAGTGCCCAGCTCGCAAGCGCACACAGCTCTTTGTCCTTCCCTGCGGCACGTCGAATGTGGTCCACATGGCGATGGAATGCATGGGTTTTGATCTGGTTTCGGAATCTGAATACCTGTCCATCAACAATTTACTTTAGTTGTTACGCAAAATACAACAACTTACCTACCCGCGTCGCCGATTAGTTGATAAGAGTAGATTTGGGAATGAATTGCTGCTTAGTTCCGCAATGATGTCAAATATTAGCATGAGTATTGTTTTTATAGCTTTTTAAAATAGAAGAGTTGTTTTCTCTTACTGGGTGTTCTAAACAGATTTTGAGATTTGGTCACAATGACCATTGATATTTAGAAATGAAATGACCATTGATATTTTCGATGCAATTAGTACCCTAAACTAATAACAATAATACTAACTTTTTCTATAGCACCGAATAAATGGGTCGCCTTCTGGTAAGTTGTCAGGACAGGAACATATAGGGTTGTGTCCTACAACGTGGCACCTCGCATCTAATCCACAGCTGTTGACACATGGGTCTTTACATTTTTGAGTGATACAAGCTCTATTGGCCGGGCAATCGGAATTCACAGCACATTCAGGTCGACAAGCTGGTGGAGCACCGTGGTATCCTGGCTGGCATGAGCATACAGCACGTTCACCTGATACCTGGCATTCGCTATTTGCGCCGCATGGCGATGGCTGGCAAGGATTGCTGTACGCTAAAACAATATGGATTAATTAACATAGAAGAAGAAAATAAATAGTTGAAAAAGTTCCACTATTTAAAGTTACAACTTACGTGGATTTATTTCTTTGAGACGACAAGATGAAAATGGGTCTCCTTCGTAGCCTTTGAAACACGTACAGACCGGAACGTGATTAGTGACAACGCATTCAGCATTTGCGCCGCATAAGTCTTTACATGGGTCTCGACAGTGATTTGACAGACATGCCAGATGATTTGGGCAATCTGGATTAAGTGTACATTCCGGTCGACATCCGCCCGCGTAAGGATTGCCAATATTAGGGGGAATACATGAACATCGGGCCATATCATTTGAAACTGTACAAATTGTGTTTTCTCCACAAGGTGATGGATTACACGGTGTTAATGGCTCTTCTCTTGATATCGCTACGCATCCTACAAATGCGTCGCCTCTATAACCACTGACGCAACTACAAAGGGGCATGTGGTTTATAACATCACACTTTGCGTTATTTCCGCATGCGTTGATACACGGATCCAAACATTTTTCATTGATGCAAGCCTGATTTGAAGGACATTCTTGACTTATGACACATTCTGGTCTGCAGTAGGGTGGAGTACCTGAATAGCTCTGGCGGCAAGAACACACCGGATGATTAGATTTAATTTCACAGACCGAATTTGGTCCACAAGGTGAAGGCACACAAGGGTTTTTGTTATTTGGTCGGGGCGATACATCTTCTTCTCTACACGCAACAAATGGATCTCCTGTTTGACCATATTTGCAGCTACATATCGGATTATGATTCACAACAATACAGTCAGCCCCGATACCACAACTACCTTGACAAGGATTCAAACATTTCTGATTAACACATGTTTCCGTCTGCAGGCAGTCTGAATTGCTTACACACTCTGGTTGGCACATTGGTGCGACGCCTCTGTGTCCGGGCAAACAGGAACATACGGCTAATCCAGATGCTGATATCAGACATCTACTGTATGGGCCACAAGGTGAAGGATCACAAACTGTTAATGTTGGGGGTGCTATTTGTGCGGATTGACACCTAATGTAAGGATCACCAGCTTGACCCGATTCACAATAGCACACAGCATGATGGTTAACGGTTTTGCAAATTGCTCCAATACCACAAACATCTTTGCATGGATTTTCGCATCTGTTGTTTAAGCACGCTGCATCCGGTGAGCAATCACTGTTGACGACACATTCTGGTCGACAAGACATCAATGGGTTCCCATAGAAGTTAGGTAAACATTTACAAGTAAGTGCCCCATTTAAGTCTTGGCAAATGGCATTGGCGCCACATTGAATATTATCACAGGTTTCGCGAGATATAGCTGTAAAAGTATTTAATATTAAAATAAAATTAGTGTTTCGGAATAAGCATTATAGAAAAAAACTTTTATATTATGTTTATCTAAAACTTACGTTTTGTTAACGGTTTACACTGTTGATAAGGGTCTCCTTCATATTCATTTCGGCATCGACAAATAGGGTCGTGATGATATACAGAACATTCAGCATTGACACCACAAGATCCTGGGCATGGGTCGACACATCTATTTCTCAAACATGCCTTGTCAAAACCGCAATCTGAACTCATGACACATTCAGGTCGGCATGCTGGGTTATTTGCTGCTTCATGGCCAACACAGGCGTTGCAAATAGCGAACTGATCTCCAAAACTATCACAAGGTGCGTTTGTATCACAAGGATTTGGTGAACATGGTTGAACTGTTGAATTATCAGTCGCTATAATAATTGCTGCAAAAGAAGATATACGCTTAAAACCTCTTAAAGTAATTTACGCTTAATTCTGATACATAACTTTAAAAGTTTTTACTTACGTCGATAAAGACATTGTGTCAATGGATCGCCTATATACCCTTCTGGACACAAACATGAAACTGTATGATCGGAACAAAGACATACGGCATGTAATCCACAAACGTTGTCCAAGGAACATGGGTCAACGCACTTTTTATTTATACAGGCTTCATTAGATGTGCAGTCTGAATTCATTACACATTCTGGTTTGCATTCTACAAGGGGATCTCCTAGGAAATCTGGTGGACATGAACATAGTGCATTTTCTCCTATATCTTGACATATAGCATTCACCCCGCATTTTGATTGACTGCAGGGGCTAATCGACTTTTGATCCCCAGGTGGCAAGCAGCAAATTAAAGGATTTCCGAAAAATCCATTTTCACAAACGCATACAGGACGGTGATTTTCAATAAGGCACCTAGTGTTGAACCCGCAAGCCCCAGGACACGGGTCGACGCAACTATATCCGATGCAAGCTTTTTGTGATTTACATTCGTCATCAACTTCACATTCTCGGGTATGGCAGCCATCACCATAAGGGTCGCCTATACTCCCTGGAGCGCATGAGCAAATAGCCTCCCCTAAGTTGTCATTGCAAATAGCTTGCGAACCACATGGATTTGGGCTACAAGGACTTCTCTGAGGTAGACAGCCAACACGGGCGTCTCCTGTGAACCCAATTTTACAGTAGCACAACTCATCGTTACCACTTACGTAGCAATCACTGTTCGGTCCACAAGGTCCCGGACGGCAAAGAACAGGTGGTGGTAAATATTCCCGATTATTGCTGCACGATTTGTATGGATTTCCTTCTGTATTATCAGGACAATAGCACGGTGTTGGTCTATTTGGGTCGCAATGAGCTCCTAATCCACAAGGGTTTGGCTCACATGGATTTCGTGCTTCAACGCAGCCTCTTACTGTGTTTGGGCTTTCAATATAACCAATAAGACAAGTGCACTTGGCAAATCCATTTGATAAAATAGTACATTGTGTATTAGGTCCACAAGGTGATGGATTGCATGGGTTACTGGGTAAGCCACACGGCTGTCTTGGTGGATCTCCTTCGTAGTTAGGCAAACAGAAACAAGCAGGCTTATTATCTATTAATCTACATCCAGAAAATGGTCCACATGGATTTGGTTCACACTCATTTCCTTCAGGAACTGAAATAGTTTAATAATTTATTGTAATAAATAACCATGAAATTGTAAAATTCTTGTACCATGTAATAAATATATTTATATATGTATGTATATAGTATAATATATAACTGTCGCCAAATTCAGTACCTAACTAAGCTAACTCCTATTTATTTACAAGGTTACTTACTGCAACTTTTGAATGGGTTTCCGGTTAACCCTTTAGGACAGAAACAGATAGGATTTCCGTTGTCATTTTCACAAAGTGCGTTTGTGCCGCATGGATTCGGTGCACATGGATTGGATGGTGGTTCACAACCAATTTGTGGATTGCCAGTATAACCCGATAAACATTTACATGTTGCACGGTGATTTAAGACATCGCAAATTGCATTGATTCCACATCTACACGGAGAAGAACATTTTCCATTGATGCAAGCTTCTGAATTTGCACACTCATTGTTAGACCGACATCCTTGAACTAAAAAAAATATCATATGTCTTATTAAACATCCGAGAGAAAATTATTAAATATTGACAAAAGTGTTTTGATTAATTACTATAATAAATTACCTTGGAAACATTCCAGGAATGGGTTACCAGTATATCCCGCGTAGCATTTACACTGTATCGCATGGTTGACGGGAACGCATTCTGCGTTCTCACCACATTTATCCCGTGAGCAAGGACTTAAACAAACTCTGTTTAGTCTGTCACACAATAGTTCTGGTGGGCAGTCTTCATCATATTGGCATATTGAATTAGGATTAAATACTACAAAAAAGAAACAGCACATTTTCGTAAGTGGTTCTCTAGAACCCACCTTCGTCATATTATCTTGAAGTTCCTTACCTGGTACACATCCAACGTATCCATTTCCTTGGTATCCCTCAGCACAGCTACAGTCCGAACCATGATTTGTATTTATACAAACTGCGTTGGGTGCGCATGGGTTGTGTATGGCACATGGGTGCTGACATGCATTATTTATACAAGCCTCAGTCAGAGGACAGTCTTCGTTTCGAGTGCAACCAGCTGAGTAAAATAAAGTCAAATTATACAACACTTTACATACGCATATCATGATGTATAGTGTTTATATAATAACCTAGAGGAAAATTTATAGGAAAATACGTGAAATATGTAATAAAATTTGTGCTTGTGAAAAAATTAATACCATTCATGCATTTTTAAATTAAAGTAACCAAATTTTACAAGACAATATAAACCCTTAACCATTTTACTTTGGACCATCATAACATTAGAAAGTGTACACATTTTCATCAAACATGGTTTCGAACATCCGAAGATCTAAATAAAACATTTTAATCGGTTCATTCACAGTAGACACACAAACGTCAAATTTACACCACTCTCTCTTTTAGCGTCATTATTATGACGCAACAATTATAATATACTAATATTTTACATATTATTTACCATTATAATGAAATAAATTTTAAGGTCACGAAAAGCGTATAAGTATTTTAGATGTTAATTGTTAGGTCTTACATATTTTAGGTGAACATTTAACAGCAGGATCTCCATCATGGCCAGCCGGGCACGAACACATTGGCCTCTGTTTGATCGGTTGACAATTGGCTCCGATGCCACATACATTGTCAAACTCACAAGGATCTTGGCATAATCCCATAAAGCAGGCCTCAGTCTCTATACAATCCCGGTCGGAATGACAAGGTTCTGGTGTCTTGGGCGTCCCAGGTGATTCTAGTATGTTACATGTTATATTAATAGTTACATTAGTAAGTTATCAATGTCGAACAGTTAAAATTAGTATATTTACAATTGTTTATTCCACCTTTTCTACACATTTGTCCGATAAATTACCAATTTCATATCTTCTATATATTTTAGCGCTAAAATTTACAGTACTCTAAATCCGTGGGAGGCGATGTTATCGTTTATTAAATTAGCTGGTAAAAGACTAAATTGATTCTCCATAAGGTTTAATGCTTAAATTCTCGATAGTAAATAATATAAGTATAATAATTTGGAAATAAAAACTAAAAAATACCGATTCGAAACATGTATGCTAAATACCAAAAATGCATACCTTGGCAGTTGTTCCCATCGACGGCATCGCACACGCAAACAACTGTATGTTCGACAACCTCACAGGACATGTTCTCTGCGCATTGGGCCTGCATCGTTTCACAGGGGTTCCGGCATACTCCGTTTATACAAGTTTCGTTTGTCAAACACTGTGAGTTAGTGTTACATCTTATCCTAACATTTGGCTCGGTAATTTCTGTCGTAGTCTCAGTCGAAGTCTCAGTTGTAACGGTGTGTAATGTGGAGTCAGTCCAGGCCGGAATATCAACGTCTTTCCTTCGTGAGGATAGATTCTCCGTAGATGTACTTATAGTTGAATAATTTTGTTTGGAAATGACATCCGATTTACCGCTATTTATAATAAGTTCGTTCGTAGAATGAAAATAACTCTCCGTTGATTCAAAAGTATTATTTTGGCTAGGGTGTTGGCTAGGGTAGGGTGTAGTATTTACATTTATTGTATTTATAGTTGATTTACTGGCCTCAGAATCCAAGAAATTAATAGAAAAACCATCATCGTTAGAACTAGTTACAGGCTGTTTAGGTAAATCATTAACTGGTTCTGAATCGCTTAAAGTTTGTTCTGTGGTACTTGTAAAGCTATTTACCGTTTGAGTAATTTCTGGTTGTGCCACGGTTTCGGTGCTATCAATCGTTTTGATTGTGTGATCAAACAAAGTAACAACATCAACTATATTAGTTACGATACTGATTTGCGTAGTTTCTGGATAATTATTATCTAAATTTGTTGTCAACCTATGATCTCTAGTTATGGTATTTTGAGATTCATCTACTTCTGTTTGAGAAATTAATTCAATATTGTCTGTATTTGCTGAGATTTTATCAGTAAAGCTTTCCGATGGCATTTCTTTCGTCGTGATCATTACCGTTAGGGGGTTTGGTGTAAAACTGTTATATGTAGTTTTACGATTATCTGGTTGAGTTATTAAATTAAATGTCTTCGTCGTTGGCTCTAAGATACTTGTAGATGAATCTAAACCAGTCTTATAATTGTGAGTGGTAGGTGCACTTTCTGAGGTTGTTTTATAATTTAAAATTTGAGATAATGTTATCAAGTTTTGTGAATCATTACTTTTAGTTACAGGTGTTGACTGTTCTTGCTCTGTAATGGTGCGCTCAAAAGTTGTAAATTGCGTAGCTTCACTGAAATCGAAAGACCCGTCGTTTGTAGATGTCTCATAACTATCAATTGTATCACCGACCAGGTTTCCATTATGTTTTGTTGAGGGCTCTTGCGTTAGTGTAGTATACTTAGGGCTGATTGTAGAAGTTTCTGAATAAGTTGTAGAATAATCTGCGAAGGCATTGGCATTTTCAAATGTCGTTTTGTAAAGATCCATCATAGTAGATTGATTATTAAAAGTCACTTCTGTATTGGTATTTTCAGTAATATCAACTGAATTTGTAGCGTAACCACTTGTTGACTGTTCTTTATCATTTATTTTAGTGGACAGTTCCTGATTTTGAACCGTTATTCCAGTAGTTTGATCCGTAGAAGTTATGTGCGAAATTATAGAGTAAACCGACTCGGTTGTCACTGTTTCTGTAAAAGGCGTATTACTTTGAGTGTTTTCAGTTTTTTGCGAAACACTGTCTGAAGTTGTTTCTAAATCATTAGATAAAGGTTCAGTAGTCAATGCTGGTTTTACTTCGATAGATGTTTCTGAATAAGAATACTCGTATGTGGACGATTCAGTTGATGTCATTAAATCTTCTGAAGCTATATTATTAGAAACTTGTTCATCGATATTGGGAACAGATTCTGTTGGACTAGCTACCGATATGCTATCAGTTACAACTTTTTCTGAATATGCGTGAGGTTTTAGTTTTGTTGCGTCATAATCAACCATAGTTTGCCCTAAAGATATTTCTGTACTTCCTATCAGCGTGGCACTATTTGTATTTAAATCCTCAGCTGCTTGAGATGTAATAAGTCTTTGTGTCGTGGTTTTTAGATCTTTAAATGAAAGTTCCGTAGTTAATTCTGAAGTTTTTGCGGTAACTTCTGATTCATTAATTGAAGATGTTCCTGAATCAGAAAACTTGGATGCGGTATCTTCCATACTAGAATCTGTTGAAGTTACTGAATTATCTGTAGTTACATCATTAAAACGCTCATTTGATTCCATCAGTAAATCAGCAGTAGATTGAGTCAAGGACATAGTACCCATACCTTCTGTAGACATATGAGTTGATTCTGGAAATTCTGTCATAGTTGCCAAGAAATTGCTTTCTGTTAAATTATTCACAAAAATATCATTTTCCGTGGTTTCAAGGTTAGTAAATGTCATTGGGGTAGTTTTTTTCGAGTTTCTTTCTGTGTAGTCAGTAATTGTTACATAATTTGAAGTTGATGTTTGATAATCATTAATTATGGATTTTGGCACTTCTGCGTTTTCTTCGGATAAATATGTAGAATTGTCTGTGGTTATACGAGAGCCGTTGGAAATCTTAATATCAGAGAACGATTCAGATATAGTATTAGTGGTAAACGATTCAGAAGAAGTAGTCGACAATTGATTTTCAGTAGGTATTTCAGACAAAAATACCGAATCTGTTGATGTTTCCACGTCACTTGTAGCAATTTTTGTGGTGTAACTTGTATTATCTGGATTATAGTTCAAAGCAGTTACAGTGTTAAACACAGATGACCTGGGGTCAGTAGATTCGGATATACTTTCCGCTGTATCAGTTGGAATTGATTCCGTTGAATCTTCAAATAAACTAATCGAACTTTGTGTTGATTCTAAGTCACTAAAAGCAGATTGGGTGGTAAGTGACTTTTGATTATGATTGAAAATGCTCTCAGTAATACTACTGGATGTTATAGAATCAGTAAAAGCCGATGTTATCTCCGCTGTACTAAGCTCAGAACTAATAGTTGTATTTGTTACGAAATAGCTCAAACTACTTTGAGTTATACGTGCTTCATCATCTGCATTATGATCTGGAACAGTTACAGTGCTATAACCAGATGTTGTATCATCGGTAGACTCAGATATAACTTCAGATGTAGTAAGGTTAGTACTTTGAGTTATACGTGCTTCATCATCTGCATTATGATCTGGATCAGTTACAGTGCTATAACCAGATGTTGTATCATCGGTAGACTCGGATGTGACTTCAGGTGTACTAAGCTCAGATACACTATGTTTCTTGGTTTTTTCAAATAAACGAATAGAATTTGTAGTAATCTGCAAAGTACTTTGAGTTATAATATTATCTTCGTCATCTGTTCTTAAATCAGTAGAACCTGATGTGATTCCTGATGTACTATGGTCAGCTTCGATAGGTTTCTTAAATTCTTCAACTGAAGTAATAGAACCCGTGGTCGATTCAAAATTATTTAAACTATTTTGGGTTATATCAACTTCGTCATCTGCATCTGCAGGTGTTCTAGAATCAGTTGACTTTGTTGTAATTTGTGCTAAACTAAGCTCAGTTGCAGTAGGTTGTACAGAATCCTTAAATGAAGTAATGGAATCTGTAGTTGTTTCCATATTACTTAAAGTACTTCGAGTAAAAAATATAATATCGTCTACATTATTATCAGGGACAGTAACAGTGTCACGTCCAAATGATTTAGAGTCAATAGATTCAGATCTGCTGTCTATTATACTATGCTCAGACGTAGTGTCTAAGTGATTAAAAGCTGATTGTGTGGAAAGCTCTATGCCGTCGGCATCCAGATGAAATTCTGTTACGGTTTTATATCCAGATGCTTCTGAATCGGTATACGCTGAATTTAACTGCACTGTAGTGAGCTCAGTTTGAAATGATTTTGTTGATTTAGTAAACGAAATAACCGAATCTGTGATTGTTTCAAAGTTGCTTGAATCCGTTTTTGTGTATTGTTCTATAGTATGTTTTACATGATCTAAAGCGCTTATATCACTTTTCATAGTTGGCTCAGTAGGCACAAAATTTAATTCCTTTGGAATGCCTTCCGTTGTCGGTATATCATATACACCATCGGTAAGCTCACCAGACAAATTAAGAATTTCTGTTGTTTGATCAAGCGATATTGTAGAAGTGACTAAATCAGGTGCAGTAGCAGGTGTGAAATCTGTATATTCACTAATAGTTACTTCTGTCGGTGCTGATTTTTCAGGAGTTGTAACGTAACCACTATCTGTAAGATCGGGAAAACTAGTCTCATTCACGAAATCTTTGTTCGGTGGCGGTTTTTTTGTTATGTTTGAACTATATATCATCGTTGTTTGATATGATATATCAGTGTAGTTATTATTTAATTTGCGCTGATTCTCTGGGGTTTTTGTATTTTTATTTTCAACTGATGGTGTCGATGAAATATTGTGATTAACGTTTTTAGAAGGTTTTGGTGTACTTTCCAAATGTATAGTACTACTACTTTGAACTAATTCATCTGATTCCAATGTTGACTGAAAGTCTTTATCATTGACATTAGTAGATCTTAAAAGAGATTCAGTAGTTTGATATTTTGACGATGATTCTTTTTCAATTGTTTCAGTAACAATAACCGTAAAATCATCAAAATGTTCTGAAGTTTGATCAGTAGTTTGCCTTATATCCTGTGTGGCTTCTAATGTAGTTGTTTCAATATAAACATTTTCATATTGTGTTGAAATTGTATCAACACTAAACGATGAATCATAGGATTTAGTAACCGAGTTTATTGACTGCGTAGAATCTTTTTGATGATTTATCGTTTCAGCGTTATTGAATTCGTTAACTTTTTGTACGACTGTTGTAATGTCCGAAAAGTCATATAAAGTTATATCGCCATTAGTCAACCCAGTCATTTCTGTTGTAGTTTCGCCCATTCTTCCCATAGTGGTTGTTGAAATATCGGAGTGTGTTTCGGTTAGTGGGACATGTTTAGGTTCATCATCTGTTAATGGGAATGTAACAATATACAATGTTAATTGATCGATAAAAACAATATTTACTAAAGATAATATTCAATAATCTTATTGTTAAATTTTTTAAATATATCTTTATTTAGTGCTTAGGAGTATGTTTACTCGTTTCATATCATGCTGTTTTGTGAGTAAGTAGTGATAAAATAAACACAAAAGAAAAATCTACTAAATAGATATACTACTACATATATGATACATAAGTCTGACAAGAAGCACCCAAAGCCAAAAATGAAATATGTAAGAGAATTATGAATACTGTTAAAAAAAGCTTAAATAATTATTAATTTTAAGTCACTAAGTGTCCTGGTAGATTATTTTGCAACAAATAGAAATAAACTACTAGTCTAAAAGATAAAATATTCTTATAGTACAGAAGAAAGCACCCATGATATATTAAAGTATATTTTGGTTGTCACTTACACTGTCCCAACGTGCTTGTAATAAGTAAAATAAAATAAAACTGAAACATATCTCGGGTCTGCCGTTATACAGAAGCCAGAACTTTGTGGCGTTTTATCGGACAAATGGTAGGTATACTAAAACTACAGCAATTACCAGTTCATCTGGTGTTAGTTTTGCCAATCACAGTGAAACACATATTTGCCGCGGTATTGCTCGTATCGTAGTCCTCGATCCGTCAAATATGTGACAGTACTGGTATTCATATAATACTTAGATAACAATGCAATAATGTGAATTATTGTAAATTTTAGTTATAACATTAAGTATTATTTCATTTATAACTTAAGTGCGAAGTTATTCGAAAGCGTGCACTTACTTTTTATACAGGCACCAGAGAAGGGATCGCAAGTTACTCCGGGGGGACAGTGTGCACAATTTTGAGTGGGTTTTCCAGCTAAAAACAAATAATTCAATCTCAGACGACTGCACAAACCTACACAGGCATCGGTTTTTAATTGCAAACTTACTTCCGACACAGGCACATCCATCACAGTATGTGTTCGGGAATCTTGCGCAATCTGACGATGTCTGGCACTGGCACACTATAAAAATAGATACATTCGCAATCAATTACAAAATAAGTATTTATGTATTTAATTTTTTTGCTTTTTGCGACTAGTTCTATCTAGGATCAATATATGTAGTTTCCAGTAGATTGTGAGTAAAAGTTTAACAAGTACCTACTTGTCGTTCAAAATGTCTATGATTACTATCAGCAACAGCTGTTCTAGGGTGAATATTTTCCTGAGTAACTTTATTAAAAGTTTTAATGCTTTGGTTACTTATTCCAAATTTACGTTTTGATGCTTTATTTAACTATTCTAGTTTGACGAATAAGTTTAAATTTATTATGAATGTGAGCGAGAGCGACGTATTTGTGTTGATAGAACTCCAACGTTTCACCTCACTTCTTGAGGATATAGCGCGCTTTCCGAGTCTACCTGTGGCTACTTACAGTGTTAATGGATGATACGTTGGTGGTTTTTCCAACACAAGCAAGGTTTGTAGTTATCCCGCTCAGTTTTATGATGTATCCACACAATACTTAGCTTACCCTTTGAGCAGACAGGTTGATGGTTGATGACCGCGCAGTGCTGTCCGGCAGCGCAGGGGCCGCCGCGTGCGCAAGGGTCTGAACAATGTCCATTCATACACGCCAAACTCAGGGCACATTGCTCGTGACCACCGCATTCTGCAGCTGTACACCAAATTATAACTTTAAAACATTCATAGAAGGCTCATTAATTGTATCTATACGTAAGATAAATCTAACAGCTCCTATACTCAAGTTTCTAAAAAAAAATTAAACTTATTTATTTTGAAAATCCTATCATGCATTCCAGGTATCGATTAACTTCCTGCAGTGCATAATCAATTAATCATACATGCTGAGAGAATCATTTTGACATAATACATATAATAACGTTTACTAACGTTATGTGCAAAACATTTCTTAATTTAACTAAGTCTAATAGTTTCGGATTCATCTAAATTAATGGATTAAGGTCATTCAAATCTGGTAAAAATCATGGCGTACAACACTTTCAGCTGAATAACAAATAGGCTCAATAATTTTTATTCAATAGACGATCAAATTAGATATAAACTGTGAAAAATACTGACCACTTGAGAAAATCTCAACAAAGCGAAATACAATATTTAAACTTTATCATTAATAAATCAGACTAAGAGTTTCATAATTATTGCATTACTTTTTCTAAAGTTTTTATACTTCTACATAAGAGGCATTTATTTTTTTAGTATTGCAAACTCTGTCTCGTGGCTTTTTGTTGCATTTCGTATTAATGCCAAAGCGTTTAAAGCATTAAAAGTAGTAAGATAGGCTAACGCACCCAACACCATAATGTTCCAGTGAAGTTATAAATATTAGATGTTAAAATAATAATAATTACATACGTATGTACAGTACACAACAAAAATACCATGCTTGAAATTTACCCGTAGCAGAAGTCAGAAGAAGTTCAACTGTGGAGCAAAATATATGAAACATGCTAGAAACAAAAGAAAAGACAGAAAGGAGCCGCATGAAGACATAAAGTAGAAAATAACAAATCCTGTAATAACGAAGAACAAAAATATTATTCAGTCTTGCTTAAGACTTTATAAAAAATAGATTCTAAATGCGCTAATTAAACATTTCATTCACTAAAATTACCTTTTACGCAGCCATGTTTGTGATCGTGTGTGAATCCATTAGGGCAAAACTTGCAAACGGGATGGTGATCTTCAACTGAGCATGGAGCACCCCCACATGCATCTATGCAGGGATCTTTGCATTGAAAATCCCTGCATGCTAAGTTATTAGGGCATCCGTTATCTCGCAAGCATATGGATACGGTTGGATGACAATCTTCAACGCAAACACATATTGCCCGATGCTCTACAACTTCACACTGTTTTCCTTTAGGACACATAGGATTCCTAGATGGTAGGCAGGGATTCACACACTTAGAATTTCGACAAGCCGCGTTTGACGGACATTGTTCATCTCTTGTACATTCAGCGTGCTCCGGTGCGCATGTCAATTCTCCCCTTTCGTTTAAAGCGAATCCATTTCTACATACACATACTGGTTTATGATCCCGGACTTCACATTTCTGATTACGTCTACATTGTTGATTTGCCAGGCAAGGGTTACGGCACTGATTAGTATCATAATCGCAAGCCAGTTTGGATGGACACTGTTTGGTGCGGGAACAAGTAAAGGTGGTGTTTTGATCACCGGTAGGCTTGCAAGTGGGGTCGGGATGGCAAGCGAGCCTGGGCTGGCCTACGTAGCACTGCGGGCAGACGCAATGTGCGCGGTGCAGCAGCGGCGTGCACAGCGCGTCCTCGCCGCACACGCCGCGCACCGTGCACGGGTCCACGCAGTGCAGGCTCAAACACGCCTGATCCATAGCGCAATCCTTATCGCTGGTGCATTCGATACCTAGGAAGATGTGAAAGAAGAAAGCAGAGTCGAAAGAGCGGTACCTTTAGCCGCGAAGAGGAAACTTTCTCACGAGACAGTGCATGCTTTTTGAAACTGATAGTTTATGACCAGAGGTATGTATAATAACGATTTATAATACAAGCGATATGTACATGAAGCCGAACAAAATGTTACTGACGGTATTTATAACTTAGCACGAACGGTGAGAATGCTTCCACTAGTACAATTTAATGCAAACAGAGACATTAAGAAATCACAACTAATTTACAGACATGAATTAGTTATGTAAAGTGTGATTAATTAAAGTCTCTTTACAAAAATACAGTATTTTTTTATTTATTCATTCATTATTGTTTAATGAAATGACGATGAAAAGTTACAAATCTACATAATATAGAGCTATTTGTATTGACACATTTAACACCCATCCATACTTTCGATCTTAATCTTTGATTTGAGATCAGAACCATAATTGCCTCTTGTATTTACAAGAAATAAGTGAATAGTTCCTCAATATATTACATGAAAGATTCTTGAAATTTCCCATTGCATTTAAAAAGTTTACTTGGAATGTGTGCAGTTATTTATACATGGTGTCAATAAGAAACTCAAAAATATCAAATACTCACTAGTCTGACATTCAACATCTGCATCGCCCTCCGTTCCGGGAATACAACGACATACAAATTCTGCCCCTTCTCTCAAACACTCTCCATTTTTTCCACAACCTTTTGTCCGACAGTCAATAACGCTACGTTCTTGAGCACCTGGAAAAATGTACATAAAAAATAATACACTACAAAAATGCTTTATTGTATACTAGAAAAAGAACATGACAGAGGATATTACATAAGACAGGTACATTGGGTAACATCGCAAGTAACCTTTAAATTAAAAGATTTTTTTTTAATTTAAGAAAGGCAGGAGGCTTAATGTAACATAAAAATTGGCCTCTTCGAATATTTAACTCTACTAGGAAGTGGAGTTATTTATAGAAATTGTTTATAGGTCTTTTCCTAAATGTAGGTATAATAATTCTCTTAGCACAAGTAGACCTACATTCAATATTGGGATCGCCGTTAGGGTAGTTTCGCGGACAGTAACATTGTGCCTCGCCACTGACACTGATTTGGCATTGAGCATTCGTTCCGCATTGTTTATAAGCGCATCGTTCCATATTACCACAAAAACATTGTTTTTGTGGATTGCCGGCGCAGTTAGGTGCGCATGTACATTCGTAACTTCCATCATCTAAATCTCTGCAGCGAGCGTTAACCCCACAAGGGTTCCGCAAGCAATTTCCTGCAGCTGGCTTAGAACATTCTACTTTTGGGTTTCCCACGTAGTCAGGTGGGCATGAACATTGAGGAGTTCTTTCTATAGAACGACAGATAGCATTGATACCACAGGTGCCAGAACAAACATTTTTGCATTTCTTTTCAGGCGAACATTCTTCATCGGCTCCACAGTCTTCATTTTGCATGCATTCATATGAAATGCATTCAGACAACGGATCTCCGGAATACCCACTCGGGCAACTACAAACTGCTCTATGGCGAGTGGCCAAACAGTTAGCATGCTTTCCGCAGGATTTTTCATGGCAAACGTTAATGCATAGAGATGAAGAGCATTGCATATCATCACTACAATCTCTGTCACTGTTACAGCCTGGCATACAAACTCCCTGTCGACATAACTGTCTTTGAGGACATTTATTTTTTGCAGAACATGTTGCTCTACATCCGCCATTGAAACATTTTTCTCCACAAGCACATTCCGAATTGTCTTCGCAGTTAAAAGTACAATATCCACTTTCGTCGCATGGGCAATATCCATCACAGAGTTGTTTCTTTTTCTTACATTCTACCAGAGGGTTGCCTGTAAAGTTGCCCGAGCAACTACACTGAGCTCGATGATTTTGTACTTGGCAGTCTGAACAGATTCCGCATATTCCACTTTGACTGCATGGATCTGAGGAAAGATGAAAATAATCAAATAATAAATGTATTTGTTTGTTTTTTTTTTAATGTTATATTATGTCAAGCATAATAAGATTATAATAGTATCGATTGGCGAAATAATTTTCAACAGGCTAGTTTGTAATCATACCTTTACATTGCCCTTTAAGACAAGCTTGGTTGGCTGCACAAGCAGTGTCGTCACGGCATCCTTGTTTACAAATTCTATTTTCGCAGATATGACCATCGTTGCATGCATCATCACTGTTGCACACAACTCTACATATACCGCGTATACATTTTTCATTAGACAAACAAACGCTGTCGCTGAAAATAATTATAGAACATGTAAAATTTTATTACATTTAGATATTAAGGTATCAGAACAAAATTCTAACTCATTGTTATTCCAATTCTTATATTTATGAACACAGATTTGCTTATTTTACCTTCTACAAGATGGATGGCACGTGTCTCCATAGCAACTAAATCCTTCGAGACAGTTTTTGTTCTGATCGCACGGTAGAGATGTCCTTCTGCAAACAACTTTTGGATTTCCAACTAATGAAGGCGGACATTTACATACTGGATGATGATCTTTTGTTGTGCATAACGCATTAGCGCCGCATGTCGCCGGCTCTGTGCATGGATCTACGCACTGTCCTGATATGCAGGCGAGGTCATTCGGGCAATGAGAGTTCGACCTACATCCTGTGACACAAATTCGTCCATCACAAACCTCGTCGTCGGAACAATGATCGTCGGAGGTGCACGCGTACCGGCACACTCCTGCATCGCACCTTTCCCCTTGCAAGCATTTCGAGCCATCGACGGTACAGGCTGGTCTACATCGATCATCTTCACATCTCCAACCAACAGCACAATCTGTGTTCATTCTACAAGCTAGCGATGGAGTTCGAACACAGCCAATATTTGGTGTAGGATTTGCTATTAAGCCTTCAATGCAAGAACAAACTGCTTTCCTTTCCACCATAGAACATTGAGCATTTGGTCCACATGGGTTATTATTGTTAGAACATGGATTCTGGCAGAAGTTATTTTTGCACAGTTCGTCAGGACCGCAATCTTCATCATGTCTGCAGCCATATTGACAACTGTTTTCCAAACATATATGACCCAAAAAACAATCGTTATCAACTCTGCATGTTACTGAAAAAAAAAATTATTACGTGGTAGTTAAACAGGTGAACGGCAGGTACTTGGAATTCTATAAAATAATAGTGGGTTACTCACAATAGCAGGCTCCTTTAGTACATCTTTCGTTCAACGCACAATTTTCGTCTTGCTCACATTGTGGGACACACATAGAGTCCTGGCATGAGTATCCTTCTTCACATTCCCCTGCTGCACCGCATAATCGTGGCACTGAAATATATCACAAAAAATGTTATTATTATTTTTAGCTATTTACTTGAGGCTCTGCTTTTTAACAATATACATCAATATAAACTTACTTCGGACACATTCCATATCTTGGTTTCCTGTAAAGCTTTGCGGACAACTGCATTGAACTACGTGGTTGTCAGTACGACACATTGCATTAATTCCACAAGTCTTTTCCATTTTACAAGGATTAATGCATTGACCATTGTAACACTTTTCAGTTGACCCACATTCCTCGTCAACAAGACAAGTCCCTTAAAATTTAAATTCATTGATTATTTTTTGCTAGTACCAACATTGATCCTAATATTATAAATTATAAAGTAAAAATCTTTCACAACAAAATGGCTCAACGTATCTCAATGATTGTGTTGACATAAAGAAAGAGTGTATCCCGAGAAAGGATATAGACTACTCTTATTCAGGAAATACACGGGAAATGCCGTTTGTAAAGGAATCAGTTTGGTTCTTGTTGACTAACATTGAAGTAAAATTACCTCTGCATAGATTTTTGTAGCAATATTGGTCATTACTGCAATCTTTTTTACTAGAGCATGTTTTCTCCTGTAGTACGCAGCCATTTTTATCATTTGTGTTTCTTACATAACCTGGCTTGCATTTACATTGACTATTATGTCTTGCAGCTATACAATCAGAATTTGCACCGCAATTCACATTTTCACAAGCATCTGAAATTACACCGAATTACCTAGATAAGATATCCATTTCAATACATCTCATCGAGTAAATAATAAATAAATAAAATAAATTCGATTCTCAATATGTGTGTGAAATTAATAAAGTACTGAATTATCAGAGGAAGGGGATCTAGTCTAATCTGAAAAGGTCATATGCACCTGTGCATTTTCTGATTCCATCAACTACTGTACAACGAGCCACTGAGGGACAATCTCTGTTAAAACGACATTCTTGAGATTTGCGACAGCCATCTTCGTATGGATTCCCTATTGTTCCGCTTGGGCAGTTACACAGTGCACCATCCCTCATATTTTTACATTCTGCTCCATTTTTACAAGGATTAGACTCACACCAGTTTATCTCGACGCAACGTTTTAGAGGATTTCCTGTAAAACCTGGTTGGCAATAACATACATGTCTATGTTTTTCTGAGGAACATACTGTATTTTCACCACAATTATTACCAGCCAGACATGCAATTTTGCACATATTCAATTCACACAATTTATCATCTGAGCAGTCAGAGTCAACTTCGCATTCTTTACGTTTGCAGCCTTCTATAGGATCGCCGAAATACCCTTTAGCACAAGAACAAGATGGTTGGTGATTCTTTCCAGTACAAATAGCCTGCCTTCCACATGGCTTTCTTTCGCAAACTTTTACACATTGCGGGATACCTTTACGACTGATTGAACATTTCTCGTCATCACTACAGTCATTATCTGAGGCACATTGGAATTCTTTGGTGCAAATTCTATTTCGACAGAACTGAAAATCTGGGCAAGTATTATTCGAATTGCAAGTAATTCGGCAATATCCTTTGACGCATGCTTGATCACCAAGACAGTCTCTTGAGTTACGACAAACTCCTGAAATATAAAATGTTTTTCACATTACATACTCGACAATGTTACAATTTAAACCTAAAAGTGGGTACTGACCCATAAGAGGCGATATAACGTATTACACAGCGAGTGTTCCGCGAATAGTACACGCTCCGTATCACCAATTAATACTTGGTTTAATCTAAAACAGGTGCTATATAGGTGTATAATAGCCCTTTATAAGTTTAAGGCTCTATACAATCCCGTTTGGGTTGTAATAAGCCAAGGAGATACTTTAGCCGCTAAAGTTTAGCGTTTAAGTAAAGAGGCCCGCATAATCAAATGATTCGGAGTGTGTGAAAAATACAAGACGCAATAGCTCTTAGGAAATAGATATATTTTATTTTGAGCCCCTATCGCTGTTACAGAACTACGATAAAATTCCCGATATATTTATAACAAAAGACATATATCTGTATGTGTCGTTACCACTTATATTTCATGAAAAATCTAAGGAGTACATGAATGAAAGCCTATTATCGTCTCGCAGCGTGTGTCAAAAGAAGAGTATACTCCTCGTGGATTGCAGAAATAATTCACGAGCAAAGCAAGGGAGAAGATTTATTAAATAAGCCGCGTAGATATCAAGCTATCTTCAAGCCGAAGGCAGCTCACGAGCGTAGCTTTGCTAGTGAGGTTAAAGCCCATGACGTAAGCCATTGCTTTATCCGTTTAGTTAATAACAATTTTTTTTATAACAAACTGACAATGTTAATCGTTTATAATTCTTAGAAAAAAAAAGACTAAAAAAGTAGTGCTTACACCCAAATGAGGTTAAGCCAAAAGATGCGGAAAACACGTTTTTCTCACTCTATGCTCATAAAATGCACTTTCTACACTATGCAACCGTAACCGAAAATAATTATAATCCTGTTAGCTGAAAAAGTTTTTACCGAATTGAAAAAATCGAACGAGATCTCAATGTCTCGAGTCGCCATGATCGACATAATTATTTTCTTTAAGTAGTGTTCATTATTCTCAATGGAGTAAAGAGTGAACATCAAAATATGTATATTCTAGTAATTTCCTCGCTTTGCTTGTGAGTTATTGTAGATTACTAGCGCTCAGGATTGAATAACGTCCGTGAAGGAAGACACTGCTTTACGCTCTCAGTGCATAATCTACCTAATATTATTTTCCTATTCGTTAACGTGCATGAGAAAGCATTTTATTAGACTTAGTTTACTTACCTGCACATAAACTGTCAACACATCTTGTTCCGGTTGAACAACTGCTGTCGTCTGCACAATACTGGATAGGCACACATCCTTGAACTGGATCACCAGTGTATCCAGGGGAACAAGTACAATATCCGATATGGTTTTTGGATAAGCAATCGGCATTCCTTCCACATGCTCTTGGAATATCGCAGGAGTTCCTACACTTGTAGTTAACACATGCCTCTTCAATTGAACAATCGGCATCCTTGGTGCAGTCATATTTAGTGCATTTTTTATAAGGATCGCCTTGGCTATTTTGCGGACATTCACAAGTCGGAACATGTTTAGAAACAATGCATTCCGCATTTTCACCACAAGGTGACGTGTTTGAACAGGGGTTAACGCAGTTATTGTTGGTACATTTTGTCTTATCGGAACAGTCATCATCAGAAAAACAATGTCCAGACAATCTGCAATTTCCACTTTTAACATCCAAGATAGTACCGTTGACACAGCCACATGTGTATGATCCGGCACTATTAATGCAATTTGCATTAAGTGGGCATGGGTTATTGAGACATTCATTGATGTCTTCACAAATATTGTTGTTTAATTCATATCCTTGGGGACAAATACAGCTTGCTTTGTGATTTTCAATTTTACATAAGCCACCAATACAGCTTGTTTCTTCACATTCAACTAAAACAGATATCAATGTCAAAAATAACTCCCTCGGCTAAGATTTCATTGAAACTTTTTTTATATATAATTGAATTAGAACGTTTGAATATTTTCTCAAAAAGGTCAAGTATTTTTTTGTGTTTATTAGTTTAACTTACCTGAACATTTATTATTTCGTGTATTGCAATATTGATCACCAGAACAGTCTTCATTTTCAACGCATTCCACTTTAAAACATCCAATGTCCATATCGAATGGGTTTCCAAGATAACCTTTTTCACAGGCACATGTAACTCTATGCTTTATGACAGAACAAACCGCGTATGATCCACATGTTTTGCTTTGACATGGGTTTGAACATTTTCCTTTAATACACGCCAAAGTATCTTCACATTGGTAATCACTTCTGCATTGATTTGGTAGCAAACAACCAGTGTTATACGGGTCCCCAACGGCTCCAACCGGGCAGACACATTTATATGATCCTGGAGTATCAACACATTGTGCAGATGGGTGACATGAATTATTTATGCACTCGTTTATGTTGACACATTCGTCGCCATTTATTTCAAATCCTGAAGAACACTGACAGGTTGTTCCCCTACAGAATTGGTTATTTAAACAGTCTGAGTCTATTTTGCAACCCGGAATACATAATCCTGAACTACAGTGCTCTCCATGTAAGCAATTACTACTTGAATGACATATCTTATGACATTTATTGTCACTACATTTTTCTCCAATGGCACATCCAGAATTGTCTTTGCACGGTACTTGACATAATAATCCTATGCACATGTGGTCAGGTGGACAGTCAGCGGTTCTTACGCATGTGCTCGGTTTTCGAACACAACCTTGCTGTGGAGAAGGGGTTCCTTGAAAGCCCAAAGGACAGTCACATTTTGTACTATGATTAATTCTTGAACAAATAGCATTTGGTCCACATATTCTTGAAGATGAACAAGGATTCACACACCTGTTATTTATGCAAGCTTCCTCGTTCGAACATTCTTCATTGCTTCTGCACCCGATTAGACATTGACCTCCCACGCAAGCCTCTCCGATTCCGCATTGCGAATGTTTATTACACTGTGTTACACAGAGGTTTTTAGAACAAATGTCTCCGAGGTCACATTGGCTAGAGTCCTTGCAGGCAGTAAAACATTGACCATTTGAACACACATCACCATCGCAGTCAAGTTCGTTAGTACACGTGAGTAACTTTTTCTTACAAGCATTACCGTTAAAGTTTTCATAACCATCAGGACACATACAAATTGGCTTTCTATTGACAACTTTACACAGAGAATTGATTCCACATGCACCTTCACAAGGATTCACACAACGGCCCCCAAGACACGTTGCTTCTTGAGGACAGTCTTGATCGCCATTCGAGCATTCAGATTGTTTTTTACAACCACCTATATTCGGATCGCCTACAAATCCTGAGGGACATCGACAAATATAAGACGTCAGTCGTGGTTCGCACACAGCGGTAGGGTGGCATGGGTTTGGATGGCACGCTTCAATTTTTTTACACCCGATTTCGGGTACTGGGTCGGCCTTAAACCCACTGGGACATTGACATACACTTTTATGATTTTCAGCTATACAGACTGCATTTTGACCACAAGAATCTTCCGAACAAACTCCCATACAGCTATGAGTTAGGCGATTACACAGTTCATGTGATAAACAGTCATCGTTATAAATACAAGGAACTGATTTACATCCGTTTTCGAGATCGTTTGGATTTCCAGTAAATGGACCAGATGGGCACTGGCATTTTGGTTCGTGATTATTCGTTACACAAATAGCGTTTGGACCACAAGTTGTTTGTTGGCAGGCTGGCACACATTTATTAATATCACCAATATTTTTACAAATTTCATTTTCTCTACATTGTGCATCATCAGTACATTGATTTTTATTTATTGTAGCGCAACCGTTGCGATCATTCGGGTTTCCTATAAATCCTGGCAAACATTCACATTGACTTTTATGGTTTTTAGATATGCATTTTGAATTTTGCGGACATGTGAACAATGAACAACTGTTTTCACATTTTTTCACTCCTAATACATCCTTTTGACAAGAGTCGCTATCATTACAGTCATCATCATCTTCACAATTTGGTGTGGAAGGTTGTTCACAAGATGAAATTACAGGATTCCAAAGAAAACCATCCTTGCAGTCACATCTCGCACTGTTGTCTTCGACTTTGCAAATTTCATTTGCGCTGCAAGCTATTGTAGAACAAAGGTCAAGACACTTTCTTATACCTTTCTCAATCTTTACACAAACTTGGGAGCCCAGACAATCACTATTTGCTTTACATTCTTCTTCGTTAGGATCTCTTTGTTGTAAATGACAACCGGTTTTAACATCAATAGGATTACCAACATAACCCTCTCCACAGATGCAATGTGCCTGATGATTTGCTCCAATACATAAAGAGTTCGGTCCACATTGTATTTTACTGCAAGAATCTACACATTTCCTGGTATTTTTTGCAACTTGGAAACAAATTTCCGAGTCTTTGCAATCGCCATCCACCAGGCATTTGTTATCAGCAACACAGCCTCGGTATATATCATTTGGATTTCCGCTATATCCTGGAAGGCAGTGGCAAAGTCCTTCTTCACATACAGATTGTGGACCACATAGCATTGTACGACACACGTCTACGCATTTCGATTTTTCGCAGATATAACCCTCGGGACAAGTTGCATTATGAGTGCACGTGCAAATGCTACCCTCCGTGCACTTTGCGATTGAAACTTGTGAGCATAGCTCATAAGGATTGCCAATGTAACGACTTTTGCATATACAACTAAAGCTTCCAGGAGTATTTATACAGATTGCATTTTCTGCGCAAGGCTTACCGCTACATTCATCGATATCTATGCACTGTAAATTTGGATTTCCTAAATAGCCTGGTGGGCACAAACATTCGACATGTGATTTCGTTTGTTGACACACAGCGTTCTTTCCACATGAAGCTTTAGCACAAGTGATCTGTCTGCGTGGAAGGCATTTAATGTAAGGATTGCCAGTAAATCCTTTGTTGCATTTACATGCATTGTTTTGTCCATAAACACAATGCGCATTATCGCCGCAATCGGGATCACAATGTGGTGGAGATATGGCTGCAACAACGAACAAGTAAAATTACAATTTCCTCTGTATAATATAATTAAAATTTAGATGTTATACTGAGTCACCCAATAATGACTATATTTATTAATGTATGTATTTAATCGTGTGTGTACTTACGTGGCATACAAAGTAAATCAGGATTTCCAACAAAAAATGCATTACAAATACATTTCCCAGTACTTTGTTCACAAGATGCACCGACACCACACACTATTCCTTCACAGCGCTGTCGGCATCGTCCTGCCACACATGTCAATGGCTCTTCACATGGTATACCCTGCCCACATATATCTCTTCTGCAAGCACCACCGGGGAAAGGGTTACCTACCATTCCCTCAGGGCAAACGCATGTAGGGCCAGTTTTAGATATAATACATTGAGCACCGAGAGCGCAAGAGTAGTTGTCACAACCTAAAACATAAAAGTTAGTGAACATCTTTTTTTTAATACAGCTTAATTATAGATTACCTACCTACCTCCGAATATTATTGATAAAAATTTTCATATTTATTTTATACTAGCGGTCCGCACGGTATTTAACAAAAAAATATTTTTTCATGCGTAACCCTAATTTTTTTGTAAATTTTTTATAGCCTGTGTTCATCACAGTAAATTTAGGATTCTAATGGTAAAATAATTTTTCAAATCGGTCCAGTAGTTTCGGAGCCGATTCAATTCAAAGAAACAATCAAATCTTTCCTCTTTATAATATTAGTATAGATATAGATTCATATTTACCGGAAATGCATTTCCCGCCCTCTGGTTTAGTATATCCTGGATTACAGCGGCACCAAGCTGCGTGGTTGTCGACTTCACATAACGCATTCGGTCCACAAGACATTGTTCCACAAGGAGAGATACAAGTTCGATTCAAGCAAGCAAGTGTGTTTGGACATTCATTGTCATTGCTGCACAAAAACTTTTGCGAAGGAGTTTCTTCCACTGAACCTAAAATTTATTAAACACAACATATTATTATAAGCATAATTTAAATTCTAAATTCATAAAGAAAGAAAAATGTAAAAAGCTACATACATCCAGTTTTGTAAGGATCTCCAACCATATTTGGAGGACAATCACATTGGTATCCTCCTTTTTTATCATGACAAATAGCCCCGTACGCGCATGGAGCACTGTGACATTCATTCCTGTTGGTACAGCCAGTGTAAGGGTCGCCTTCGTACCCTGTCATACACATACATCTGGGAGGATCGCTTGGTGTACATTTGGAGTTAATGCCACAAGTAAATCTTTCACAAGGGCTCTTACATTTTTGTCCATCAGAAACATCTAAATAAAATGGTGGAGGGCATACACATTTGCCAGGCTGTATACATTTTTCATTAGGAAAGCAATCGGAATCACTTATGCAGCGCTTTTGATTTAAAGAACAATGACCAGATATGGGGTCTTTGCCATAGCCAACGGGGCATTTACAGACGTAAGATCCCGGTGTGTTGATACATTCAGCTCCAAAGCCACAGATAGGTTGGCCGGACATGCACTCATTGATGTCCTCGCAGGCGCCATCGACTGACTGCGAGTATCCGGCCGGGCAAGCGCAGTAGCTTACACCGTCTGATATTACAATGCATTCAGCACCCTTTCCGCATTTGTTATCTTTGTTACAGCCCGAAAGTACACAGTTTCCTTCTACCACCTTGTATGGAGCATGACACTGACAGCTGATATCATCACAAATCTCGCACAAGTTGTATGGGTTTCCACTGTAATCTGATGGGCACTTGCATTCATAGCTGCCAGGCAGATTCTTGCAAATTGCATTAAGACCGCAAGGTGAACGTCCATGTTGGGTACATTCATTGATGTCTTCGCAAAGCCCAGTTTCTTTGTTCCGAGAAAAACCTTGGGAACAGATGCAAACATTTTCTCCTTCGTGTAAAACGCATTGTTCACCTTCAGGGCATGGATTTCTATCGCTGCATTCGCTTGGCTTTTTTCCCGGGGTACAGCCGTCTAGATAAGGATCTCCACTAAAACTACCCGGGCACTCACATTGGAAATTACCGGGCAAGTTTTTGCACACAGCGCCAATGCTACAAGGATTATCAAAACATTCATTTATATCCTGACATCCACTGGCAGACAACGGGTCACCTGTAAATCCACTTCTGCAGGTACATTGTGCAATGAAGCCATTAATTAAACATTCCGCGTTAACTCCACATTGTAATGCTTCACATGGATCTAAAAAGAAAACCTTACTTTAATATACCTTTCATGATTGATTAACAATGCAATCGACAAAGTATTTCAAATTAAGTTCAATGTAATTTATACTTACGACGACACTCATTTCCGACATTTGGTTCAGGACACAAACATCTCGCTGTTTCATCACATACCGCATTTCCGGGGCAGTCATTATCGCCTTTGCATGATAATACTTCAGTGCACTTTACTCTTGCATCTGGGTCGGGTATTGTGCTCTCAGGACATTCACAGCTATAGGAGCCTTCTCTGTTTATACATTCTGCGCCTAAACCACAAGATCCTTCGATTTGGCACTCGTCAACATCCAAACATTGCTTATAGGCATCCCCTGTAAAACCTTCAGGGCACTGACATACAAAACCTCCCAAGGTGTTCGTACATTTCGCGTGCGCACCACAACGTCCAACTGGGCCTAAATCTGAATCACATTCATTGATGTCAATACAACCAGCTCCTATGTCTGTTGGATCGAAGGTCCAACCTTCTTCACAAACACAGTAAGCCTCAGATCCTTCGGGCTTGCAATAGGAATGTTCTCCACATTTGACATCTTCGCAAGGGGCACGACAAGGCACTCGAGGGGGATTTCCCACAAATCCTGAGATACATTCGCAGTTGTATCCACCCAGCATATTCATACACAGTGATTTTTCTCCACATATTGTTTTGTTGTTAGAGCATTCGTCTACGTCGACACAAATTGATCCTTTTGCATCGAACCCATCCTTGCAAAAACATTGGTTTTCAATACATTCTGCGTTGTTAGTACAGTCGAAATTCGATTTACATAGAGTGTTAACGTCAATCTGAAAATATATTATTATTTAAAATATCCTCATAAAAATTATTAAAAGTTTAACACAAAAATTGACAAATGTTACCTGTTCGCAAGCGATTTGTGGATTTGGTTTGGCTCTATAACCTTGAGGACAAACGCAGTTAAAGCCCGGTTCTGCATTTTCGCATAGAGCGTGCGTACCGCAAGGTCGTTCCATAGTCTCGCACTCATTGACGTCACGGCAACCGTCTACTGCTCGTGCATCTCCGGTGTATTCGGGTTGACAAGAGCACAGGTAGCTTCCAGGAGTATTGGTGCACACTGCATGTTTGCTGCATACTGCTTCTCTATTCTTACACTCATCCTCGTCTAATGCAACAAATAACGTACGCCCAATTAATGCAAAATTAATAGGCGCAATATACTGTTATATGAATAATACATACGCGGTAGAAACGCCAGCAGCCACTACGAAGAAGAAGAAACAGACAGACGACGGTATGCGAATCGTTTGTAAACCGCCGAAAACAAAAGAAAGAATGACAGTCGAAGGCCAAAAAGTATCTCAGCTCAAACTCAAACAACAAAGAAGTATCGAATCATTCAAAAAGCTAGAAAAAACAAAATGCGAAGTTGATATTTCATCATAGAATCGAAACCTAGCTGAAAAAGTCTGATAACATGAGTATTTTGTGATCAGTTATGTTAGTAGAAGCGTGAAGTTACCGCATCATTAAACGGTAACTTTCAGCGCGGTTCGTTATACGCGATTGAGTTATATTGTAAGTACAAGTAAGCGTTAGACCACATGGGCGAAAACAGACAGATAGTCATCACAATCTGGTGCGTCCAGTGCCCAAAACTCACCCTCACAAAGTACATCAGGGTCGCCTTTAAAACCTGGTGGACACAAGCAACGATAAGCGCCTGGCAGATTCTCGCAGAGAGCGCCTCGGCCGCAGGATGCGCGCGCGCACTCGTCGTGATCGTGGCAGCCAACGCGGGGATCGCCTTCGTATCCTGGCGGGCAGCTGCACTCATAAGCACCTTCGATGTTTCGGCACACTGCGCCTGGCCCGCAACTGTTGTCGATTGTACATTCGTCCACGTCGACACACTGACAACGTTACAATTGAATTAGTGCCTATACCTAAGATATCGCAATAATATACCAATTATTTTATGATTTATTAAATCATTGACTTACCCCATCGAATGGATTTCCGGTGTATCCAGCTAGGCATGCACACGTATAGTTTCCAGGGTAATTTTGACAAATAGCGTTGGCACCACAAGCGCCTGGTCTTCGGCATTCATCAATATCTAGAAATCAAATCAAATACGTCACACTCAACACGACTCTTTCCCATTCGTTGTATTTTATAACCTAGCGTTTTAATGTTATATTTACCTCGGCACTCCTCTTCACCGTCGCCTTCAAAGCCTCGATTACATTTGCAGATAAAATGAGCGGGCAAATTACAGCACTCGGCGTTTTTAACGCATCGTGACGCTACTGCTGGATCCGCGCATTCATCGATATCTACAAAAACGAAATAAACACTTCATAATAAGTAAATAGAGCCAGGAAATTAAGTTCGTTAAAACTCAATAATTCGATATTTTACCTCTGCAAGTGAAACCGTCGCCTTCATAGCCCGGGAAACACGAACATTGAAAACTACCGACCGTATTCGTACAGTGTGCAAAAACATCGCATGGCCTATCTTTGCATTCGTTTACATCTGAAAGTGGATACAAGTAGTTAGTTCCTTCGAATAATAATAAACTACCGGCAACAACGCGTAATTATTGCAACAGTAAGCCGCTTTTAATTAGCTTTTACCTGGTTCTTGACAGTTACAACCGCCGAAACCATCGTTGCAATGGCACACTCCGTTTAGACAAGCACCGTTAATACATCTGGCGCCATCCTCTTTGGTACAATCATCTAAAAAGGGACATTAAAATTAAATCATGGATTACTATTGAAGTTATCGATTTCAATAGCAAACGGACGTAGTTGCCTTACCTGTACATTTTAACTCTGACTTGAGCTCGTCGGATGCCTTGAAGCAGTCTGGCACTCCGTCGCATAATTTCGATAGTTCATATAATTGCAATATTTGTGTAGATTCGTTAACTTGACAGCCAAAATAACCGTCTTCTAAATTTAAGAAAAATACTTCTCGTTTTATTCCTAAACCTATTCCATATTGGCTTTGTGTCGCTACCTGTGAACCAAACACCTTTAGTTTTTAATTAAGTATTCACAACATCCTAATAATTTTTGTGACTTATCAAAAATACATGTGACGTGTGTTAATTTTTAGGATAAAATTATCTTTAACTACAGTAGACACATTTATCTGTTCTATCATTGAGAAACAATTATGCAGTTATTATTATATTAAGTATATCTATTCTATTACTCACATGCGTCGTTGTGACTAAGAGAGTCCAAACCACGAGCGGTAGGTTGTCTATATACATTGTTTCTGAAACAAAGAAAAATCTTATAAATATTCGTTCTGGAACTGCCTGCTTCGGATATTCGATTTAGTGAAGTAATAAGGTTCTTTGAATAAAGCTACTTGGCCCAGGAGCTTCTTTGAAAATTGTTAGCTTTTGAGATACTACTGGTACGGAAGCCAAACCTATTAGCAAGAGGGAACGATATGACCTCCAATTAATATAAATTCAAAGTCCGCCAAGGGGGTTGAATTATCCGGTCCTTCTTAACATTTTCGTTAACGTCTTAATTGAAGCGGTGAGACACCATAAAAGGCTGCCATGTTGGTGATGTTAGTATCAACAACTTGAGCTAGGCCAATGTCATGGAGCACTATATCATTGGCCTAGCTCAAGTTCAGCCCTTCGATTGACGGACTTAGGAAACTGTTCTTCATTTGTGAAATGTATGCTCACTGTAGTACTTGCTGATACTAAGAGAAGTAAGTAGATATCTATATCGGCTCGTTACGCCACCAGTAGCCAGGTATGACACGTCCGCACTCGCTCGTGGCCTCCGTGCGACTGTCTACCCGCTACCCGTGAACCCGAGACAACGTTATCCCTGATCTAGCTCAAATACACAAACACTACATCCCTTTCTAATCATACTTTTATTTAAGAAATAGATAAATACAAGTTACTATTATTAACGTTCTCTTTCTGTTCACTTCAATTATTGAGTTCATTATTTTCTTCTTCGTTTTCATTCGTGACTTCCCATTGACCTTCTACTCTTTTCAGATGGATAACATGACGTCTCAACCGTTGACCAGTTCTCACAAGTACATCTCCGCCTTCCGATTCTTCCACAATGTGCGGAGTAGATTTAGTTCGCTGACAACTTATTTCCCCTCTCCATATCCTAAACATATACTTTATCGCCTTCAGTAATTGTTGACTCCTCAGCCCTTCTCTTCCTATCGCTATATTCTTTTCCTCTCTCTATTGTATCTCTGTCTCTAACATGTGTTTCATCAATCTTCATGCAATAATATCATTGCTATCCTAACCCAAACATTACAAATGAATGAATTTTATAAAGTCACTGCCAAGAAAAACATCAGATTTCCCAGATAACTAGAGATTTACTTACCCCTTCTCCCGGGACGTGACATCTTGCTGGATGTACTTGACCTCACTGACGCCAATTCTAATTGCAACATTTTGGCGTAATTTTCTGAGTGCGATAGGGTTGGTCCACCAGTTCAAAGTCGCTCAGCGAGCTATGGAAAGAGCTATGCTCGGAGTTTCTCTGAAGGATAGGATTCGTAACGAATTCATCCGACAGAGAACTAAAGTCATCGACATAGCTCAGAGAATTAGCAAACTGAAGTGGCAGTGGGCCGGCCATATATCGTGAAGAACCGATAACCGCTGGGGTAAACGTATTCTTGAGTGGAGACCGCGACTTGGTAAACGTAGTGTAGGACGACCTCCGGCCAGGTGGGATGACGATCTGCGAAAGACTGCTGGCAGATGCTGGATGCGACAAGCCGAAGACATTCCATATCCATTTATTAGGGATTACAGTGCGGAAGTAGTAAGGTATAGTCCCCGCCCTAAGTTTAGGGTGATCCTTCCGAGCCTCTGACAATTTAGTTTTTAGCTGTGCCCGCAATGTACTCAGTGATCTGCCAATGTCAAGATATTGTTTTTTATAAGTCTTTTTCAATATTTATTTTAAAGCTTAATTTACGGACTGAAATGTAAGTTTTTTTTTTGTTGTTACATACATCACCATCATAGCCATCACTTATCTCCACAAATCTATAGTTTGCATAATTTGTTATTAAAAGTTTTTTATCATTATTTATTAACATTCAATTAACAAAACCTGCATACACTTACAATAAAAAAGTTTGTCCCCTCAATAAATGCAAAACTTACATAAGCTAGTAAACAGAGAAAAGGGGTTTGAATCATTTGCCCAAGCAAGATCAAAATGTCCTGGTCACCAATTTTCGCTGCGTTATAGTTATTAAGAATCTCACTACTTGTGGTCGATGGTTTTATCATGCCAAAAATGTCATAAATATTGTTGCATTTGTTTTGTTTAGCCTTGATCATTTGCGTTGTTAGGTTACGGGCTTGTCAGTCTCCAAGCTGGTGCTGCCATCTGCCCTAACCGATGTCAAACTGTCATGCAATTCTTCGTCAAATCTTGTGTTGCTGCCTGTATCTGGGTTCGGGCTTGATGTTAGGTCTTCCTGAAAATTAATTCGCTGTCCAGTGTCTTTTTCCTTCGCCGGTGTCTCTCTGATTTCCAGTTCTTGTCCTTTGCTGGTGTTAATAGGCAAGAGGCGAGAAATATTCATCCGAATATTAGTGATTTTCTTCATTAATGTACCTACCACTTTTGCCTGGCCGTGGACTCATACTCTACACGCAAATGGAGCTTCATTTTTTTTTTATTTGTATTTATTTACATATTGGACGAGGAATACGAGGAGAGATAGAAACATGTCCTGTTGTATTTTTTTTTGTAATTTAATTTGACAGTTTCCTCTAACTTGGATTTCATTTTATCGAAGTGTGTGCGATATAGTCCAACCCTCAATGTTCCATTCACCAACACCAAAATTAAAGACAAAACTCGTTTATGATTAGAGCGTGCACGAATCTTAATAAAGTCGGCAAAGATAACGATAACGTTGACCCTCACTGCACAGCACAAGTGTGCATTCGGCGAGGCGGTTGCTTAGTAGCAAATTCTTTAACGACAATTAATAGTATGTACCTACCTATGTTAGTTTTACTTTTACACTTTTACCTAATATCTTATTACTTTGTATTGACGATTGTTTAATCAGTGTTTTTATTTTAGTTATTGTATGAATGCGAACCTTATATTTTTTTTTTGTCATTTAGCCGTGAAGGCCATTTATTAGCTTTTCCGTTGCTTAATTTTAGCCAACTATTTTGTATTTATATAAGCTGTAGGCCTTCCCCAAAAACAAATAAATAAATAAATCTCTTTTGATAAGCTACTACATGGTGAGCTTAGGTTCGCTATTTCCTCATGCGCTATACATAATTCATTTTGAAGCTCTAGTATCTGTTGCTTTAAATCGATGCTTAATGTCGATGTTGCAGGAAGACTTTTCGTTGTAATTTCGAGTAGGCTTCCGTCGGCGATGGTAGTATTGAACTGTGTAATTTCAGAGTTTAGTTCGGAAATATCCAGAAACGATTTTCTTCTATGCCTTCGTTCTGTAACATATTATGTGTCAGAGGCCATGTTTCCGAAATAATAATTAAGAACAAAAATACGATGCCCTCAGAGATATGAACCAGCTACACTAGTTTAATATAATGAGTCGGGTACACTTTCCTCACGGCTAACAGTGTTTGAGATCATAGGTTGAAATTATCAAATGGTTGGTTTGTTCTATAACGGGAATGCTTTCTGCTACTTACTGATAGATGGCTTTCGATCGATACATAAATCGATAGATTAAAAGACAGTTCAGTAACTGTTAATGTCACTGTCTTAAAGGCGATGTTGCCGTCAGAAACTGGGGTCGTTGACATCTTACGTTTGTTTTGAGGTTTTGCTTGAGTCAGCTGTCTAGAAATTGATTTTTATTTGTATTTCGATAATATCCGCGCACTATTACAGAACCATGTTTACCGTCGGAGAGAGTGAGACGAAGCCAACCAAGTTATGGACAACATAACCAACACGCTATGGTTTACATTATACTTATGAAGGCCCATACTGCGTGCCTATGTACGACTCGTACAGCCTATACGGACGGTTTACAATTTTATGAAGGCCCGTTCTGCCTACCACACGTTAAACGCACAGTTTACATTATCTTGAAGGCCTGTACTGACTACAACACGCATTACGCACAGTTTACATTATCATGAAGGCCTGTACTGCCTACAACACGTTTTACGCACAGTTTACATTATCACGAAGGCCTGTACTGCCTACAACACGTTAAACGCACAGTTTACATTATCATGAAGGCCTGTACTGACTACAACACGCATTACGCACAGTTTACATTATCATGAAGGCCTGTACTGCCTACAACACGTTAAACGCACAGTTTACATTATCATGAAGGCCTGTACTGACTACAACACGCATTACGCACAGTTTACATTATCATGAAGGCCTGTACTGCCTACAACACGTTTTACGCACAGTTTACATTATCATGAAGGCCTGTACTGCCTACAACACGTATTACGCACAGTTTACATTATCATGAAGGCCTGTACTGCCTACAACACGTATTACGCACAGTTTACATTATCATGAAGGCCTGTACTGCCTACAACACGTACCTATTACGCACAGTTTACATTATCGTGAAGGCCTGTACTGCCTACAACACGTATTACGCACGGTTTTCATTTGTTATGAAGGCCCGTACTGCCTACGATTCTTTTACCTACATAGGTAATTTAATAATCTAGATTTTCTGAACTAAAATCAAGACGTTCAACAGACAAAACACTTGTTTAAATTAAGTTTACCTTAGTTGTTCGATCTTACTACAAGGTACTACAAGGCTAAATTCAACATTTAATTGTAGCTGGTAATAACTAGCATAAGTTGAATAATATAAAGAACAATAACATTTACAAAATATTTGCTGATAACTAGCATTGGGTAGCTTTTTCCTTGAGACTCGCACCGTCACTTATACCATCCTGATCGTACCAAAGAAAATAAAACCACTACGTTCTAGGTCGTACCTTCAGGTAAAGCCGACTTTACCTAAGGTGTGTTAAGGTTTTGTATCAGTAGTTTTTACAAAAAAAGTTAAGACTCTGAAGCACAAAAAATCTTCCTTTGTGTTTAAATAGGACGCAAATAAATAAATATAACATGCTATTAATTATGTCCAGTTGCTAATCTGCCAGCTGAGAAACTGTCCAGTTGCGAATCTGTCTAATTGCTACGGAGCGGTATATCTGATTACAGTAGGAAAAGTACAAAAGGAAGTACCTAAATGTACTATTTAATAACATTGCAAATCAGTAAAAACCATTGGCATAATTATTTCTATTCAATAAATACTCCACGGAACAGTTTACCTACTGATATTTGCGACGAAAATGCAAACTGGCACAATTAGCCTGCCTCATAGAATAAAGGAATAACATGGCATGGCGCGTTTATCAGTCAGCTTTGTTTATTTTGTAGATCACAAAGTTGCACTGTGTTATAAGGTAGGTCCTAAAAACAAACACTGTCTCAAGAATTACGAATTATCCTCTTGTTATGAAAATAAACATTTCGTGTTGAATTATTAGACATCTTTGCTAATTTGTAATAGGTTCTACTACTAAATTATATAAGACGTGAATAATTGACAACACTCAGTTATTTTATCTACTTATTTTCCTCTTTTAGATGAAAAAAATAACTAAGTACCTACCAGTTTATGTAGATACGAATTTGCACTAACCTTTTGACTCGTCGCCACATGTAGTACTTGCTGATACTAAGAGAAGTAAGTAGATATCTATATCGGCTCGTTACGCCACCAGTAGCCAGGTATGACACGTCCGCACTCGCTCGTGGCCTCCGTGCGACTGTCTACCCGCTACCCGTGAACCCGAGACAACGTTATCCCTGATCTAGCTCAAATACACAAACACTACACTCACGTCCATGGATTAAAAGCTAACGTCCTCAAAACCGAAAAAACATTTTGTCATTTTATGAAAAGGTTCGGAGAGAGTGGCTTGTATTAGACCTGATGAAGGCTTCAGTAGTGTAGTTTGTAAAGCAATCAAAATAGCAGTTGTTTGGACACATCCTTGCTGAAACCTGAGTTATGAATAAGATATGCCAGAAAGCCTGCCCATCAGATGTAACATGCTTGCTCATTGCTCGGAGATTTGCCAGATGCTGTGACGCACACTCTCTTTTTATAGTAGCATGTCAGCTCTTGTTTAAATAGTTATCAATAAAAATTGTACAGTAAACGGGGTATCATGGTGCTATACCATGACGTTTATCGCATCCTTATGAAGAAGCCACGTTCATCATCATCATCATATCGCGTATTTTGTCATTCTGTAACGATATTGTACCGTCAAAAAACAGTATCCTCAAGTTTTATGGATATTAACATCTGTAGCCATTATGTACTGGTTCTGGTTCCTGGTGAATCAGAGTGGAACTGTAGATAGGTATAAGTATACATATATTTTAAGTTAACTTTAAATAACCTAATGATTCCTTTTTACGAAATGAAATAATAATTTATATTTTAGTATTTTATTTATCTTATTAAGGCCTTAATTCATTTTATGTATGTTTCATAAAATAATAATATAATTTACATATTATAAGTAATGGTACTAAATTTTTTCGTAGATACCGGCTGCGTAACAAATTAATCAAGGTCAAAAGCTGACGCGAGGTCAGCATTGTGAACGGTACTATATTATTTATCAACAAGAACCGAATTATTACTTGTGCGTGTTTTACTTTTCCCCATCAAACGGACACAAATATTTGTTAATTGTTATGGTTTGTTGTATTATACGATAATTTTTAAGCTTTCTTGCGTGCTCGTGTTCAATCAAATGCTCTGGTATTTCACAATCTACTTTAGCCATTGGTTGCCGGTCGTCCCATTCGCATCCATCATCATTTAAATGTCACCGGTCGTAATTTAAACAATTTTTCACTTCTCTTGGTCAAAACGCGTGACATTAAAGCGAAGCTTAGCGGCCGTAAAATTTGAGTCGACGCCCTATGGCAAAAAAAAGGTATTTTTCTTTTAATTTTTTTAAAGGTTTTTAGACGGGACATTCTTCCTCCATGGGTACTGTGCATTGCGCGTAACGAAGACAAAAAAGTTACTGACGTTCTTGTGTCTTCATTACGCGCAAGCCCGAAATCTCTGGATTTTTTGTTACTTCCAATTGAAATGAAGGTGAACGTGGCTTTATAAATGTCATCAAGCTTAAATTAAGATGTTAACATGTAAATGGAACAGAAGGTATATAATAATGAATATGATTCTGCATGTTGCGGTCAACATTACGTGAAATTGATTTAAAGACATTCGTAAAGTAGAGAAGATAGTCGTTATACAATTATTTATTTTTAATCAAAAATATAACCCTAAAATTCAA
The DNA here is from genome assembly GCA_963931895.1 of Eupithecia pulchellata. Lineage (NCBI taxonomy): Eukaryota > Metazoa > Arthropoda > Insecta > Lepidoptera > Geometridae > Eupithecia > Eupithecia pulchellata. The sequence goes on along the minus strand of OZ007527.1, from coordinate 7,160,729 downwards.
TAAATTTGTTTTAAATTTGTTAAACTCGCGTTTCCAGTTTGAGAACTTATTCTGCTCCTGTATAATGAATGGGGTGTTTTAGTGCCTTGTAATAAAATCTACTATTCTTGCTCTGCTACAATTAAAGTAGAGTGCCCAAAATGTCAGTTTGATATAAATAAACTTACGACACACATGTTATTTCTTAACAAATAAATAATGCCGGACAATCAAAACAGCATCATCTAGCCCCAAGCTAAGCAGAGCTTATGTTATGGGTACTAGATGACTGATATACATAATACAATATTATTACATAGATAGATATTTTTTATTATAAATAGAAAACGACCAGAACACCTGTACAAATATCTGCAGATCGTACAAATATTTGTCTAGAGGCGGAAATCGAACACGCAACCTCCTGTGTCGCAGGCGGACCTTCGCCCACTGCGCCACAGAGGTCGTCAAATAATAGCAATAATAATAAATTATTATTGCTCTATCTATTATCATTTAAAGTTATTGCTTTACACGTAGCTAAGGATGTGTAATTTAACCGATTTCAGTTTTAGGATTTTATTTATCTTGATCTTTATTTGATGGCGTACCTACGTTTGGTTTTTCTAATAAATAATTACTTAGCATTAAACATAGATTTAAAAATAAGAAAATATTATTAAAATATTTTATTGCACTATCTAGAATAGACTTACAACGGCAAAGGAAGCATTTACCAAAATGAAAATCTCGGTCAATAAATAAGACTAAACACACGAAAGCGATCCTAGATAATATCGCACGTTCATCAAAATGCTCTAACCGTAATTCGCGGCGTAATCGAGGTTGTAACCACCGTTACGTCACATAGTCGCAAGTCGCCATATGGTTTGCGTGAACGAATGAGGTATCAAATCGGGCGTAAAACCTCCGCAAGACCGCACTGACGCGAACCCGCTTGCGCCATTCACTTTCACGGTGTCACGTCGCGTTCGCTTGCAGGCGCTTCGCACTCAGCTCGTACGGAAAGTAGGCTGCAGACAATGCAAGCGCGGTAGTTTCTCTCTTGAGAAACCATTCTCATTGGATATGTATCTTATCGGCTGTCCGCATATCGATCAAAGCACACACGACAAAAGGGTATTGTCTCTTATTTTCCGCTTGTTGAAGTGAGCTGCGTGCTTTTGTTACAAGGTTTCCAGCATCTGTTTTTGCTGTACTGAATAAAAGTTTGTTTAATTTATTATAAACATATTTGCAATGTTTTACCGGCAGTGGAATAGTGTTACTTAAAGTTCATCGTCTATAAATGTTGTGTATAGAAATAACCGATAGGGCACCATGAGGGTTCCCTACCATTGTACATAACTGTTTCGCGGAAGAAACACTAAAAACGGCTTTATTTAATGAATTGAAGAAAAAACAAAAAGCCAACAACACGCGTTCACCCATTCAAGTACTGACTGCTCCCAAACTTGCTTAAGTTCAGCTATCGATTATCAACAGAATGCAACAACATCAGCCTATAATAGTCCACAGCTGGACATAGGCCTCCCACGGGAAGAGTGGGGGTGGTGAAATTCTATGCCGGCACCACATGGCGGAACGGAAAACATAATTAATATTATTTGTTGTTATAGGAGCTAGTAAAGCACACCTTATCAAAATTTATATTTAGATATTTCTGTCAACCTATTAGGTTAGGTTAGGACCCCTTAGGTTCAAGAGACAGCCTCGACAAACGTGGAACCAATATACTCAAAAAAAATACGTTTTCGTATGGGAACCCCTTTAATTTTAGTATTTATGTTTATTAATTCTTTTTAATGCAACAAGAAAAAACACTGAAAATTTGAATTGTATACCTTTTACGGTTCATGATATACAGACCGCTCAAGAGCGGACAAACAGACAAGCAACGGCGGCATAGGTGTACCTAATGAATGATGAAATAAGTAAAAATTATGGTCTATCAAATGCCATAACTGTACCATGCGTAGAGTACTCCTACGTTTTCCTAGAAATGGATAGTCGAACGGTTACTAAATTGCTTTGGTCAGTATTATCGGTAATATCGATTGAAACGAGTGGCCCATTGCGAACGGTGCCTTTAGTAGTGATAGCGGTACAACCAACTGTTTCAATAACAAGCGGCCATTTTATGTATACATATTATAGATATCTACCAAATAGGTGGTGTATTCTAATCTCATTTCATTATTTTAATTCTGACGGTGTGGACACATTTTTCCATGCATTCGTTTGCGGAAATGGAATGGTGGCAATGAAAATCTAAATCACTTTAGATACGCAAATTACCCACAGTCTAAAAATGCTAATAATGGTTTTCAACAGAAATGACTGTTTGGTTCTTGTTTGCAGTATAAAAACAATACAATTTATTCCGCAAGTTGAATTTTTTTTCAGAATAGTTTAGTAAAATCTGTTATTTAGTTGATTTTTTTGTTTAAATGCAAAATGCAGTCACTTGTAACTCACTCGGAGTTTTGTCGTAGAAGCACTTTGGTTTAGATGCGATTTAATTATTCCACAGCACCAGTTTTATGTTCATATACGTAGATTTAAATAATAACTGGTTACCTATTTATGTTTCCGACTACAAATAACGTTTCGAGTTCCGGTTATCTTCATCTTTAACCGCATTTCTGTGTGAAATTAAACTTGCACACTCAACTTAACCTCAACTACCGTTGTAGTTAGTTGTCGACAACAGTTTTATTTTACGAACGAATTTATTGTTTGAAGTTTTTACAAACATGAAAAACAGACCTAGAATTTCTTTATGTTAATGTCTTTATGTTATGCAATCATCACCATCATTATCATCATCATCACCAGCCTATAATAGTCCACTGCTGGACATAGGCCTCCCCTAATGAGCGCCATAGATGGCATCATTATTTGGGGGTTATTGCCCATAATCCCCACGCTGGGCATGCGGGTTGGGGATCACAGTTCGGTGTAGTTGTTCTGCGGAAGGCGCTGCTGCCCGCCCCCCGCTGTGTTTCCCTTAGTCGCCTCTTACGACACCCACGGGAAGAGTTGGGGTGAAATTCTATGCCGGCACCACGCGGCTCTGTTATGCAAGACCCGATTGTAATCCCTGGGGATCCCACAATTTATATTTTTCGATTGTTGTCACTAGTTTTTCACAAAACCAAAAGAATCATCAAATGTGCTCATAAGAGCTTTTCAAAAAAAGTGAAAAAAAGTGTGGTTGTCATAGACTAAGATGGCGCTGTATGAAAGACAATTGCCAAAAAAAAAGATAAAGATAATAATTTCGTTGTTTGCTTAATGACATTTAACTTTGAAACTTGACTTTGTAAAGTCGTGACTTTGCGTCGCCGTCTAGTATAAAAATAAAAGGCGTATTGACGGAGTAGTCGGTTTCATATAATATAAAGCACAATAGATGTAGGTACTTCAAAATTAACTGATTACTGACTTACAACTGAGTTTTCAGTTATCCTGGATGACGATATGAGTTATAAATAACAAACAAACTTCTAAGAAAATTCTTTAGATTTTAGTAAACGTAATGTAAAATAAAATCACAGATAAACAGAGAATATATTAGGTTTATCTAACGTAACAAAAGCATAGCTAAAAGTAAGCCCCTAAGTTCAATAGGTCAACTTTCATACTTGGTCCATACGTCTAGCTAGGAGCTTCTAAAAAAAGATGAACACAAATCACGACAATCTTTTAGAAAACCTTTTTGACTATAGATTTTTTTTTAAATTTTAATTTGGCACACAAAACAGAATACAATCAAATAATATACAGATAGAAGGACACGACTACAAAGACTAGACTGTATCCCTAAATATGTGTACACAGCATGTTCAAAGAGCAGTTGTATGTAAGAAAATACCGATTAGAAATGAATATACGAGTAATTAATTATAAAATAAATAAGCATGCTATTTTACTACTACAATAATTAAAGAAAATTAAATCTGATTTGTAAACTATTATAAAAAGAGAATTATTATTAACGCATTATTGACGCATATCACATACCTTCATACAAAATCTAACAATTTGTATTTATACACAGGTACAAAAGAAGTGGTTTAATTGCAGTAACGAAGAAAAACAAGAGGTGCATGCCAGACCGAGTTCCGGTATTGTGCGCGGACGTGACAGCTTAGCATTCGTGACGCGGAGCAACCTCACGAATACTAAGCAATTCAAGCAAACTCAGGGGACTTATATGTAGAGCGACCGTTGCAAGTGCCGGTATTCACCAAAGTTCGACTAAGGTGGATTTACATTGCGCGGGTTAATTCTCCCATCAGAGAAGGAAATACCGCAAAAATAATATTGCTGCACAGTTTTGATTAAAAATCCACATATTCCCAATGTAACAGGCTCCGAATTTACCTTGGAAACGAATACTGTAACTGTAGTTTCATGAAATATGGTTTACTATTTGCGACATATTTGCTCGTTTCTGTGCAACGCCGAAAAAAATATTAGCGTAATAAAAAGTTGAATTTCTAGCGCATTGTAAATCTAACGCCCATAAATCATATCACGCGTGGTAACTGGGCAAAAGTGTAATTTCTTCTTTTACAAGCAATATTAAAGACGCGCTCTACATGCTCCAAACTATCAAAGAAAGCATTGTTCGAGTCACTGGCCGCAGCCCGACTTGAGCCGCGGCATGGCGGTGGCGTTACTTAGCTATTATATGATAATGAAACAGTGTCAAGGATGAGCGCTGCAGTGCAACGAATTTCCACATTTATGCAACTACTTGCGACCCGCTCCGACTTCGTGCCGGTGAAATTTTGATACAAAAACCATCCTCTTGAATCATTCTATCATTAAGAAACCGCATCAAAATCGCGTAGTTATAAAGATCGAAACATACATAGGGATAAACAGATAGACAGCGGAAAGCGACTTTGTTTTATATAATGTAGTGATTAATTAAGAGCAAAAGTATCCTTATAAAATGTATTCTAGTAGCTGAACAATTCGAACTGAGATCAGTCGAACTAAATTTTGCTCATTGCTCTCAAAATATATAGAAAACTACTATTATATTAAGAAAATAAAAACGTCTTTAATTCTAAATGGTTATAATACGAAACTAGAATGTGACAAGACTTTTTCCCTAACCATGAGATATTTCAATAAGGTTGCCTGGAAGAAATTGTAAGTAATAATGACGCTTATTTTACGTTTTTCAAATTTAGATTTAAGATGAGTTATTTTTTGTGAATGTTTCATAGTGAAAGAAAAAGTTTTCTAAAGTTTTTCATTCGTGTATTTCATTCCAACATCTACTTCTACGTCTATCTATGTATCTACTTTTATCAGTGTTTTGTTTTCAATAAAATTATCTTTCGAAATATCTGTCTTTTGAATATTAATTTATTAGTTACAGTTTAGTTCTGCGTAATTTTTTTAGCCCACGCCAATTTTCAAACACAGCACTTACTCTATCCGATGCTTATTTTTATTTATTCATGCTTTTCAGTAAGTACTTACATAATCTATAGCTAACGTAAACCGTATGTCAGTTTGTCCGTAAGCTCAGTTACTATAGTATTATAAAATTAGTATGTACCTACTTAGTTTACAATTCAATCACGGGTTGGAATCGTGGTCAGGTGTGTGCAGTACTATGTAGGACACGACCTGATAATTTCCATAAAACAAGGAACCGACATGAAATCGTGGGGGAAGTTCCAGTACATCACCAACAACATAGACAACATCGGCTATAACAACTACACGCTACACTAAATTTAAGCTGATGTTTTTTAACATAAAATTCAAATATAAATTCATAATACCTTTCCTCATATGCGAGATCTTTTATTCATATTATATTTCTCGTAATGTATGACATTGAATAATTTTTTATATTTATATAATAATATATTATTAAAAAATGTAGTATTAACGTAACACTAAAGTAAATATATTATTATATATTATTTTAACCGAATAAGTAATTAAAATAACATAGAACGGAAAAACCATTATTTTAGATATAAATAGAGTAAAAATAGAGCTCCATGATTAATAAACAAATATTAACATTAGTATCCATATTCAGTTGTGGAAAATAATCCTTTGGGGTGAAACTTTTATATACATAATCTCCCGGGGTTCATTCTCAGTACTAAATCAAAAGATTAATTAGTAAAAAAATGCAGAGATATCAACTACCAAATAAACAATCCATAACATATTAAAAAGACATTAAAAGCTAAATTGAGGAACTTCTCTATCTTCGAAGTCGGTTAATAATAATCCGAGAGGCGCAATCAAAGTCCAAGCCGGGCGCAATTAAAAACCAGGCCGGCCAAGGCCCACCAGTGGGTTCAAAGCTTAACAATAGTTTTAATAATGAACCTACCGACCCCCAGCAAACATAACAATTGTAACAATAAATCAATATAAAGAACTAAATTGCGGTAGAACAGAATTTCTCACACATTAGAGTAGATAGATGGGTTGATGGTGCATGGCGTGAGAGAGTGGGACTCGTTATGATGAGAGCCTACATTATAGTGATATTACGGAATGACATAACGGGGCATGTGTCGCTCCATCGAGTCGCCGGGTCCGCGGTCCGTGCGGGTGACAGGTGCGCCTCTGTTCACAGAACATTACGGCGCCACCTGCTGATTGCCGACCTCATCTGGGGAACAACCGATCCCAACTATCATGTTTCTTTTATATATCCCATCCGGTAGCGAATCTAAGAATCATTATTTCGAATAGATATTTCGTTTTTAAGTTAAGAAAATGACTCATTGATGAAATCATAGGTCACAAATCAAAATCACAAATTCAGTGTATATAGCATTTCGTATCTACCAAATAATTTGGATTTATCCATGTCAAAAACGGCTATTTCGGTCGTCACTAATTACTCGAACCACTCTGTGAGAATATTGCAATTATAACAAAGAAACCTTGAAGACAACGCTACGCTCTGATGCAGCCTCTTTATGGACCTGTATATATTAATAAGCTTTGAAGTTGTGATAAAATCAGTATTTTTTATCTTTGGTGTATCAAAACGTTATTAGAGTAACTAACCGCTAAGAGAATCACCTTATCTACCCACTCTTTTAACAGGGTTATTCCCGCTTTCGTCCTAAACAAATCCCCCTAAAGGGATAAATTGGATCTTAATTTTTCGGTAATCTTAAAGTCCAGAACTCACCCTCAACGGTGTTTCATGTTCCAGTTTTTTCCCTTGAGAAAATTTATTTAAGGGGAAAACTTATCTAGATGGGCAGGCTTAATGATCAAAGACAAGAAGGCGTTGTTTCAATGGACAAAGTCACGTGAGTGACATTTCCATTTATTCAATGGTAAAAAAAATATGTTAGGGTCAGTCGTATCTTTAATAAGCGTGAACGTGAGAAAGGTTAAGTGATGAAAAGGGAGATCGATCACATAGGTAAGTTTTAGCATTGAACAGCAATTTGTTCTCCTTTTTGGAGGTTGGGGATATTAGATATGTACCTATTTGGATGGATAAGCACGAGAGAGACCTTCGCTTTCGTTTCATGTATAGTATGTACCTAACCGACCAACCGATACCTCAATATTTGAAAGTTTGAAGTATCGATTATGTTTCAAATTGGTAACGTTAGAAACTTCGGTAAGTTTAGTGCAGGCACCTCGTTCCAAGGCACATTCTGAACCAGCTATGGATAACTGCGTATGTTATTATAGCTCAAAGAGCGCTTGTCGGTGCAATGATGCAGTTTCTTCCACATTTCTTTTCTTTTTTTACCCCCTTATTCATAATAGTCTGCTAACTAAGCATTGCTATTTCTCACTCTGTCTGTCAGGGTGAGCATAGATACTGTTTGTACACACTGTTAGTGCTGAGTACCTGTTTTAGGTAAGCAGATAACGAATAAAGAGGTAAATGTTTTTACTTTACAATTTTTTGAAAGCGGCCAACTAAGGCTTTTTGATGTACTCAGAGTCAAATCGTGAAGATTCCTAATCCCAAACATAGTTTAAATTATCATATACAGAAATAGCGTTACCTACAAAGATTGTTTCGTCTATCTTTGGCGTCTACTCATCATTAATTCCAACTCTGCTGTAATAGCATCTTCGCGGGACAAAAAACGGCTGTTACTTTCAAGCGTGTCCAACGAATGATTATATCTAATCGTCCTCATGCAGCACAAAGCGTTTTTCAGATTACTGTGCAAAGAATACGGAAAACAACGTTTGCTGTTAAATATGTTAATAAAAGACTAGTTAATGCAGACGGAAACCTCTAATTTTGAATAAAAACTACAAATATGTAGTTATGACTAAAGATACCGCAGACCAAGATCTCAGTAAACTTGATCTTTAGACTTCCATCCACGTTAATGATGTTAATAATGTAAGTCTCAACTGTAATATGGGAAGTCTATTGTGATTGTAACATAGTTTTTTTGCATATAAATTTAGAGAAACTCGCACAGATGCCTGGTGCGGAATGGAATGTTTCAGCTATTTCTTAACTAGCAAGACAAAGAAACAAAGCTGAAGTGAAAACAGTAGATCAGTAAAGCACTGTTAAATAAATATTCATATATGTTAACTTAGTCTCTAAGCAAGGCTGAATACCACGTGATCTGACATCTATGTCACAATGATTTGAATTAAGGTACTTGTAATTACGCCTACAACCACAAGAATTCAGCATTGATGCTGATTTAATTTTTACTGTAAATCATAATGGTTGATCATTCGTTGGTTCTACTGTAACAGCTAGTCTAGGATACTCTTCTAGGACGAAAAGATTTCCGATTTCTAATACGAGCGCGACCTTCATTAATTATGGAGATAAGTTATCTTCGGGTTCAGGAAATGCACTTCAGGCAGAATATAGCAGATACCCATTTATATACATGTATTACATTATACTTAAGTATTAATTATAATAACTTTCAGTCCCTTTTTACGTAACTCTGCAAAAGTTGAGACATAATATCCACTCAAGTACTACTTCAGATGTAATTTATTCTAGTTTTTCAATGACTTTTTCACTAATAGACTGATTATATTTGGTTTTCCCCGTCTCAAACCGTATGAGTCAAATTTTAATTATTCTGACATCGCGTAAAAAAAAAGTTTTTCTAGACTTTAAATTGATATTCTTTGAAGAAAACCTTCGTATGTTACATCATCGGGTGCAAGTTATGTAGTGCCTTACCGGATACTTCTAAGGAAAATCTGCTCAGCCCTATATGGAAATGTATGCGCTAGCTTACATAAGTGACATAAAGTGTCGTGCTTTAAACTGCGTGGAGCCTGTTTTGTAATTTATTTTACATGCTTTCCTTAATTCTTTATATCTGAACACTTATTCTGTAATCGCCATCGTCAATTCTATCTTATTGGATATAATCTTATTGCCTACTAAGGCAAGAATCAAAGCAAAATCAAGGCAAAATCTGCCAAATTATACAGGGTTTTAAGTAAGAGGGTTGGCATAACTTCATGGCTAATATGTACGTCTTGCATCAAGCTTTCAATTTTTAATTGATTACCTACACAATTAAAAAATGAAAGTTGCAAATGTGAGAATTTACTTGGCTACAGAATCCATTTAGTTGGTATAAGGATGTAGTAAAGAAGGTAAGTGAATGTTTCGACGGCGTAGAATTGTGAGTCGAATGAATGTTATTGGAATTAAATGAGAATAGAGCAAGGCAGAGCGCGGTCGTGAGGTCGTATCGTGTGAAATCTTACGACATGGTACAGTCTGTATCTGCTGTTTGAGGTAGCAGCATGAGAATTCTCAGTTTACCTTGAGATCATCGGTGACTGCTAGAACGGTGGTTTACGGGGCTCATTCCTCCCAGTATAAGTGATCCGCCTTCCCTCGCCGGCAGGCGAACAGCCGTTAGGCAACTCCGAGGAACTCGCCACAAACCGCTGACAGTAATACTTGTTAGCGATACACTATTTGCTGTATAGCTACAAACACACTATCACTTAGCACTGCACCTACACTCCAGGATTTGGAGTAAACCGTTCGTTTAGCGGGCACTCACTCGACAGTTACAGTAGCGACAACGCGCCGGTCGATGTTATGTTCGACCGAGATGTTGGCCGGACAATGACTGAACGCAAGGCGAAAACGTAGGCTTCGGCGCTCGCGCAGGTTGTGGCGCCCCGCGCGCCCGCCCCGCACCCCGCACTCACCGCGCCGCCCGGACCCCTCCCTCTGCCCTGCACTTCACCCTCCAACGCATTTCCCACTGGCCGAGCTTTTGCCAACCTACTGTACCTACGGCAAGAGAACTAAACGAACTCTAAACTCGTTCCTTGTTGCAAAAAGAGGATTCAACGACTTCTAACCTTTCTAAACAAGGTCGCGGCGATTATTTTACATGAAAGTCTCCGAATATCTCTCTATTTACTAATACATTTTTAAATCATACAACAGTTAAGAATGATATTCAAATATTTGAAAATAGAATTCATGTATCATACGCGATTAAATTCAAATATACTGGAAGAGCATTTGAAATTACAATAGATGTGTAGTAGTTACTTTACCTACGGGCCGCGGCGACTCTGTAGAGCCAACTCAATAAGAGGTCTTCTTTTTACATCACCAATTACGTTGTTTATTTTTATCGTTCTATTCAAAGTAATGGCTCCTCGATTCGATTTATTTTGAATGTAGCCTATTGAATCAAAACCTTAGTTGTTTCTATTTCTTTGCTATTTATTAGTTCTGCATAAACTTTTGCTTTATTGCATCGTTTTATAAATTTTGTAAAATCAACGCTTTTGCGAGCAAGACAACAGAATCCTCGGTCTCTTTCTTTCTTTCCTATTTGATTTCATGATTTGTTTTCAGAATATTATTATACGAGTATTTGAGTGAGTCAAAGAAAATTAATTGTAAATAATCAATTTGGAACTACACTCGAGAGCAATGAATCCGGGTCACTCAAAGAAAAAAAAAATCTCGGAAAGTAAGAATGCTAGGTTAATGCAACTAAGGGTTACTTTCCGAGATTTTTTTTTCTTTGAGTGACCCGGATTCATTGCTCAGTGACCCGGATTCATTGCTCTCGAGTGTAGTATTTACAATTGAAACAATTAAGCATACTGCTGACTATTGCAAACAATATTAGGGTAGCTCAACTGATCCATAGTTTTGAGTTAGTAACTTATTGATGAGTATTATTAATTATTCATTTATCTAGTACATTAAATATTTTTCTAATACACTTCCAATTACACTGCTCATAAATAAAGTACAATAAAATTTATTCAATTGAAAGAATACAAGCAATCTTATTTTTTTATATCATCATCATAACCAGCCTCAATAAGTCCACAGCTGGACAATAGAATCCCCCCTAATGAGCGCCATAACGCCCTGTCCATTGTTTTATACAACATGACAATTGTTCAATTTTCTTACAAAAGACTTCAACGCGCTCTCGTTTGCTTTTGGTTTAATTTGAGTTTATAATCAGAAAGAAATCTCCGGACTCACTGTACCAAGTGAAAAAATATTTAATCTACTTCCTGAGTGTCATAAAATGGGTCATATTTTGTACATGTACCACTTCAGGAAGCCTGAGAAAATTATTAATGAACATAACTATGTGGCTAGATCCATTTTTCCCCCTTGTTAATTTCCCCTCTGGTAGGAAACCTGGACTGTAATCTATAAAACTTACAGAAATCCACAACACATTTTTAATCATTTCCACCTCTGATTTGATCAGTCTTCTACAGATAACATACCAATTTATATTTTAAGGAGTAGGTACCTACCTCATCTTTATTAACAAAGAAAAACTACAATTAAATGACGGATCAAAATTTGAACTAGTATTTACAAATGAAACAATTGAGGTAACTGCAGACTGTTGCAAACAATCTACAGGTAGCCAACTGATTCATATCAATAACAATGGGAAGCGTCCCCAAGAAGCTGGTTGCTTTTATTTGTTTGTTAATTTATTTATCTTATCCTTACTAATATAATAAATGCGAAACTTTCTGTCTGTCTGTCCATCAATCACCCCTAAACTAGTTTTCATTAAATTTGGCACTGACGTTGTCTAGGCCGGGATAAAGGACATAAGATACTTTTTATCCCGTTGTGATTTTATCTATCCCGCGGGATAGTACAGGGACACGTGATATCATCATCATCATCATCACCAGCCTATTAATAGTCCACTGCTGGACATAGGCCTCCCCTAATGAGCACTATAGATGGCATTATCATTTGGTGGTACACGTGATATAATCAAATCTTATTATTTTATACTATTATTATTTATATGTTATACCAAAATTAACATAGTTATAATGAATAAAAAATACTATTCGAACCATTTTCGACTTCTATGCGGACAAAGACGCGGGCAAAAGCTTTTTTACAATAAACGAATTGGCGTCTTTTTTATGCAAAAGATTTGAACGCGCTCTTTTACGATTTTATGTTCATCTTGAGCTTATAGTGTACCTTCCATTTTAATTGTTACTTTACTTTTTAGCCTTCGATATTTAGCATCGATATTTTTTTTCAAATCGATCTAAGAAATGATTTTTAGCATGTTTAGTAACCAACCGCGTTGAAGTCTTTTTATGGTAAAACTAGCACTATAATTTTATATAGGTGTATTTATTATAAATCATTAAATGAATGTGCTTAGACACAGATTTTCTGTGTATCTTGCGTATACACGTAACGTATACAGGACTTAAGATAATGGAATAAAATGTCATTGTTTTTGTTGAACAAAGGCTATAATATATTTTCAAAAAAGTTCAATAATAACGTGTACGAGTGTGGTAAAATTTATCTGATTTGAATTTTTTGTTAGTACCCATGCAAAGCTGGGGCCGCTAAGACCGTGTGCTAAATACGTACATAGTATCCACGGTGCACTCTACTAGGTATCGGTTCGAAATAAACAGCTGTAACGGTTTCGCATACGTGATATATGAGTTGCGTGAATTTTATAACAGTTCAAGAGACAACTGTAACAGTTCAAGAGACAACTGTAACTGTCATAACCTCTTCGCTCATGCTACAGAGTTCGAACGGAATACCTATGCATCATGAGACTGGCTAAACTGAGACCATAAGTCCCGAAACTTAGAATGTTAGTAGTATCAAGCGACAGCGTGACTGTAGCTAGCGGTGACCGGATAACGGTTGTCGAGGTACTCACCGAGGGCAGACTCCTACTTACACCGAATCTTGACAATAGTTCGTAGCGTAAGTCGGTATAATCATAACCCGAGTCAGTGTCACGGTCGGCTCGCCATCACAATCATGGCCTGCCATCGCACAAGGTTGCATCGCATACGTGTCCGCACGTAACATTATGCCAGGCCCGTTATTATGTAGCTGATAATCATATGATTTTAAATACATCCGTATGTCTTTATCAATGTGCTCTATCCCTCTGGTATACCTACTATTATTGAATAAGCATAAACAGTTCATAGATTTATGTCTGTGAAGTAAAATTGCCAGTAAAACTTTATTAATTGCCACAGATTATAATCTTTTAATCAAAAGCGGTCCGAAAGCCATGGTCGAGACGCCTTTTATTGTTGAATGTAGTCACGCCGTTTGTTTTTTCTCCTTGATTCTCGTTATTTGTTATTACTTACTTAATGAAACAACTTTTACTGCCCAGGCCCCAGTTACTTGAGGCATGCCTTATAGGTAGTGAGTGAGGGATATCGCATGCATAATATTTGGCACATCGGTTGTGGGTGTGATTTCGCCAGACGAGTTTGGCTTTCTCCTAGTGTTGCAATGACGACACGACGATGCCTCTGCTGCTTAATCCACTGTGGGCGCGCGTCAAACCGTCATGTGACATTTAATGAAATCAACAAGCTAAATATCAAGGTTTTCAACTATTTATACTCGTACTTTGCTATATATATATATATATAAGTACATATATATAATTACCGGATTGGCTCAAGCAAATGCTATTTTATTTGGAAATGGCGAATAGTGAATCATATCTATGTGGAGGAGTTTCTTTTTACTAGAGTTCCGTATTGTTTCTTGATGTAAGCCTTCGAACGAAGTAAAATAAAAGGTCAGCCGCATCATTAAAATCCGTTGCGCAGTTATAAAGATCTAAGCATAAATAGCGACAGACAGACAGACACCGGGAAGCGACTTTGTTTTATCCTATGTAGTGAAAAAAATTACAATTAAATAACCAAATTAGAACTATTATTTACAATTAAAACAATTGAGCTAATTGCAGACTGTTGAAAACAATCTTAGGGTAGCTCCTCTGATCCATAGATTTGAGTTAGTTACCTATTGATGAGTATTATTAAGTATTCATTGACATTCCATTGACAGATGTAACTCTTCCAATTACACTGCTCATAAATAAAGTACAATAAAAGTAATTCAATTGAAAGAATACATCCAAACTCAATTTTTTATATCATCATCATAACTAGCTTCAATTAGTCCCCCGCTGGACAATAGGATCCCCTAATGAGCGCCATTACGTCCTGTCCATTGTTTTATAATACAACATGAAAATTGTTAAATTTTCTTACAATAGACTTGAAATGGCAAATAGTAAATCATATCTGTAAAGAGTTGTTTTTATCAGAGTTCCGTATAGTTTCTTGATGTTAACCTTCGAACGAAGTAAAATAAAAGCTTCCTTTTATCACAAGTTTTTCTCAAAGGAAAAAATGAAGGAGTATCTGGGATATGTCTTAATTCACAACAGTCAAAAACTAGGTAAAGATAGATTTTTAGCTAGATTTTGACTGCTGTGTGCCGTAGCAAAGTATACCTATTTCATTTAGTTAACTCAGAAGTTTGTACGGAACCCTATGCTGGTATTTTACACTATTCGCGGATTTGATTCAAATAGGAAACTTGTAAATTGCTTTTGACTGATCATAAGGCCTGATACGTCCTCTCTCAATTAATAAAGTTCGAAAAAATGGTCATAATTATGACTCAATAGGATGACTCTGAGAAGATAAGTAGGTTTTTTTTATTACCTAAATAGGTACATAATGAAAACCACAAATTGTGTAAAATAACGAACAAAAGTAATATGAAATCGTGAGAAATGGCTCGACCATGCTCACTATTCTGTTTTCAATAGTTGGAGTGGTACAGCATGACTAGTTTAGATTTTCACAGATCTATGCGAGCTCCAAATCTTGAAACTTTTATGGTGTATCGTTCAGATGTGAGCCTGTCGACCTGATTTATGATAGGCTGGAACAACCTGTTGCTATGACAAGCCAATAATTGTTAATATGACCAAGTTGTGTAAATGTGGGTAGAGTCCTCGACAGCGATGTCGATGGCGCCGCGTGGGTCGAGGCGAATGGATACGAAGCACGGCCGCTCACAGGCTGACAGCGAAAAGATTGCGTCCGTGTGGGTGCGTAAACCCACTTAGTTCAAACAGAAAGCTCCTTGAAGAACAACTTTGTCAAAAGCAGCTGCTGATTCAACAATTTCATTGCGTAGTTTTTAATTTCAATTTGAAACAAAGCTCTCTATTCACTCTACACTCATTCACAAAAGTAATGATGGTTAACGATAGCCGTAATTTATTGTTGAGCTAGGGTTTGTGGTAATTAATCTGAAGGAAACAAAGATCAGAAAAACAATGGATTTAGATAAAAATTTATCGCTCTAGAACTAACTATTGCAAGAACAGTTGTGAAACTCTATTTGCTATCTTGATAATTTTATTGTTGTTATGCATACTAATATTATACTAGGCTAGGTACTCTAGCAATATTAAGCATCCCCAGAACCACTAACTATATCTGTTCTCGCAGTTCACTCTTCGTATGTAGAGGTGTCAACGTTTTATACAACGTAGAACTCGTCTCAAAAGGGCACAAACCCATCACATGCCGATGACATCACGCCGTGCTACTGAGGTACTGTTACACAGACCAAGACGTGAGAGGAATGAAAAAATAGCACCTCCTAACGCCTTGGTGACCGCTACTATGTGAGGACAAAGAGCCGAGATTTCATTTGAGGAAAAAAAGTGACCTCTCTTTCCAGTGTACACAGTTTTTTGTCAGCGATGTTGGTGTTGAGTAAATACGTCTCGCCGGGAGATAAGGTTCATTGTGTTCTTTCGATACTTTATAGAGATACTCCGGAACGTTCCTGTCAGATTTTTCACATCCCCTTTGTAAACTCTTGTTATGTTTTTATTATCATTTACCTAGGCTCTTTTTACTGTCATTCTAAAACAAGAGTCCACAGGTGATCGGAATGCTGGTTTTTATTTCGGTCAAAGAATTAACATTGCCATTCAACGAGGCAATGCTGCCAGCATTCTGGGCACTCCGCCTTCAAGTGAGGTTTTTAGGAAATTGATTCAAGTGTAGTTAGTTTTACTTGTTTAATTCTGTTATTGTTATTTTTTATGTGCACATAAAAATACAATTTGCTCAACCAATATGAATATGCCTACAAATCGTAAATAATAATTTAAATCACGGCACGACACGAGTTCAAGATACCTTCGCAGCGTATGGGAGAGCGGGACGAGAACGAAGGCGCAAGCGAACGGTGACACAGCGCTAAAAATAGAGCTCGTAAGGGCCAGCGATGCAGTGAGACCTGTCCCTCGCACCCCTCCCTCCCGGGAGTCCCAAACCACCCGCCGCGCCATCTTGTCGATCCACCGACTGCTCCCGCTACATACCATCAACTTGGCAAGGACCAAGGACACTCTCCTGCGAATACCTTAGCCGATGATGTTGCGAGGCCAACTATTTAACAAGATTACTAAGTAAGCGTATCGCGAGACGTTGAACCTAAACGTTTAGTTGAGGCATCGTAAATTGCACATAAAACGATACTAAGAGCGATATAGGTAGGTACTTCTCACTTTAGAAAAACATTTAGGTACATTTTCGTACCTCAATGGCTTCGGCAATCAATTTTATTTCTTATAAAAAACATCAATTAACACCAGAATAGACAGACCATTTTGTTCAAGAAATCATTTAATCGCCTTAAAATTATATATATTTTACAACACCATGACCGATATCCATACAAAATTTTTCAATTCATTATACGTACTATGTACAGTGCGCGTCAGAATTAAGTACCCCCCTTGTATACAAACTATTTTCGCTACTTCTAATTCCCTTATAAGTTGTCACAATTTTTCACATGCAAAAATTTATCAGGCCGCCGCTCAGGATCGAACTGCCTTTCCATAATACTCAAAGTCTGAAATTCCCAACAATAACAACTTTTGTGTCCGACATACATTGAGATAGGGGGGTACTTATATGTGACGCGCACTGTACATGTTTATTGAATAGCTTTGATTCATTTATTTACAAAGACAATGCTCGCTGTGGGCTCGCTACACAAACAGCGCAGTATCTACCTATTTAATTTAGCTGCCAGCATCTTGGATGGGCAGGCGCACTTCATCCGCAGAGCTCATTGTTGTAAACCTAAAAAATAAAACAATGGACTCTACATTGTAATCTCGCCATGGATCGCTAGAAATGATGCAATGCCTGACCCTAGTAAATACTTTGTCGGATGTGCACATAAAGTATCCACAAAACTCACAGATCGCAAAAGTGTGTTGTTCCTATGTCGTCAGCGTGTATGTTCTAATCGTGGAAGATTAACATCTTTATCATTCACATGCTTTATCGTATTTTTTTGTTTTTTATTGAAAATTGCTAACAATTAAATATGCTTTTTGGAAACGATAGCCTCCGCCTTCTCTCTAAGATCTTATATGTGTAGGATTAAAACAAGATCACCAAAATAATATTATTGCATTCAAAATCGAGACAAATCAAATGCTGTAGGTATAGAATATGAAAATCAAATAGAAGCAAAGGACACGGCCTCTTGCACAGGAAGATGATGTCACTGCTTCGACTGGTTTTGCTTATTATTCGATGGGTGTATAGCCTGCCGCCAAAACATTAGGTAGTCGACCTGATGCTTCTAATTTTATTCAATATTTTATCATTTATTTCACTGAATCTGCTAGAGTCAATAAATATTCTTACAGTCTTAAGTCGATTTAAATAGTAAGTATAGATGTTGCAGTACGAATTAGAATTTTTGATTACATTTTATTTAAGAATCGAATGATTTTTCTGTCTGCTATTGATAGGTATGGATTAGTTGAGCTGGATCTGTGGATTTTTTGCAGCAGTCTGTTGTTAGCGCAATTGTAAATACGTACTAGTTCTAATATCTATAAGTTTTTGGATTGTAATTTTCTTTGTTAAACAAGATTCCTTTTATAAGCGAAAATTGTTTACATTTCTTTCAGCCAAAGAAAAACAAAGGCAAACTCAATTATGCCAGAAAAGGGTTACAGGTGGTTTTACACTATAGGTACTTTTAACATGAAGGTTACGGCAGACCTAGCTACCTGCTTAGGTATAACTCCACATATTTCATAACTCATTGAATATTTTATTACGTTGAGTGGGTTGTCCTGTCTTAGAAGCTGAGCGGAATAGGCGCAGCACGATGACGAAGCCATTATGAATGAGACACCTCAACGACAATGAATTTATGTCTCTCCGTTTTAACTTAGTTCTTTGCATAACCTTCTTCTTTTGTACCCACGTCTAAATGTATCCTATTTCTTACATTACAGATAACGTTCGCCTCACTTGTTAGCCCTACATTTCACATTTTGACTTGTCTAACCGCTTATTTTGTAAGCCCAAAGAAATAAAGTTATTGAATCTGAATTCGAAATTCCATAACAATATGCTTTCGCCTCATTTCAAAAATATTTCTGGTTTCGCCCCACATTATAAAAGGGAAAAGTACAGTTGACAAATAAAACCAGTTGATCAATGTTTGTACAAATATCAATAACCTATAATGAAAGCATCTAGTTTCTGAGATTGGTCGGTGCCTAATTTGTATTCATCACTAAGAATATATTAGTTTATATAACTGATAGACTTCCGTTTGACCACGATCTCGACCTGGTGGAAAGTGAAGAATTGGAAAAATAAAATTATAGATGTATACGAAGTTAGTAGCCACCAACCCTGAAAAGACAAACCAAGTGACACGCACTAAAATGTGCTTACTCAAACAATAACATCAGCCTATAATAGTCCAATGCTGGAAATAGGCCTCCCCTAATGATCATTCCCACGCTGGGCATGCGGGTTGAGGATCCCAGTTCGGTGGAGTTGTTCTGCAGAGGGCGCTGCTGCCCGGTCCCCGGTGTGTTTTCCTTAGTCGTCTCTTACCACACCTACGGGAAGAGTGGGGGTGGCACGGCAAACAGCTATAGCTTACTCAAACAGCTAAAGGTCTATCAAGGTAAAAAATGCCGGATGACTCGTGTTTTTTTGCCGCGGTCACTATAATTTCACACGAAAAAAGAATTCGTCACGAGACGGCAAGTTTTTATCAAGACGCCGCGCGTGTGACGCCGCGGGAGCTGGTAGGATAATACAGCACTGTTATTAAGTGTAATTCAATAGACGGAATATAACTTATATGCCATTCATAAAACCGGTGCAGTAGGAAGGTAATAAAATATTACTTTCATTGAAATAAAAGGTCTCGTGTAAAGCTTTGGAAGCAGTTGGAAAGATATTAAAGAACTTTCGTTCACTGCAATTATGTAAAAGGTAGGTTAATTCGTAAACGAAATCCTCAGTAAGTACGCTGTTTTCTCAATGTGATCCAACTGAACTACGAGTAAGTCCATGGACACACACACAGTACAGCGCCGCCGGCCGGGAGGCCATTGTCACCTTACTCGGACACAAGTCGTCACCAATCTTAACAAAAGTAAAACTCACTGAAACATTCATAGAAATTGGGCGTCCATTGGTGATTTAAGAAAAATAAGAACGTTCGGGTAATACATTTCGTCAGTTAAACATTTAGTCGTATTGTTACTAACCATTGGAGGATACTAACCAATTTACCCAACCCGCATGCCCAGCGTGGGGATTATGGGCAATAACCCCCAAATGATAATGCCATCTATGGCGCTCATTAGGGGGGGCCTGTGTCCGGCAGTGGACTGTTATAGGCTGGTGATGATGATGATTGGTGGATACTACGAGTCTGTCTGTATGGTGAAGTACTTATACTGAGTTTTTCTCTTGATAGACTTGCGATCACGTCAATCATAGAGGTAAAGTACGCTGCTATTACAGTACAGGGACAGCGTCATTTAACAATTTTATATATTTTGAAGCCAAAACTGAATCTATGTGTGAGTTTGATATAACTAGCGTAAAATTATTATAAGTAATTTCAATGCTTTCATGCATAGGTACGCACACGATTCGAATAGGAAAATGAGACGTATTTGTCGCATTTTTAGGCTACACCTCGTAAGTACTGTTAAGTTACTGTTAATCTATGCCTTTTTCTTCTACGAAGTCAATGGTTCTCGAAAACGTATATCGTAAGATTATGTGTACAGCTTATACTAAAGCCTCAGAGCTACCCTGACCCCAAAAACCTTGTGCAAATCGTTAGTTGATAGCCACACGTCATGTCACCATTAGGTATAGAAGCGCTGGCTGTGTCGTGCCTACGACATATTTTTAAGATTTTATTACGTTGTCCTTTTTCTGAGAACACATTTATTGTAGCTTATCGGACCTCGAATAGACAAAAGTAGAGAAAACAAACCCATACTCAAATATTTCTGTGAACGTGTTTAAGTCAACATTTATCGATACATGTGGACTTGCAGTTCGTTTACTCTAGCATTTAGCAAGGCAGCGTTGCTCGTTCAAATAATGCTTTGTGGGTGTAGGCTACGAAAGAATGACCCCGTGCTATATCCGCTCCCCGTATGCTGTCGAAATCGTTTACGCAATACATCTTTGGACGAACCGGTACACACGTAGAATCAATAGATCTACAACAATGTACATTTTCACTACTTTGTTCTGTTTTAATGATAGTTTAAGTACCTTAAGTAGGTAAAACGACGGTTTTTGCGTGTCTTATCCGTGTCCAGAATTATTTTTGATTCGTTGCGCTTTGTCCTTAGTAGAAGATATTTTCTAACAAATTAGGTAACACACGAGGGTACATGCAATGGTTTAACCCACTTTTGGGTACCTACTTAATCTATTCAACGTCCAACTGTGTCGTAGGACAACCTACTTCAAATGTACTAAACTAAACTATTTACTTTGTAGTAGTTATAGACGAGGTTTCAAAGTGTT
Source organism: Eupithecia pulchellata (assembly GCA_963931895.1). NCBI lineage: Eukaryota > Metazoa > Arthropoda > Insecta > Lepidoptera > Geometridae > Eupithecia > Eupithecia pulchellata. The sequence continues at coordinate 7,139,492 of OZ007527.1, read as the reverse complement.
TTATCTTGTAAGTAAAGTCGGTTAGTATTAGCCTGGGTATGTTCAAGGTTTTTTAAATCCATTATGTGTCATCGCTGAACGAGTAGCCTAACCCACAAGGTATCTTTAAAACAAACGTGAGATCAGCCTCAATCTCGATTGATGAGCTCACACAAACCACTAAGTTTGGACCGCTCTAACATATTCGGGAACTTTTTTTAGAACACAGGGTTTTTATTGATAATGGCCTCGTGTGTGATGTACTTGCGCGCGCCGTGAGGGTTCTACTCAATCATGGAATTCAATTTATTCATATTTTGCGTTATTCCGGTTTTGAGAACAAATAAGTACCTGTACCTACCAACCAACTGATCTTAATGATAAAATGATGATGATTATCGTAATTATTATCTTAGTGATCTAATATGTACTTATGAAAAATCATTAGATTCAACTAATCTTTTTAACTAAATTTAAGTAAATTTATTGTATCTTTAAGGTATGGAAACAGATAGGACAAGGGATAAATAATAAGATTCAGGCATTACTTTGCGGAAAACCATTGCAAGATATTAGGATAATAAATATTCAGTAGGTTTAACAAAATGCTATTCCCGTGCACCGCCCACAAATTGATATGTCATGCGATCAGAGAAGGTAAAATAACTAAATTTTACGGTATACATATATATAATTGCTAATCAAGCACACAACTTTATTTTATACTCATATAGGCAAAATTAACCGCTCACCTTGTATCTATCTTTCAGTTTAACGTAATCGTCACTTTTGGACCATAATTTATAGAAATTATGTTAAAAGCAACCATTAATAAATTAAATTACAAAAATTTTAAAATATTCATTTACCAAATAAAGTATGTCAAAAAATCTATATTGCAATCAAAAACAACAGCAATTAGCTCAATGAAAAACGATCAAAGTAACCCATCAACTAGTTTCTTCTCTTCACGAGACATTATCAGAACACCACAATACCTGACATTGACACTTGGAGTGCCAAGACCTGCCAGCCTGCCTGATACTTTTTATCCTTAAATATTTAGGATAAGGAATAAAATTACGATGACAGGACCCTTCTGAGCCGGAGGTCGGTCGGCCGACGACGCGCTAGCTATTATGCCCATAATTTCTAATATTAATCCCCGAGGTCCATAAAAGTATTTTAATAGCTTACTGGAGCTGTGGGAGCCGACCATTTAAGGAATTCCTTTAGGTAAACCATAAAACCCTGAGGTTTAGAACAAAATTAGTTTTTGAATGTTTTAACAACATTCAAACAAATTTTAATATATAAAATAAATTGCAACTAACTAAATTCTTATCATTATCAATTCAAGTTTCATTACAACGAGCTGTTTTAATGTTAGAATCAAAAAAGCAACCAACACAACCAGTCTGGTTATTTTTTTTTTCAATATACATTATAACACGTAGGTAATAAATCTCACGAAAGCGCAATCTGCATAAGATTAAATGCACGTACAGATCCTTATAAAAACAAAGGTGTAGATATATCCGCGGGCGGTTCATACACTGCTCCGCTGCATAATGCAACGCTGGGCCTCGTAGGGAGCAATGGCCCAAACAATCTACTCATAATTAGTCTGCCAGGATCCGCAGGAGAACTGCTATCTAGATCTCTTCAAGATGAGTTCCCACAGGACTAGATTTACTGTCTCGATCTTAAAGCTTCCCGTGACTAATCTAAGCAGAACATGTTTGATCGGGAAAGATACGTAATTGCTTCAGGTAAGTTATGTTTATAATTATCTAAGAAAACATAATTATCTAAGTCATTGAAGAAGGTACACGATTATTGCTAAAAACGTAAGCCTTTTACGTCCTTGTCTACCCCCAAATACACGCTCCATTTTGGTTATCTGAAAATAATATAAATCAATAAAAATAATATTGGACAATCCACATACCATCATCTAGCCCAAAACAAGCAGAATGATATGCTAAATGCAATAAATTTCATAGTTAGATATTTCTTTTATTATACATACTTAATCTTAAAACAGCCTTTATTAACAAAGAAAATTACAATTATCTAATAAATTAACTAACTAACTAAATTAAAGCTTGTATTAACATTTTTTTTTAATCTTTGAATGTATTAAAATATCTAGCATTTTATTTATGTATGAATGAGCAACAAACAGCTTCTCTATCTTCAACATCTACAAGATGTGACCAATGTCATTATAATTATTGTGATCCATACCTACCTCTATCTCAGAAAACCCTAAAGGTCAGTGGAGTGGTATTCAATAATAATGTTCATAATAAAAATTGTTGTGCATCAAGGTACCTACAAATCCCGTTTCAAGTTCATCTGTGATGAGATCACGTGCGGTCATCATTAAATAAGACAAGATTATATCAAGATGAAATTATTAAATGAAATCGTCGATGATCTATACTCGACCGCTAATTTACTTGGTAGGTATCTCAGAATAAATAACGAATGTCATTCTATTGTTGAAGTTGTTTCGGTCGTTTCAAAGTCAGACTTTCTTAATTTTCGAATCAGCTCTGAATTGTTGTCTGAAGGCCATTCGCGTCTTTTGTCTGGAGTCGGGAATACACCTGACCATAAAACACACTGACTGGACCGGACGACACGATGTCCTCCATATTGTCCTTCGAAAATAACGTATTCTTAGATACGTATGGAATAATGAGCATCGCTTACATCCGCTTAGCTATATTGAATGACTCATATCTGGTGTTTCAAGCACTAAAGCAATTTATCTTTAACTTTCAATAAAAGCGATACGGACACAAACCAACATACGTAAGTAGCTCCAAGCTAAGCAGAGCTTGTGTTATGGGTACTAGTTGACTGATATACATAACACAATTTATAAAAAAGATAGACATTTTTTTATTATTTATAGAAAACGACCACGAATATCCAACAATACCTACATTTATATACTATCCACTTGTGGATCAACTGTACCTTCTATGCCACAGAAAATGCCAACTCACAAGCAATTTCTATTATATTAGACCACAAATAATGCGGTACGAATTATAGGAATAATGCTTACTTATAGGAATAATATCAATGATTATTTTCTAAGAAGGCTGTGTATGCGCGTATGACATCAGCACTGCGCATCACTGCCTCCAACAATGAAATAAGAAAAGGTTTTGTTCATACCAAGGTTATGTACAGAACGCAAGTTTTTTTTTTCTATTTATGAACCTGTCTCAATTATCCTTCTTGGTATGTAATTATGTTTTTATGATATAATTTATACGAGGACCCAGTTCCATAAACCATGGGTTTTTTTTTGCTTTTTAGTGAAGTACATAATAAAATTTAAGTAATTTACTTTAATCTTACCTTTGGATGTCTCCAGATCTGTCAGGCCTTCAGTCTTATTGAGTAAAAGGTAGAATTTAATTAGTTGTAGTAGTTATCCGAAGCATAATATTGAATTAAACTTTATTACTGAATTATTTTTACCGTGGTTGGCACCGCGAAAAGTATGCTTGTAACAATAACATTATTTATACAGGAATAAGGCTTACGCACTATAAAAACAAAACATATGACTATATTTGAGAAATTCGTTAAGCTGACCAATCGACCCTGAATGAATCACCTTTTTATTCGTAAACATATTTTTACTAGCTATGTGTTAGCTGTTTCTAACTAAAGAAATAAAATATATTTTAAGTCAACATAGCAGCCTAGCCCAAATCAAAGCATAATGATATGCTTAATGCAATATATTTCATAGTTTATTTTAAGTGCTTTATTTAAACCATTTCAATGGTATTCCAAAGGCGGCATGAAAAATCAACGATTGAAACATTAGTTAAAGTAACAAATAAAGTCACGAAACATGTCTATAAGATCTTCAACTGCACGACTTGATGTTTGCTCATCTTAGAAATGGTGATATCACCTCGTAAACGATGACAGAACTCCACTCCGACAGAGGCAATAAAAATTGTAAATCCTATTTCTAGAAATAAGCATAGATGCAATGAAGTTAATTACTTAGCGAACATACGTACAAACAAGTAAAATATATAAATAGTGATTGCGTGTAGCAAGGAAGTTAAAAAATACTGGCTGTTTTCAGGGCCATATGAAAAACAAATACACATTGTACGACTGAGCATTTTTTTTCGTCCGTCGATTTCTTCGCCAATTATAGACCGATTCCGATTTTGATGATTATTTCATAATTGTATAGAAAATGATCGATAGATGGTCCCATAAAATAAATATTCACGGAAAATTTGTTTCGCTTAAAGAGCAGTGTTTTGTTTTCATTAAATGATAAGGAATTTTGAGACAAAGGATTTTTGCAAAACAAATCAAATTATTTGTCATTCCCATTAAAAAAAAATCAGGAATTAATAAAGCTCCTTGGACTTAAAAAATAAACGCATAGACACTAGCCCATACGCTAGCCTCGGTATCCCAGTAGCTAAATTCATATGAAAATTATATGATGATTGCATAAGAATCTGCTCCTTAGTGTGAATATTTTTAGATAAGGTATTGCAAGATGGGGACTGCATAACATAGCAGAGGCGATGCAATTAATTAGTGCGGACAAATTATACATGCGCCTGTTTATTTTATTTTCGTCGCTTCGTTTTATGTTGACTAGCATGGAATTTGTGTGGTTTACTTTATTTACTTTTTGCAAATTTCCCAAGTCGTTGCAACAGTTTGTATAATATGGATAGAAAATAAGTTGCCCGGATAATAAGGTAAGATTATAGAAGTAGAAGGTATGTACGGTACGTGTACAAAGGTTTTTGGCAGAAAGTCAATCGGGAAGCTCAACGTGAGATATTGAACTATGCTTTAACTTTTTAAATAATTTTACTCCGGCTAAACAAAAAAAAATCAGCACTAAGTCTATAGTGCTGAATTTTTCAACCTAAACCACGTACTAATTCTAAGCTCTTTTTTTAAAATTTAAATGGTAGCGTGTGTATGCTTCATAATTAAATCATAAAAACGGGAAAATGTGTAACTAGCCAGTAGCTACCAGTTCCATTCCATTTGTAAATGCTTACCCATAGCTTCCCAAAGCTTACCCATAGCTTACCATGGCAAGAGTTCAACGTCCTCCTGTTTGCTTGGTCATGACGTTGTCTTCCGTCTTTCTTTGTTGACAGAGATGTTACTCTCGTTTTGGTAGGTATACTATTGCAAAACATTGTTTTACAAAAGGTACTTTATGTGACATTATAATCGATTACTATGATTTACATTATGGACTATTTTGACCGATATGGTACTGCTTCTCTAAATTTTTTTGGGTGGCGGTCTTTAAGATAATCGTACAATTAACATCTTCGTCAGTTACCTCAATCTTCTGTCTTTTCTAATAACTCGTTCCTAAAGGAGCGTCCAGATGAAATTACCAAATGCTATAAAATCTAGTTATTTTATGATAACGTGTTATAATGAAAACAATTTATATTGTGAACGTCATATTTACCATAAAACCTAGAAGTTTTTTTTTCGGGTACCCATTAGAATTTTCCAAAGTGACATGTCAGATTACAGCGCAAATTTTAGGGTAACATAAGTTTTATACCATCTCTTATAGTTATTTTGTGTCCAATTATTCTTTATAACTGCCTCAATGAAATAAAATTCAGAGAACACATAAGAAAGTTGCTTGCCAAGAAGGATCCACTTTGCAATTAAACTGGCCACTTTCCATTACGACATTTACGACGACCTTCAAAATACCGACTCACTTCGCTCCATCGAACAAAACAATTTACTTTTATTCATTATTCATGTACTTGTATTGTGAAAGGAAAACGTCAACAAACATTCTTTTTATTTGCGTAAAAATAAAGAAGTGATCTGATAATTTACCTACCTACTCAAAGTAGTGTCCAAGTTTAAAGTATCTTTTGATTGAGTATGGACGAAAATAAAAGACGTCCAATATCTGAGCAACTAATTGTAACTAGGTGAGGTGAAGGGCTATATACCTTTTCTACATAATTTAATTGAGTTAGTTCTGAATAAACCTCTTCGTTCACTCGGGTTCAATTAAGTTAGAACTTTATTACTATAACAAGTGTAATAAACATTTCTTCCCAATCAAGAAGAGTGATATCTTTAATATCATAACCGTGGGATGTCCCTAATCAAAAACTTCTTCAAATTTAAATTAAAATTATTCACCGGCAACCTCCGAAAAACGTACCTATGATTGTGAAGCTATGTGAACCGCTATTTACATGGCTTTAAAGTGAATGCATGTGAAAATAAGTAGGCTTATGTATGAGTATGGTAAAATGATAATAATCAGTTCCAAAAGTACAGTTCTCAAAAACTTCTCATCTATTCACAACATTCATAAGAGAAAAAGTAATAGAAATAAACTGTTACAGTGAAACAAATATCGTACATACCAATTCAAAGGCTATAATTTTAGCGATGCGATTTTTATAAGTGTTTGATTCTCAAGAACGAGAATTAACATTCCAGCATGCCCTGTATCGCGTTAAAATTGTCGTTTTCTTTTTGCTGGTCGCATCTTTAATGAGTTTAAATGCTGCTATTCTCTTTATAGCACAAAATAGAACACTTACTAAACTGTGCGCAACACATGATTTATCTGTAGATAATTTCGAAGAGAAGTAAAAATCTCAAGTTCGCTTTAGAAAAAACTAGTTTACCAATCGCTATTTCAATTGATCCCATTCAAGTTGGTTCAAAATTCAAATTCAAGCAAATCTGAAATTTAAACGTGTTTTCGACCCCGTTGATGAAGGTTTTTTTTTTTGAACCCGGACAACAGCTGATACCTACTAAATTTATGTTTTATACGATTGAAATGCATACAATATAATATAAGTCATGCTCTTAATATTTGCTTATGAAAGATGTTTTAGTTTTAGAAAAAATCCGGCACCGTTGTAAATAGTTTGTGAATAAATGAAATGTAATGAAAATATAGTCTTCGACTTGCACACAAGTAAGTCTAAACAACGATATGTGAACTCGCTATACACTAACAAAACAAATTCCTCTCTAACGACAAATCCCGTAGCCTGCGCCGTGTGAGCGCGTTGATGTCTTTCGTATGGGAATTTAGATCACGCTGTAGAACGGTTGCTTACACTGTCCTATAAAATTTGACCTTTGGTATAACAAACTTAGAAAGAAACATTTATAACAAATGTTTCTTTTAAAACTTAGTTTATTATTTTAACACAGAATGCGTAATATTAGAACTAGAATATTATTCTATACTATTAGAAAAGATGAAAGATTTGATTGTTTGAATTGAATAGGCTCCGAAACTACTGGACCGATTTGAAAAATTCTTTCACCATTAGAATCCTAACTTTTCCGTGATGAACATAGGCTATATAGTATTTTCAAAAAAATTAGGGTTCCATGAAAAAAATATATAATTTTCTCCATATAAATATAAACGTTTTTACTCATAAAAACTAGTGAACAGACTGAAATAGAAAACGTCTGCATGTAACACTTTATGTACCTAACTCAACCCTATATCTCTCTAGGAGAAACCTCAAAAAAGTACATACATTTGAGAAATAAACTTACAAATCTTCTGTTAACATACTTTATGTTGAAAGGAAAAAGCACTCCTTTCAAGTAATTTATTGGCTATATTTTGGTATGGGGGAAGGTAAGTAGATATCTAGATGATGCGGTACCATACGATACAATACTTTCTACCTAACAACTTGATATAAATCTTTCTCGACATTACAATGCGTTTTTTGCTTCAGTTACTATCAGTAACAGTTTGTTATAGTTCCCGTCTAATGCCTTACAGAATAATATTAAAGATTATTTTGATTGGAACAGCGTACCTGCTTGGAACTTCGAATTAAAATTAAACAAAATTCAAATTGAAAATAAACATAGTTTGTCTTTTACAAGCAAGGTGACATTTTTAGAAACCGGTGTGGATCCAGTTTCTTGGGTAGAAACATAACCAAGTAAACAAATTATCAACTTAAAATGCCTGTGAGCTAAAGTATGTACAGATTAGAATAGCTAGGCCATCCACAGCATTCAACTTAATAATTGCGCACGTTGATTGGCTTTTTATTATTCATAAAATTGTTTTTGCCTGGAATGATGGTAGTGTAAATTACGTAATATAAGCTGTGGATATTCAGCGAAAGGTCACAGTGCTCGGTGACCGTGGCGGCAGAGGGTATCCAAGAGGGGTGAGGTGGGCGGGGGGCGCTTGAACTGACGCATGCTATGACAACATCGCCTCCTAAGATACCAATGTACAGACATTTAGTAATGCTGATTAATATGCCTTTTTCAATAAAAAACTTGTTTCAGCATACGTTATAGGTTACTTACCTTCTCTCTGTTCCTATACAAAACCTAATAGCTGCGATTGTTGAAATATAAAATTTAAATTGATAACTAGTTTTTATATGTATTTTGTGACTTCAAACCAGATTTCTCACTGGTTGATTGTATGCATCATGTTATCACAACGGCCAGAGGGCGTATATTGCAGTGATTTTATGCAAACAAGCACTTCGACCGCGGCAGGGCCAGGATATGGCTGCTTCCGCTCCCTTGACTACCAACTACGAGCCAGTCAACTTTAACGGTAACTTACTAAATAATACTTATACTTACCATAATAATAATTATATTTTATACTTCCACTAGCGGTCCGCCCCGGCTTCGCACGGGTATTAAACAAAAATTTCAGAAATTATACACGCTAACACGATGGGTTTCACAGTTTTCATACGGATCCCTTACTTTTTTTAACAGCATTAGGATTTTTGACATTGACTCGACACTCCGTAACTGACACTGGCCGTAGAGAAAAAGCAAGCACCGTGCGTATATATTCAACCTCCTTTTCTATTCTGACGCGCCATAATAGAAAAAGAGGTTGAATATACAGCGCACGGTTCAATTATTGAATTTTTCATGCGGATCCCTAACTTTTTTGAAAATATTATATAGCCTATGTTCATCACGGAAAATTCAGGATTCTAATGGTGAAAGAATTTTTGAAATCGGTCCAGTAGTTTTGGAGCCTATTCAATTCAAACAAACAAACAAACAAACATACAAACAATCAAATCTTTCCTCTTTATAATATTAGTATAGATAATAACCTTACGATGGCTAATAACCACCGCTGACTTATAGGTAAACCTATAAATCCGTTAGTATCTACTCATTTCAAACTTTTATCAGCGTATATGAGGACCTCTGTGGCGGGGTGAGCGAAGGTCCACCTGCAACGCAGGTTGCGAGTTCGATTCCCGCCTCGGGACAAATAATAAAATAATGCCGTACAATCCCTACAAGGCATCACCTAACCCCAAGCTAATAATAATAATTGTTATTAAATAAAGACTACTAAGACTATTAATATGAATTACATATGAGGCAACAGCATACCAGGAAATAGCAGAGCATTAGACCACTCATCAGACCTTCTGCCAATTATTATAACAAAAAGGTGTGCTGTTGTTGGCCCATTTCCGTCTACGCAGTTTTTGTTGTCCGACTGAACGTAATGGTACTAAACGGATGCTAAAATTTTGTGGTTTAATAATGATATGGTTATTTGGATTAACATAGCGCGAGTATGTGTTTTTGGTGAAAATTAATTACTTTTATTTGGCTTACAAAATTAGCTCACAGACAAGTCAAACTAAATCATTATCGAATAGTCAAATTTTGACCAAAATTAAATGTATGGATCAGTTGAGCTACTTGTAAATAACAACTGTCTGTATTTAGCTCAATTGTTTCTATTGTAAATACTTGTTATAATTTGGATCTGTTTACTTTATTGAATATCCTACTAATATTATATAAACGCGAAGTTTATAAATATGGATGGATGTTTGTTACTCTATCACGCATAAACTACTGAACGGAGTTGGATGAAACTTGGTACAGAGATAGTTTATGATCTGGAATAACATGAGCAAATTTTTATCTCGAAAATCTCACGGGATCGGGAGTTACGCGGGTGAAACCGCGGGCACCCAGCTAGTGTAACAATAAAATGGGTAATTAATACCTAATCTCTACTTTTTTGGGTTTTTTTAATCCGTGCTTAGGTGATGTTAAAAAAACGTTAAGATTTTTCCAGAAATATCTACGTATAGTGAACATACCAGAAAAATGGACCAGATAAAACCAGTTATCCAGTACTTTGTAGTAAGTACTTCGGTAGAGCTAACATACTCGTGGATGGGTAGGTAGGCACCACACACGGGTCTAGGCAGTTCTGGGCATTAAACTGTACCGGTATGCAGATTCACGCCATTAGAAACCTTGCTAGCTCTGCATTTTAAAGCAAATAAGACTCGTTTAATTCAAGATCCCAAGATCTAACATGACTCCAAAGTCATCAAGGATAATACTGAAATCGACTCTAATCTATTATCTTTACAATCTATGTATATTTACGCAGGTCAAAAACACTGGGCAATCAATTTTTGTTCAACCTACAGTACCCATTACGGTAGGTACGAATTCTTATGACATTATGTTGGTATGTGAAAGCGTAAGTATGCACTTTTATGGCTTTACCATTACGTTACTTAGGTCTGTATCGTATGATTGAGCTCCCTTTTAGTACCTACACATACATTTTATTACAGTTACCTCCCTACACTCTGGCCAAACACAAGATTCAATAATTATAAACAAGCTTTTCTTTTTGTTGATTTTTTGCCAGGACACAAAGTACTGGTCAATTTACGTTTTCTCGCAGTACGCATAATGCCGACATGTTTTTCAAACTCGACGCCAAAGACAAAATTTGTGTGTGTTTGATTTTTATGTTTTGAGTTGTTTATAAACATTATATTTTGAGAATGGACCTCTAACAGTGAATATTGTTTCCTTTTACCCTGAGATTTCAATCCACGAACTCCCATAACAGGGTCCTCACTCAGAGATATCGAATTTGTTAATATAAATATTCACGGGTACATAACGCGTCAGTTAACTTATTTTACCCGAAGTTTCAACAGTTTTAACAGGTTTTTTTGTAACAATTATATGCGGTATTAAAAAAAAATTTGCTACTGCTCATTTTAGCACCATCTTATTTATTCGAAAACCTAGGTACAGTCGTATTACAAAACATTATTTCTTTTTGTATTCAAGTTTGAAAGAACCTGTATGAAAATCGAGCAATTACCGTAACCTAATTTAGAAGTATTTCGCTATCCTTTTAGAGTTAACAGAAATAGCTCATAGTCGGGGCCCAACGTACAAAATCGTGAGCATGAGGTGATGTTTTTCTATAGTTTTAAATTAACTAAAATACATAGATCTTGCAATTACCGTAGCCTAATTTGTAAGAGGTTTGCTATCCTTTTAGAGTTAACAGAAATAGCTCACAGTCGGGGCCCAACGCGATCGTGAGCATAAGGTGAGACAAGACATGGCGGCCGCGGCGGAAGGCACCGCACTGCCTCGCCCGAGAATCCAGCGGAGTCGGCATCGGGTTCAATACCCTCGATACCCGCCGCCGCCGCCGATCGCCCGCCATCCACAAAGGGGCTGCACCATAACTGAACGTAAACTACCATTATAAACCATATTGTTAGTTTTAGATTCTACTTTAGCTTGAGGCAAATGCCATTATAACACACAATTATAACACTGTTAAGTGGAAGAGGAAACATTGTATTAAATATAATCATCTAGTACCCTTAACAGAAGCTCTGCTTAGCTTGGGGCTAGACGATGCTGCGTGGATTGTCCAGCATTGTTCATTTATTTAATACGGAAAATTGCCAACTGTAAGGTTTTTTGAATGGGATCATGGTTTTGACACAATCTAACGTGTTCAGTTAATAGTTACTCTATGATTTTACAGAGTGTCCCTAATCTCAACGTCAAGCTTAAAATGGAGGACAGCCCAGAGCTTCCTAGACTTTACTTAGTTTTATTAAAAATCATAAACTCTCTGCCCGGCGCCAAACTTTTTTGCTGTGACTACAATGTAAAGTAAAGTTTATTTTACAGAAATAGGCTACAAAGTACATAAAATATAAGTTAGACTATACTACTAACACTTACCTACACAATTAGTTCTAAGTTAAGTGGTATTTAGTATCTCACGTACTTTACGTTTGAACTTAAAACCTTTAGCGGTCTAAGAGACTCCTTACACTAAATAAGTATTCACTTGTGTTCCCTCGGCTCGATCAGGTTATTAGGTAATCCTAATTACTGAGACAAATGTGCAGTTATGGCTGAAAGAACAAGAAATTAACAGTTAACCTAAGGTCTGAAAATTTATTAGAGACTTACATTAACTACATTTTAATGGCTAATCACAATATTAGAGCCCATTTAATCGATAACATCTTTTCTGTTTGCCAATCAAAACCTAGCCTGTAAATAAGTTGAGTCAATAAGTTGAGATTTTTGTTTCTGTATTAAAAATGCAAATTACTCAATTATTATAAATGTGACTCTTCATCAAAAATCCACCATGATATGCCTAAGATCAAGCAGTCTACGTACTTGCGATAGGCCGACATGATCTATCAAAAGTTGCCGCAGTTGTGTTATATTTCGCAATGGTAGGTATTGGTACTAGGTACGCATCACTTTCCATAATACATACAAGTATGTCAGCTAGCAAATGGTGAAATTCGGTACCCTAGCTATATGATGGTGGGATAGATATCTATCTAGGTAGTAGGTAAGTAAGTTTCATTTGTAAGTCATAAATAAAAAAAAATATTATTTTAAATAACAAGGTTTTTTGTAAAAATCTTATAAACATGACTTATATTAAGGTTAGTAGTTAGCAGTGTAGTACATCTATTCATACATTTGACGACCTCTGCGGCGTGGTGAGCGAAGGTCCGCCTTAAACGCAGGAGGTTGCGGGGTCGATTCCCGCCTCGGGACAAATATTTTTTCAGGGTGTTCTGGTCGTTTTCTATGAATAATAAAAAAATATATATCTATGTATATGATTATGTATAGGTATCAGTTATCTAGTACACATAACACCAACTCTGCTTAGCTTAGGGCTAGATAATGCTGTGTGAATTGTCCAGCATTATTTATTTATTTACATACATGTACGATATGCCCTGTCTATTCTCCGTTGCGACTGAGTGCCATGGTTTAAATTCTGCATCGAGAGGAATATACACCGCTTCTAAGATTAGGAAAGTAATGTGTGTTTCTGAGGTGCACAAAGCTTCTTTCCTATTATGAAATTTATGCACTTTCTATTTGCACGTTCACGCCAAAATTAGAGCAAGTTTGTACGCTCTTTTCAAACTTACCTATACCTACATAAGTACGTACACACTACAAATATTTAACCGACATCATTTCCTTCACATTGTTAGCACAAGTGGAATAAGTGCAGTTTTTTATATGTGCCTAACTCTGTACGTATCTATCTACTGTCATAAATATAAAAACTAAACGCGTTCCTTAGTTAAATAAATATATTTTAGAATTTCTTCTTGTAGATACCTATTAAAAGCCGATTGGCATTCAAATATGGTGATAATAGCTTTGAGACGTAGGCAGTCGGGAAATCATTTTAATGTTTAGCAAAAGCTGTGGGCTGAACCTATAAGGTCAACCTTGCACCCACACATGCCTTTTATGTAAGTAACTCGAATCTTAGCAGTTACTTATAATAACGACCAAAAGGACAGCTACTATCAAACGATTGTGTACCTTACAGTTATATGTTTAAAGACTCTATCACCTAAGCTTGAGGTGTTTTATTCGTAATTTTTTACTCTGAGTTCGCAACATTCACCTTTGCCTAAACAGGCAAGCGGATTTTAGAACGGCGGCGGCGGTGGTGTGGCGATTGTGGGCGACTGAAGACTGAATGAAAATGAGTAGGTAACCCTTACTGGATCTGCTTATTCACTAGATAAGGTTCATCGAGAAATTAATTAACATTTTGGGAATTCTCCAGAATTACCTGCATTATGAATAAAGCAAGGAATAAAGAGAATAAAACCACTACATGGCGCATTACAATAGGTAACTCTCAGCCCCACTAAGAAAGAAGGTTTCATGCACTTTTGCCGGTATAAAAGAGAAACTCTTCTACAACTTTTATGATTTATTTGTACAAGTACCTATAGGTACTGGAGGGTACTCAAACACTGAACTCAAGTAGGTACAGTAAAAATAATAAAATATGAAAATAAAGGTAGGGTAGAGAATTCCTATTCATTTCACTTAGCGCCATCTCTGACATGTCACCACCTCTCTCAATAGCGCCATCTTTTATGCGCCGCTGTTACTCGTAACGTAACACCGAAGCATCACAGATAACAATGCTTCGATGTAGGTACTTCTTTGCTTATTTTCTTTTCTTTTTCTCTCATTTTTTTTTTAATTCTTTTTTTTATTTGCATGAACTGGACACTGGCAGAAAAGTGGCAAATCAGACACAATATTGCCATACCTATCGAAGAAGTAAAGTAGGTACCTACTTCTTTGCACCGAAGCGCTAAGGCATTAGCATCTTGGCATCTTGGGCATGGACTATTATTAAAAACCGACAATATCGGACAATATTTACGCGATTCCAGATACCGGTGTTGAAATTTAAAATAATTATATCACGGTATTTTACGGAAAAGTTAACATTACCTACATTAACATTAATGACGAAGGCTAAACACTGTAACCAGAAAAAGGCGTTGCAACAGAAAGTTTAAAAATCATGCTGACTTTCATCAAGCAGGACTTTTTGCATGAGGTATTCTAAGGCTTATGAAATAAATAAATGAATACATATTGCTGGACAATTCACACAGCATTATCTAGCCCCAGTTGCCCCAAGCTAAGCAGAGCTTGTGTTATGGGTACTAGATAACTGATATACATAATAATATACGAGTACATACCTACACAGATACACATTTTTAATTATTAAGAGAAAACGACCAGAACTCCCTGATCAAATACTTGCAGATCGTACAAATATTTATGCCGAGACGGAAATCGAACCCGCAACCTCCTGGGTCGCAGGCGGACCTTCGCCCACAGTGATCTTCAAAACAATGTACCTAGTTAGTAATTATATTTTTTGTGCTATTTTGTAATTTTTAGTGAAGTGCAGAACCAAACCGGGATCACGATTTTAAAAATTATCAGAATAAATGTACCGGCAAAGTAATTTAAGTCCAATAATGCAAGGGAGGGCTTGTGAAATTCCATTACTCTATATTGTTTATGAAAGACCGAATGAATAAAAAAGTAAAACTGTCAGCTGTCAAGAGTCTATTATATCTATAGCAAAGATGGCGGGTGACGAAAGTGACAGGTTTGTAAATATCAAGAGAATAAAAATTACAAAAAAATATTATTTCTGTACAAATGTGTGAAAAATCTTCTCTACAGTAGCATAACTTAAAAAAATAATCCTATTCCTTTTTTAGTGACCTAAAGCCATCCAGTGTAGCGATCATTAGAGAAGTTTATGATAGTGAAAATGCCCACATCAAATTTGAAATGGAATTGGAAAGAGCACTTGAGGCCGGCGTGAGCGTTATCGTAATAGAGCCAGAGCCATTGGGGGAAGAAACAGCTAGATGGATTTATGTTGGAAACCTCTTGCATAAATGCGCTGTCTATAGCGGACTCTGCAGTATTGCTTCAGGTATGTTGTGCTACACACTAAGATGACTATAAATTATTTTAATCTTTGTACCTACATACCTGTATCTTTAATTATTATATGCTGGAAGAACATGCATTGCTTGTTTTGATGATGAACAGACCATTAACATCAAGCTTGATAGAGCAATAAATAAGTCTTTTCAAGAAGCGCTGCAAATCTGGTTGTCAGTGAACAAAGAACTGCATCTCTATTGTATATTATGCCTGTTTTTATTTGGTTCAATACTGGATAACTAAGTCCATGCTGATACAAATGATTATGTAATTGTGTTTGGTGTAGATGAGAATAGCCTCCATGTCATTGTCAAAGTATGTTCAATGTAAATAAAAAACTGGATATATACATATTAGCATAGTATTTGTTCATTCATATTTTCTTTCAGGTATTGCATCGAGTTCTATGGCTTGCACTCCATTTGGAGTGGTCTCAGTTTTATGTGCTGGATGCTACACTCTGTCATGGCAATGGGACCCTTGTTGTAAATATCAAGAAGAAAAAGATCATCGACATCTATCTACATTACCAATGTTGAGTGACCTCACATCTGCTTCTCCTGTTGTTTTAGTGCATACTAACAATAAAAGAAAGATAATACTTCATAATACAATCTCAATTGCAGCAGCTGCTATATGTTTATGGAGAGTGTATAAGATGTTTAAATAATTGCAAAGGCATTCTCCAAGCATTGTGCAAATTTAGTAAAGCACATTATTTTTTGCATGATAATGTTACAGATAGTTATTACATAACTTGATTTTAAATCTAAGAGATAAAGTACCTATGTAATTATAATTTTACTGTAGGACACAGTCAATGTAAAAAAATGTTATTATAGTAGAATTAGTGAAAAAGTTGTACAAAAAAATATTTTGTTATAAGGAGCTTTTTAGTTAAATCAAGTGTGATAGTGTAAGCAGTGAAATATCCTGTTTGATAGCTGTTACCAGTGACTTTCAAGATTTGAATAGTCACTGCTCTTATGCAATAAAAAGAATTATAAAAATGTTATTCTTTTATTTTAAAATAATCAAATCAAGCATTGTAAAGTTCCAACTTCCTGTTTACAATACAGTTAAAATGCAATAGGTACAGCTTCTAGACCCAAGCCAGTAAAACCATAATAGAATAACTTAACTAATTTATATCACCATAATCTAATAAATTGAATCTCCCATTTCAAAATTAGTAATCATTGACCATGTTTTTATATAGGCACAAACAGTCAAGTTATTAATATTATGTAGGTAAGGGTTACTTCTGCTTTGAGCTTTCTGCAATATCAGCCGAAGTTTTGTTTGCTCTTTTATTCATGAGCCAAAAGTAAAGATTTGGAGCCATATGCCTTACAAAAATGGCAAGATTTGGCATAAATTGGCTGAGTACCAATTCATTCTTCTTTTCAGCAATAGCATCAAGTATTTTGCTTGCTGTATATTCAGGGGTGAAACCAGATGCAGTACTTGTATCCATTACTGAAACAATAACATTATAAAATATAATTTAATAGTAGAGACAGTATAGAGAAAAAGGTAAGAAAAGAATATAAGTGTTTTCTATGATTCTATGCCTACCATCTAAATTAGAGAAGAATGGAACCGGATAGTAAGGGATGCAACCACACTGCTATGACAACTGACCACTGTGTCAAGTGTTCAACAACTAAGTAGAATGAGACCAGTGTAAACAAATTATATGTACAATTGAGTTTTACACAAGGTACTTACTGCCATGCTTTGATCCAGAACCAGTAAGAGCATTGAGTGATATATTGGTTTTGATATAACCCGGGCTGATCATTGTAACATTTATGTTATGCTGGTGCATTTCGGCTCGTAAAGAATCACCAAAAGCCTGAATAGCATGTTTTGATGCAGCATAGACTGCTCTGTCTGGAATTGCAATGAGTCCCTGAACTGAACTAACAAATGCTATGTGTCCAGTTCTCCGCTTTACCATTTTAGGTAGAACAGCTGAAAAAAAGAAATACAATCATTATAGATGTTGGAGATTACGTTCTCTTGTTAAGTTATAGGAATTATCAGGATTATCATAATACTCTGGTGTGTTATTCTTTACTTTGAGGCAAACATCCTAAGTAAAGAATATATCATGGGAAAAATTACTACCAAATTATTATTTTACTTCAACATACTCTATCTCTGACAAAGTTTACTTAACTAGTTCTGAGTAATTGGAAAGTTTACAACCTTTTGTTAAAGCAACTGATCCAAAGTAGTTGACATTCATGACCTGTTTATCAACTTCTAGATTAGTTTCCAGTATAGCACCTCTGTATGATATTCCCCCATTATTTATAAGTATGTCAATATTGCCACATTGGTTGTAAACTTCTTGGACAAAATTATCAAAAAGTTCAAAATTAGCTAGATCTAACTCCAACACAACAGGCTCTAGAACTCCAGGCTGGAAGGGAACAAAATATATGCTTAGTTTTATGCATCATTATTTAAAAATAGCCATAAATAGATATCTGAGATCTCAAACATACCAATTGTTTTGATTTCAAATCATTTTGCACTCTTTTCAATTCTGATTTCCTACGAGCTGCTAGCACTACTTTACATCCTGCTTCATAGAAGGCATGTGCTAATGCTTCACCAATTCCTGAGCTAGCCCCAGTTATGACCACAACCTAGAACATTATTATTATAGGGTATCATAACTTGCATATTAAAAATAAAATTATCATCATATAATATGCCTATGCTTATCCACAGCTCTCATGAGTGCCAGCACCCTGTCTTCAACTTGCCCCATCCATCTGTAGTCTTTCACAGGAAGATGCTAAGATAATAAGATAATTACATGTTCTTTATAACAAATGCATCAAATAACTAACTTTTCCTTGTAGTTCTGCTATCCTCTTTCTGCGAGATATATGGTTTATCAGGCCATACATTGTAAATCCCAATGTAACAGGGAGACCAATATATTTCATGTACCACATAGCATCCATATTAGAATTAAGCTTCATCATGCAATCCTTTTCCTGAAACGAAGCATAATAAGCAGCGTGAGGTAATTGGTAATGATTTTGGCGTAACCGAATCTCAAGTTATTCCTTATAAGATTCTGACTGTAAGCCATTTATCTGGTTCACCTTTTCAAGACAATAACAAGTTCGTAAGTATATGATAAAAACGTACTATTGATAAAATAAGGGAATGTTGATAATAGGTACAAAGGTTGGCGGTCGCATAATAATAATGATTTCGAATATAATGGAAAATGATAAATCACTTTATTGCCTTCAATACTTGGAACTTCCCATTGACCTTCTGCTGTCGGAGCTAAGATTCGTGGTATTTTTTCCGGTACCCCTAAAAACAGCAAATGAAGTGTGTGAGCTTTGAGGAATTATTTTTATTGGATTTACAGCCGCTAGCCGGTTTGGGTTGCTTTGTGATACAATTTACAATACAAACGAATTGTTGACGAGAAAAAAATGCTAAATTACTTACACCAACATTTACAAAATCCATCTCACTCTCGACTGCTCTCGACCTCAGAATATTATTAACCATAGTATCACCGGCAAACAAAAAAACATAGATTTAATTTGCCACTTTTCTGCCACTGTCCATTTTATGAAAATGTCTTAATCATCAGTCATTATCATCAATGGAGGCGATTTAAAATTATTATTAGCTAAGGGGTCTTAGCCATAGATTTATTATATTAAAAAGAATTAAACTTTTTGATTGGAAGTCAAATATACTAAAATATTATATAAATAATTAATTACCTCATCAGTACCTAAATTGAAATAATAAACTACTCACTCTAAGGTCTTAGCATTTTTTTTCTTTTACTAAAATTACTAAAATTACGTAGGATACCGGTACACCGGTACTTATCATTACAAAATATAGGTACAACATCAATTTATATCTCAATTTTGGGGTATACTATCATAGTAATATTCTGTACCTACCCATAAAAATAGGTTTTAATATTACATATTTTTAAATTTAATTTTGAAATTACCATCTTATTTCTTTATATTTATATGCTAACATTATATTATATTAATGTATGCTCGATTACGTCACGATTTTTTCTCTTTAATCCAAATAATAGAACGGTTATAGTTATAATAATGTAATTGGTGAAAACTCCTACTAAGAAAAACAAGTAGGTACGTCAAGTGCGAGTGTAACTCGCGCGCCGAGGGTTTTGAAATTTTGTCGTATAGGTAGGTACGTATACTGAGGACCTCTTGGCACGGTGGACCAAGGTCCGCTTACGACGCAGGAGGTTGCGGGTTCGATTCCCGCCTTGGGAAAAATATTTGTACGATCTGCAAATATTTGTTCAGGGTGTTCTGGTCGCTTTCTATGTCTAGTAAAAAATATCTTTATATGTCTCGTATATTATTATGTATATCATTTATCTAGTACCCATAACACAAGCTCTGCTTAGCTTGGGGCTAGACGATGATGTGTCGATTGTCCGGCATTATTTATAAATATAAATATATTGATATTGCAATAACACACTCAATATAATCGCGCAAAATAACGCACCGGGTGGAGGCTTTACACAAAAAGATCCCACGTTTACAAACTAACGTTTTAAATTTTTTTTGTGGTTTAGAAATACGCTTAATAACACCTTATTTCTATTTGTTATAATAATTAACTGTATGAAATTTGACATGTCTAAGTGCTTATTTTGTAAGCCTAAGGAAATAAAGTTATTGAATCTGAATCTTAACGCATGTGTTTGCGTCGTTTGCGTTTAATAATAGTGCTTGCTTGGCTTTTTATTTTGTCTTCCATCGTCCGTGACGTCCGACGAACCACAGATTCATTTGGTCAAACGAAAACGAAAAACGAGAGCTCGACTCGACGAGCGATGATGACGTTTGTTGTTGTGAGTGGCCTTATTTTTTATCTGTGCAACTTCTTAATGGCGTCATGTGGTGAAAATTTTATAAATTTGGCAACACTTTTATATTCCCTTTGAGATAAATGTTGGGAATGAGTTTATTTTGTCCTGGATAAATTGAAAGAATAACACAATGTTTCAGTGAGTATTCTTCAGGTGATCAAAATGAATGCCACCTATCGCTCCATCTTATTACATTTCTAGTTTGTAATGGGAGTGTCGCACAGATGCGCTGACCTTCGTTTGGATGCACAACGCACAACAAAGCATCAAATTGACGGCTGCCCCATTTACACAACAGTGTTTGAAATGTAGATATCATGAAGAAAAGTGCTAAATACTAAAATGTAAACTGTAACAAACAAAACAGGAGTACTAAGCCATGAAAAGTGTTACGTGCGTGAATTGTGAAAGATTTCATACGCCAACAAATTGTTTGTTGCCAATTGCTGTAACAAGCAGGAAAATACTTTCTTTTTACTTCTAGGAACGAATTAATGCACTTGGAAAAATAAGAGAAAGCATCAAGATGAATGAAAGGGACCAACCAATACAGGACCAACCAATACCAAGTGTCCCAGTAACAACTCTAGCTGGTGTAGCTAGCCTCACAGACTGTAAGTATCACTTAAAGATGATGACTGTGATAGTAGTTTTTAACACTTTTTTCTCTTGTCACCTAAAATAATGTGCCAGAATGTTTATTTATTTATACCTAATAATGTAGATTTCAAGAACGAAGTGGAAAAAGCAACCAAATAATTTGTATTTAGGTAAATAGATTACAAAATTATCTGAATATTATCTGTTGCTAAAGTGATGCATGATGAACTGAGAGCAATTCTAGTAAAGCATGACTGAGTTGATGTTGTCTTGTGGATTATGGAATAACTTTTCTATTTGGTTACATGTTACCTATGTAGTTTCAACTTAAGTTAGACTGGTGTCTAAACCTGTTGGATCTAGTAGCCTGAAGGAATGTTAACTCCAATAAAACCACCTTATTCATCAATTTTTTCATTTGCTTATTTCCCAAAACATTAAACTCATGAAACAGAATCAAATAAAAAAATGTTATAGTTGCATGCAACATGTTCTATGTTATAAATGTGAAAACTACATATCTGATTGCTTCTTGAGTGATCACTTAGCTTCCATACCCCATCTATATTCAGGGAAAGCTATACTTTATCCAGCCTGGTTAGTCAGTTCAGGGAAGAAATATTAGCTATTTAAAAATGTTAAATGGTTGTAAATCACAAATATTTGAACAAGCTTGACTTTAAGCTCAACTTCAAACTTGACTTCAAGCTTCTCCAAATATATGTGTATTATAACTTGGATAAAATAGAGCAATTTCATATGCATGTATGTAGTCGCATAACATCAAATCCATTCAGTAGTTAGTTTGAATATAATCATTGGTAACAAATACTACTCATGATGTTGAATGTAAACTAGGACAAAATATTGGTGTTTATAATTTATTATATTTTCTTCAGTATTACCAGTGCTACCCCTACCAACACCTTTGCCATCCACATTAAATAACAAGTCGCAACTGTTTCATCCCCGCGTCGCTGAGGAGGCTGCTATACTTTTAACTACTCGTGATGACAACTTGGTGACTCTGCTACTTCAATCTCTTATGCAAACATCAGTACAGCACATGTAAGAAAAAATAAACCAAATTGATTTAATATATTTTTTTAAATGTATGGTGTACATAAAATAAAGAAGTAAATAAAAAACTCATTTCAGTGACCTAAAAGATGAGACCATACCAAATGCTGTGAGTCCAGGCCCACAACCAGCTACACCTGAACTGTTGAAAGCAATATTAAGTGTGAATCCAAGTGTTTTTGACCAGCAACAAAGGAATCATTATGGGAACCATATGAACACTGCAAAATTTAACGGTGTATCACCTGCACCTTCATATAGCTACTCGCACAATACTGTTCCTTCAAGTCCATCGCCAGTCGGGGCTGCAGTTCCATCAGCTTCCATCCCAAACCAACAGATGCTCGCTCCACCCTCACAGTCCTCACCTCATGTGAACATCGGCTCCCCTCCCTCTCAGGCTAGACCTGGCAGTCAAGTTAACATCTCAGCTCAAAATAATGTATCTCCCATTTGGAACAATGCAAATACCTCTAATGACTATACAAATACTTTATGTCCAAATTCACAAAATGGAGGATTCTACAATAGCTTGAGCCAAGATAATACAAATTTTGTGAATAGAAATTTAGAAGATAGAGATCCTCTGTCTATGTCACCAACAAGCAATGACCAGTCGACTATGCAATCACAAGATACAACATATGATAGCATGTCAATGTCTTCAACAAGACATCAATCTGACCAATCAATGATGTCGATGCAATCACAAGATACAACTTATGATCAAGGTATGTAATTCATATTCTTATTATTTGCTTTGTACTCTTCAGAAATATAGCTAATTAATACTATATGATTGTTATTTTTAGATGGCGGCAGTGTAATGACAGGTCAGTCTCCAGCCCAGGCTAGCGTAGCCCCATTCCCCCTACGCCAAGAGCCCCAAGATCCTCAGCCTTCCATGGGTGCACCGTATGCCCCACCACCAGTGCATGAAAAAATGGATACGAGTCGACCTCCTATAAAATTTCCAGTGGTCAAATTAGGCAGACTGTCTGTAAGTATCATTATGTGTAATTAAAACACATTTGACACTATTATTATTATTATACGTAATTGGCTCTGCAACCTGATACTATTAACCTGATGAAATTTTTTTTTCATTTCTATAGGAGGGAATTCTGAAGAAACATGAAAGTGCTTACATTGATGACAGATCAATAAAAAGTAGTACTTTAGAATCTGATTCAGATGACAATGTACCACTTAAAGCAAAAGCTACTAAACCAGCTGTAGATAAAGAAAAAGAAGCAATAGATATAGCTAGGGAGAAAAATTGGGAAGCAGTGAAGAGGAAACATGAAGAAGCCAGTAAAAAAGAAGAGGCAGAAACTACTATAGGTACACTTAGTATAATACTTACTAATGGAGATTGTGGTGCTTGCCCGCTAACTCCACTTCATAGCCAGCACAAAATAAATTTATAAATAATGCTGGATAGTTCACATTACCCAGTAGAGCTTGTGCTATGGGTACTAGATGGCTGATAAACTTATTACAATATATTACATAGATATATATTTTTCTGTACATATAAAACCACTAGAACACGCGGAACGAAATATCTGCAGATCGATTCATCATCTGTCCCGAGCCGGGAATCGAACCCGCAACCTCTTGCGTTACAGATGGTCCTTCGCCCACCGCGCACAGAGATCGTCGAATTTACGTTGTGCTGTATTACTTATGAAATGAGATCATAATAAAATGTAAATTTGCACCTGGAATATTGATTGGATCTAAAGGTAATTGTTATGTTTCAGTTCGACCTAAATTGCGAAAAGTGGAAAAGAGACTAGTACCAGTACTTGAAATGTTGTCAGTAGATGAATTGATGGAAACAAACACGTATCAAAGGTTTAACAAATTGATTGAATCGGTTTTTGATACAATTGATGATGACATACTCATAACAGACGAAATGGGTAAGCTAATTTATGATATTTTCCTAATTTGGCTTTGTAATCATCATCAGCCTATAATAGTACACGGCTGGACATAGGCCTCCCCTAATGAGCGCCACAGATGGCATTTATCATTTGAGGGTTATTGCCTTTATATATTTTTTTGTTATTGGCTTTGTAAATTAGGTATAAATTAAGGTAATTACAATCATTGTTCCAGAGGGTACAGACATTCCTGAAGAACTGTTATTATCAAGATATCAGCTCCAAGAGCTGTGTTCAGAAGCAGCAAAACTGAAAAATCTTGGTGCTATGGAGGCGATACCTTCGGACAGGCTAGTTCGATTATTGAATATTTTGGAGAAGAATATTAGAGCGGCCGAGAAAATGTCCCTTGTGGGTGATCCGGTAAGTTAATAATACTGGACAATCCACACACCATCATCTAGTGAAATAACTTACAACCATAATTACTTACGAAATATTTGAGCGGTGTTTAAACTCACATTATATTTTTTGCAGGAGGATAGTGAAGAAATGAGGCAGATTTGGATTGAGTCTGCTTTAGAAAGAGTTATGTGCGCGTCTGACGCCTGCCTCACGGCTCTTTACGTAATGACCTCGCCTAGCATGCCCAAGCGTATTTTTCTGGAAGACGTCATAGATAGAATTATAATGTTTATCAAATTCCAATTGAACAACACAATTTACTGTGTATATGATCCAGTCTACAGCATCCAATCGACATCCAAAAAGAAAGGTAATGTACAGCTTTTGGGCCTCAGATGGTCGAATGTAATTAAGTCACAAATAAAATACTCTGCTTGATAATATTTTAGTGGATGGACGCAAACGTCGCGGAGGTGGCGCCACCAACATAAGTCGGAAAGGCACTGGTTCTACGCGCGCTATACGGGATTTGTACACGCACGCTCACGAATCAGTGACTCTTTTATCAGAGCTGTTGGGTGCCCACCACCTGACTGATACAACGGTCTTGCACGCTTCCACGGTTGGAGTCTCGCCTTTCTTCGTGGAGAATGTTAGCGAGCTGCAATTGGCAGCTTTGAAACTCGTCACTACGGTCAGTAAATTCATATTATTTAATACCCTTTGTCTTCCTGTCCACAGATGAGCTGCTTAGTACCCACTGTTTAACCACAGGTTTAACTGTGTTTTTATTGTACCTTCTACATAGTTCATGTACGTACTTAAGTAGTCTCTGTGTTTGCCTTATTGTATTGTTTTATTTTGCAATATATTGTACTAACTTTCTATGTGTCTTTTGTAGGTTTTGTCTAAATTTATTTCTATATTATCAGAGCTACCATACAATAACGACGAATTCTGATATCCTCAAAGACACTCACTTTAACTGTTGAAAGAGCATAAGTCCAAAGTCGGTAAGCCGTTGACAAAACACTGTCGACATTATAGGGTTCAAAAATGTAAACAACATTATTTGTAAACCATACGCCAAAATACTCAACTAAACTTATATTTGAGCACGTTTCAAGTTACAGTTTTTGACAGTTTTCGATGAATCTATCAAAAGTTCAACATTTGAGATGCGTTTGAGTCATCGGCCGTTAGTGTCGCACTAGGCTGTCACCGAGTCTGTTCTATAGAGTCCATTATACATTGATATTGTTTGTTCCAGATATTCACAAAATACGAACAGCACCGGAGATTGTTACTGGAAGATATATTAGCGTCTATAGCTCGGATACCGAGCTCCAAGCACAACCTGCGCTCCTACCAACTAAGCTCAAACCAACACATTCAGATGCTGACCGCCCTTGTGTTGCAGTTGGTGCAATGTGTTGTGACATTGCCCGAAAGTCTATGTAAGGTTCAAGATAAAGATAAGAACAAGGAACAAGCTGAGACTTCCGATGGTAAAAAGGTGAGCTTATGTTACTTTACAGAGTTCCTTTAATATTGTTGTAACTTCAGCTACATATCAAACTAGTTAGTGGCTAGATGGTGCCGTGTGTATTGTCCAGCATTATTATAATTGTTAGGGTTTTGACATCGGTTGCAAAACCCTTATGTGCTCGCTTTTTTTTTCCGTCGTGTTTATAATCTTTAATATCTCAGAAACTTGCAGCTAGTAACTTAAAATTTAATATAATAAAAATTCAATAAAATAAAATTTGAAATAATATAAATTAAAATAAATGAAAAATAGAAATTAATATTTTCAATACAAATTTTCATTTCGAAATTTAAAGAGACCTACAATGTCAAAAGTCGTATCAAATGAAAGGTTTTGGTTTGTACATTCCTAAACAGTTTCGAAATATTTCAGTAGGTACCTAATTTCCTAATCTCTGAAGTAACTGGTGCATAATATAGTATTTATGTAAACGACAAAAGTTCAAAACCCTTAGCGCGCGAGTTACACACTTGACGAATCTTGTTGTTAATTTCAGCGTCTAGACAAAGATCTCCTAATAATATCCAAGTACGAGGCAGCGATCAGCGTGGGCGGTACATTCCTGACGTCATTCCTGAACAAGTGCCGGAGTCGCAACGAAGAGGTCGACTTCCGTCCCCTGTTCGAAAATTTCGTGCACGATTTACTTACCACTGTGAATAAACCTGAGTGGCCCGCTACTGAATTACTGCTGAGTCTACTTGGAACAATGCTGGTGAGTGTAGTGTGCAATCATTTTGTTGGATCCAGTTGCCTTGAAATTTGTCTACGATAACGTGTATGCAACGATAAGACGTCGTCGCCATCGGATGCGTTAAATAATTGAAGTTCTTTACTTCAATGAAAACATTACGTACCTACTCAGTGGTGTCGGTTCGGAAGTGGTTTCGGTGTTTCAAAAACTGTACTCGGCACTAAAACGTAGCTGTCCTTTTTATTTATATCCTAAAGAAATGGACAATAGTTTTAGTGCTGTCATTTATCTATATTTATCTATAATCTATATCTATACTAATATTATAAAGAGGAAAGATTTGATTGTTTGTTTGTTTGTTTGTTTGAATTGAATAGGCTCCGAAACTACTGGACCGAGTAAAAAAATTCTTTCACCATTAGAATCCTTAATTTTCCGTGATGAACATAGGCTATATAATATTTTCAAAAAAGTTAGGGATCCGCATGAAAAATTCAATAATTGAACCGTGGGCTGTATATTCAACCTCTTTTTCTATTATGGCGCGTCAGAATAGAAAAAGAGGTTGTATAGCGCACGGTGCTTGCTTTTTCTCTACGGCCAGTGTCAGTTTTGGAATGTCGAGTCAATGTCAAAAACCCCAATGCTGTTAAAAAAAGTAAAGATCCGTATGAAAACTGTGAAACCCATCGTTTTAGTGTGTATAATTTCTGGAATTTATCTGTTTAATACCCGTGCGAAGCCGGGGCGGGCCGCTAGTAATATAATAAAGAGGAAAGATTTCATTGTTTGTTTGAATTGAACAGGCTCCGAAACTACGGGATCGATTTGATAAGTTCTTTCACCATTAGAATCCTACATTATCTCAGATAAACATAGGCTACAGAATATTTTCAGAAAAGGTAGGGATCCGTATGAAAAAATCAATAAGTCTTAAATTTTTTTTAAATACCCGTGCGAAGCTGGGGCCAAGCGACCCTTCTGTACGAACTTTATCTAGCCTAAACAAGGCCTTGAAAAAAGTTCATGCTACCGGTGCATTGCTGATGCTAAAATCACGAATAGATCCTAAACAACATGACTAAACTTGTAACATCATTCCAGGTAAAATACATGTCAGATAAATCCATGGAAATGTCAGTGCGTGTGGCGTCTCTGGAATACCTCGGCTTGGTGGCGGCGCGGCTGCGAAGGGACAGCGTGCAGTCGCGCGCTAAGCTGTCCACTATGGACGCGGTGGTGCGAGACATCCGTGCTGAGGAAGAGAAGGACGGCACGCTGGCACAGGTATTTCTCGCTCACTCCGCACGGTTATGTGTAGATGATGTAATGTTCACTATAAACTTTGTAGTTCATATTACCGTGTACGTCATCCTCAATGTGACAGGCTCGAGTTTAAGCATAGGTTTTGATATTGTCATATTTTTTTCTGATATAAATGCATAGGGGATGACGGTAACTTTGGTTAGGTCAACGACAAATGCGTAACCTAAGTCTTTTCTAAATATGGCTCTTGATCTAAATATTCATTAATTTATTTACAGAATGTTACTTCAGGCCTAGACGAAGACGAAGAAAGGACCGAATTTCTTCAACGAGTACTACTCGATTATCTAGCTATAAATGGACAGAAAGACCAAGCGTGGAACTGTGCCCGGCATTTCTATATCACGCAGTGGTTTCGAGACTTAGTAATCCAACCGAAAACAACTTCTCCCACCAAGAAACTGAAGAAATCTAAGAAACGGTATAAGGACGAATCTTCTGACGAGTCCGATGTGGACGAAGACAGCGATGGAGGGGTCAAAGAATCGAAGAAAGCCGCCAGCGCGATATTGTCAGCTGAGAAATTCAAAACAATCCAGCGACGAAAGACTTTCTTTCTCGAAAAGATCCGTCCGTTTAGATACCAGGGTGGCACTCAAGTGCAAGTGATGCAGTCTTACATCGACTACGGAGGCGCGGAACTAATATCGCAGTACCTGGCTTCGAAGCGATCATTCTCACAAAGTTTCGACAAGTACCTCAGAAAGATCCTTGTGATTCTATGCGAGAATACGATCGCGATAAGGACGAAGGCGATGAAGTGTCTCGCGATGATAGTGGAAGCGGACCCCGCGGTGCTCGCGAGGCCCGATATGCAAATCGGCGTGAACCGATCCTTCCTCGACCAGTCGACGGCCGTGCGCGAGGCCGCCGTCGACCTTGTCGGCAAGTTCGTACTCAGCCGGCCGGATCTCATCGACAAGTATTATTCAATGCTCTCAAACAGAATACTGGTAAGTTTTATCATTATACAGTAATCATCGTCAGCCTATATCAGTCCACTGCTGGACAAAGACCTCCCCAATGATATCCCTCACCATGAGCGCCATAGATGGCTGTATTTATCATTTGGGGGTTGCCCATAATCCCCATGCATGCGGGTCGTAGTTAGCATCTTTACACAGTAAATAGCAGCTAGTTAGCGCCAACAAAAGTAAATAATAACTTGCGTTTCTTTTCAGGATACCGGAGTATCAGTGCGTAAACGTGTGATAAAAATTCTGAAAGACATTTGTATAGAGTGCCCAGAATTCCCCAAGATTCCCGAGATTTGTGTAAAAATGATTAGGCGTGTGAACGATGAGGAGGGAATTAGGAAGTTAGTGATGGAGGTATTTCAAAACATGTGGTTTAGCCCGTGCGCGGTCACCGCGCGGCCCGGCGCTTTGGACATGACAGCGGCCGCGGCCGACCCGCTCACGAGGAAGGTGCTCAATATCACGGACGTCGTCATATCCTCGAGGGATATAGGCCTCGAATGGTTTCAACAGCTGCTGATGAGTGTAAGTTACATTTTATTATACAAGAGCCAAACCCAAAATACAAATAAAAAAAGCTCCCATACCTAACGCAAAATTAACTTTTATTTGATAAAATTTGCACAAATGGCCTATTTAAGCTCTTTCCCGCAGTAATGCTGACAATTAATTTTAAAAGAGATAAGATTTCTTGTGGTGTGAGCTGTTAACATATTTACACTGAATCTTAAATAAAATAAATAATGTTGGACAATCCACAGCATAATCTAGCCCCAAGCTAAGCAGAGATTGTGTTGGAAATGGATAGAGTATGGTTACAAAATGATGGATGTAGTCAGAAATATTGGACCGATTTACTAATTCAATTGCGTTATCTTACAGCTGTTCAAACCAAAAGAGGACAAAGATGATTCCACGAAAATAATATACCAGCCACCGAAATCGCTACTGCTTGCGTGTCAACAAATTGTAGACTGTCTCATTGAAAGCTTACTTCAGTTGGAAGAAAGTAGCGCAGAAGGTAAATTTGTACTTTTATTAACATATTCCTCATTACGGGAATGCGCTATCCAAGTACGCGACGAAATGTAGTATCAATGAGTCTAAATGTGTCCTAATCATAACTTAATATCCTCCTAAACATGCATATCGGAACTGAATATTACTTTCAGATCCACTGTAAAGTTTTATTGAATATGCCCAGAAATTAGTTAATATTCCATATAATATTTGTATTAGAATAGTATTTATCTGGATTCCTACCACATTTTTTTTAAATACTTCACTGAAATGAAATTAAACCAAATCGGATTAAGACACGTTTTCTTATTATTTGTGTAGATATTTAAGTATTTTCAAAAATGCTTGTGGCAGGACCCTAGATAAATACTATACAAATACTAGCAGATCATGGTAAAAATTATGCTCAAATTACGAATCATTTTGGTATTTTGTTTGCATGGGAAATCATCCGTCACGGGAGCCTCAAAGACTACTGCCGTTAACTCCACCTAAAGTTACAGTGAAGTTGATGATATTGACACTTATTGCTTACAGGAACGGGCTCATCCCAGCGTATATTAGCGTGCCTTTCAACTCTGCATCTATTTGCTAAGATAAGACCACAACTGCTGGTGAACCATGCCTTAACGTTACAACCGTACCTGAGCTTAAAATGTCAAGTAAGTATACGAAATTCTTAGTGAAATCTGCGAAGTCAGTTTATCGTCGAGTGTATATATCTTTGGGAGTTGTTTGTCAAATACTGGAGTTATTTTCAGAATCAGTACGAGCAACAGATAATGTCTACGGTAGCGACGACACTAGAACTAGTAGTGCCTTTGATGGAGCATCCTAGCGAGGTGTTTTTGGCGCAGCTCGAAGAAGACGCTGTGAAACTGATCTTGCAACGAGGGCAGCTTGTCATAGCTTCTTGTATCGCACTGCTAGCGGCTATTGTCAATAATCTGACGCACAACTACAAACTTATCAGAGATGTCTTCCAAAAATATCACAGTGAGTCTTTTATAACGGGCTATTGCCAGTTTTATGTAACGTAAATATTTGGACGACCTCTGGGGCGCAGCGGGCGAAGGTCCGCCTGCGATGCAAGGGGTTGGGGGTTCGATTCCAGCCTCAGGACAAACGATGTGCAGATTTTCTTCCAGTGTTCTTGGTATTAAAGCGCTTAGCTTATTAACGGTGTGATAATAAAATTTCGTCATTTAGTTTAATATTTTTTTATCTCTCCAATGTTAAATACATTGGAGAGATAAAAAAATAAACTAAACTTTAAACGACATGACAGTTACTTTCCCTTTCTGATTTATAGCTATTTATTGGTTTGAGTGTTTTCTATGTATGATAAAATATGTTTAGTAAAATGTATTAAGTATATCAGTAATCTAGCACCCATAACCAAACAAACACACACAAAACCTTTGGCTTGTTAGCGCTTGGGGCTAAATGATGCTATGTGAATTGTCCAGTATTATTTAGACATACACATATCATTTATTTGACACTACATACACAACCAACACTTAATTAATAATTACAGAATAAAGAACACAGATACAATACATTAAAAAATATATTATTTACATTATTATTCATATTATTTATTTATATTTGTAGATGTACTCCTGTTCTGGAAAACAAGCTGGCAAAGAGACCCGGAAATGACTCGAACGTCACATTCGCGACCGCACTTCCGGAGATCACTGTTCATCGTAGGCTTATTACTACGGTACTTTGACTTCACTGACGCGAAAGTCATAGAAGGCCTGCCAGTATGTATTTCGTTGGTTTATACTTTCTTATTTAGTGTGATAATAATGAGTAAATCAAATATGAACCTTATTTCGTAACAAATAAAGTTGAAGTTCAGTTTTAATCGCGTTGGTCAAATAAAGGCGTTATCGCCTTTATTTGACCACTGATGAACATAGGCCTCTCCTCAATAACTTTATTATTATCATTTTAAGGTAATACCATAATAATTTGTAGATTTATAGCCGAAATTTCTCTTGATTTATATGGTTAAAGATATTTATTTCTCAAAGAACATGATTATACATTCACTTACTGAGAAATCTGTTTTTCTTAGCAGTACATACTTTTATAA
This sequence comes from Eupithecia pulchellata, assembly GCA_963931895.1. Classification (NCBI taxonomy): domain Eukaryota; kingdom Metazoa; phylum Arthropoda; class Insecta; order Lepidoptera; family Geometridae; genus Eupithecia; species Eupithecia pulchellata. The sequence continues at coordinate 7,107,237 of OZ007527.1, read as the reverse complement.
CTTATTTAAGGTTGAGGTTTACAGTGCAGTTGTGTTGACTACGTTGTCGTTCCCTTTAAGATGTCAGATGTTGTTGACCCCTCTCTCCCCCTAAAGTGTGACGTAATTTATCACAGACTTAATCATTCATACATAATATTAACTTTCAGGCGGACATGAAAGAGCAAGTATACAGCACTTTACTATTCTTCGTCGGTCTCGAGGACGAAGACTTCGTATCACACACACTAAAGGCGCTCGGCTCTGTGTGTGTGCGGCATTACGAGTTCATGCTGCGGCCAGAGCTTAAGGAGTTCTACCATCAGTTGTTGACGTCAGACCTCGCGCCGGTTGATATGAAGGCTGATGTACTGAGGAATGTGGAAATGTACTTACAGGAAGAGGAGCAACGGATGATCAGGCAGGACAAGGAGTGTAAGTGAATCTATACTAATATTAAAGAGGAAGGATTTGATTGTTTGTTTGTTTGTATTGAATAGGCCCAACTACTGGACCGATTTGAAGAATTTTGTAACTAATCCTACATTGTGAATGATAAATAAATAGGCTATATATAGGATATGTTAAAAATGTTAGAAATCAATATGAAAACCTCAATAACATAACCCAAATACACTTTGAGTCCAAAATTGTAAATTTTTAAAATCTTTTTTATTAAATACCCGTGCGAAGCCAGGGCGGACCGCGCTCGTATACTTTAAGTTACTTATAAGGCCAGCGATACACGTCCGATTTTTAGTTTGCCTTGACTTGCCTTGACTGACATTGCCTATAGATAGATAATTTTTATTATATATAGAAACTAATATTTCTTTGACGGCTAGACGGGTCGGCCGTCTGCTCAAAAACAATATCTTGCTTTCCAGATGTCCAGGGTGATCAAACAGGGTGTTGGTCACAACAGTTTGATCTGTATAAACTTTTATAAAGTGTATTGTTATTTCAGGGTCGACGCGGTCGAAACATGAGAATCTCAAGGAAATGGGCGACGTGTCATCCGGTATGGCTTCGACCGTTATCCAACTGTACTTGAAGGAGATACTCGGTTCGTTCCTTCACGCGAGTACAGTCGTGCGGTCGAGTGCTATAAAAGTTGTACAACTTGTTCTGGCGCAGGGATTGGTGCATCCTGTACAGGTAAGAAGAGAATCTTATCTATGTCGTTGGTTTTGACGAACTCTGTAGCGCGGTGGGTGATTGTCCGCCTGCGATGCATGGGTTGCGGGTTCGATACGCGCCGCGGGACAAAATATGTTTGTACAAGCCACAGATCCAGTTGGGTATCCTCAATATAATTATCTATGCATATAATGTATTTTATTATATATAACAGTACCAATACCACAAGATCTGCTTAGTTTTAGATTAGATGATACTGTGTGATGGTGTTTCGATTGTCCAGCATTATTTATTTTGTAATATACTCGCGTACATTTTACGTTATTTCTTTGCCATGAGATCTGATTTGTTGGTCAATTAGAAGCGTATCTGTTATTCTAGCTAGACCTATATCTTTACAAAATTTTAGTCCGATCAGTTTAGTAGTTTTGGCGTGAAGTAGTAAGAAACATCTATCCAATGACCCTTCCATCCAAATGTATAATTTATATTTGTTATTATTATTTGTTTACAGATCGTTCCCTACCTCATTTGTATGAGCACGGACACAGAAGTGACGGTGTCTCACACGGCCGATAAGAATTTACAGGAGATTGATAAGAAGTACCCCGGCTTCATCCATATGAAAGCACAACTCGGCATCAAGCTCTCTTATCAACTACAAAAAATATTACAGACTGATACAAAACGCGGCATCATTCGAGGGTTTAGGTAAGCTTAATCGTTTTTTTTTTTTTTGTAAATTGGAGTTATTGCAACTATAAGAATAAGAATCATTTATTTGCTTAAAACATCAGTATAAACATGGTGTGAGCATGAAATTATGTTACAATTGATGAATGACCTTCATGTTTTGCCACTTCTGGCATGCAAATAGGAGAGGGCGTACTACAGTTTTGTTACTTTTTATATTACCTACAATAAAGAATGTCAGCTATACTTAATACTTTATAAATTCTAATAAGATTACAATGTCAAAATTTGTCAAGAAGAAAATCATTCACAATTTTAATAAAAAATCGAGTAGCCCAAATGATTTGTGTTTGAAGCATACAACACTAGCGTTTTTATGTTACGCCCCAAGAACGAAGAAGGGATACGTGTTAAAAAGCGAAGGCAAATTTATGGGCGGATTGACAGTGACAGACAGTGCAATTCAGTTACTTATAGCATAGTAACTTGATTGCATTTTATCGTAATGCATCAGACGATTTCTTTAATTGAAGCAGGTCGCGGAGTTTGTCTTCTGTGCGTTAATCCAACATAATTACTCTATGGTCGTGGTCCAAACTGTCTCTCTCTTATCTGATAAATTAATCAGTTTTACATAATTTTCCAGGAAAAAAGACCTGGATGACTTACCGTCGGCACTGAATGGGTTCTTGTACTCGCTACTACGGAATACGAGGCCGCAACGACGAGCTTTAGTTTTGTCGTTACTCAAACAATTCGATGACGTATCTGTGAGTACATTTAGCATTATTTTATTTTATAATATCTTTAGGATAACTGACAATCACACTTATAATATTGATTAATGTACTTTGATAAACTTATTTTTTGAAGTGTAAAGAGATGGTTTTAGTGAGCATTTGACTACATCAAATATTGTAAATTTATAAAGATCTTGTATTTCATTGCACCTATAGAACATTATTTGAGTTAATAATTTATTTGATAGTAATATCAGTTAGTTTGTGAACAGTTGACAATACTAAACAATATAGATTTATAAAGATCTTTTATTTGATATTTGCAGTTATAGAATATTTGAGTTAATAATTTATTCGAGAGTAATATCAGTTAGTTTGTGAACAGTTGACAATACTAAACAATATAGCTTTATAAAATTATTTTATTTGATATTTTCACTTATAGAACATTTGAGTTAATATTTTATTCGAGAGTGATATCAGATATCGATATCGAGAGTTGATGACTTCCCTATATAATGCAGGTGAAGTAGCAAACAGATAAGTTTAAGAGACGGACCTATTATATGCGTATGTAATTCTATGATGTGTAGCTTGCATTAAAAACTTACTATTCTACGAAGTCTTAAGTGCTAATTGGTATTTTTGTATCTTTCCAGACGGCACCACTAGATCAAATTGTTTACCTAGCAGATAACTTAGGATATTTCCCATATCAAGTTCAAGATGAACCGCTGTTTATTATTCATCACATTGATATCATAATCTCGACGTCTGGATCAAATCTACTGCAACATTTTCGAGAGGTAACTATTTACAAAATATGTTTTTTTTTTACAAATAATGTGTAATTCAGTGAAAGTATGTTCAGTAATTAAGTTTACTGACCGTGTGCTTTTTAAATTAATTAATATTTTAAGATCTACGATGATTTTCTTCATCAATTTTAGTATAGTTCGCGTCACGTAAAAAGAACGCTGGCCTTGAACCTGCGCAGAAGTCGATTTATATGTCTATTTGGTGGTAAGCGGCGGTGCGCGGGGCGGGCGGGTCACGCGGCGCATGCGTGCCAGTGCGCTATTGGTTCGTCAGTTGACATTTGCTTACAAAGTTGTGTTACCGTCACTATTCTCGTCAAAATACCGTCGCGCACAAAAGTTCACGAAAAGGTTTTTTGAAGAAAATTTTTTTTTGAAGAATATTTTTGTTTGAAATGAGAGGCAGATAATAATGCCATTGATATTTTAATAGGAGCGTCGCGTCGTCATCTAGTTCTCGCGTCACCCCACTCCAAGACGACCTAATGAATGAATTTGCTACATTAAATTTTTTTTTTTAAATTAGATTAAACGTTCTAAACTGAATCGAAAATGTCTATAATTTTATCTAACATTTTCTAATAACCAATACGAAGTATTAGTTAAAAATAGGCTTAGCAAATTAGCATACCTACGTACTGTCGTGCGCGAGTGTACCCATGCGCGAACATAACCCCTTCCACTTTCTTCCAGCGTTCTTTTTACGTGACGCGAGATCATAAACTTGTTTTGACATGACGTAACCCAAAATACTGACATCAGACAATTAATAACGTAAATAAGTATGTAAGTTCTAATTTAAATTTTTTTGTATGTATTACTGGCGCAATAAAATTTGATTTTCCCGCCCCCTAACCCAGCTAACACAGCTGTATATTTAATGCTTTCATGTTCTATTCTATATACTATCATCTATGTCGGGACAAAGGAATGTACGGTCTGCAGATAGGGAGCAGATAGGGGGCAGATATTCTGGTCGTTTTCTATGTATAATAAACAATATCTATAATGTAATATTGAGTATATCAGTCATCTAGTACCCATAACACAAGCTCTGCTTAGTTTTGGGCTGGATGACGCTGTGTATTGTCCGGCATTATTTATTTATTATTTAACTCTGCTTAACTTGGCGCTAACCCGTAACACTGCTTAACTTGGGGATAGAGGTAGATGCTGTATGGATTGTCCTGCATTCTATATCCCTTTATCTATACCCAGGGTCTGAAACAAACGAGTACAGAGGAGAAGGAGCCACTAGACGAGGAGGAAGACGACGAGGAGGCGGAGTCATTCGTGTCACGCCTGCCGGAAGACGTGCGGCCGCTGAGAGAGGCGATGCGGCAGGCGCGCGGCTGTCTGCTCCTGCTGGTGCTGAAACAGCATCTCAAGCAGCTCTACGGGTTTACCGACGCGTGAGTAGAGATAGAGTTGGGCAGCTGTGACAATCTATAAGTACATGTGTGCTTGATAGATGCGGTAAACTGAAGCGCAGTGACAATTTTGAGAAGGCCTATTTATCTGAAATAATATTAATACATCTATCATACAATAGCTATTATATCCAGGTATAGAAAGCGTAGGTTGATAATTAACTAAACGCGTCCCATTTTTTTTTGCTAAACATTCAGAGCTAAAAGCAATCTGACAATGAGGTCAACATGGGGTCTCGTAGTTTGTATATGGGTCGTTGGATTAGTCGCGTTTTCGCTTTCGCAAGACACCGACTACGACTTTACAACTCAAGCGCCCTTTACTGGATTTGTTTTATGTAAATCATGTTGACGTTAACAGGAAAATCAACCAGTATTCTCCGTCGGAGAGCGTGAAAGTGTACGAGAAGGCTGTGTCGCGGCGGATCGCGCCGATCTTCGAGCCCAAGGCCACGATCGCGCAGCTCCACGACTCAGAGGACCTGGACGAGGATTTGGACGAGCAGGGTCGACGGCGACTGGTCGACGATTATCTAGAGGTTAGTCTTTCAGTCTTACACTAGCGACCCGCTCCGGCTTCGCACGGGTCCAATACCGATACAAAAACCTACCTCTTGAATCACTCGTCTATTAAAAAAACCGCATCAAAGTCCGTTGCGTAGTTTTATAGATCTAAGCATACATAAGGACAAACAGACAGCGGGAAGCGACTTTATTTATACTATGTAGTGATTTACATGTTCCAAATATGACCGATGCTGCCACTCTCGAATAGGTATTTTCAGGGTCGGGCATCAGTTCATCAGAACTTCTTATATAGATGAAAATAGGACGAAAATGATGATTTTTTTGTCAAGGTATGTATTAGTGAAGTACTCCCCGGCAGATGCTGGATGCAGGCAAGCTGAAGTTACTATGTCCGGCAGTGGACTAATATAGATGAGCTGATGATGAGCAGGTGACTCGCCGTGTAGCTAGAGGCTGAGATATAGAATTTTGGCGTCGTTCTACCAGGCTCTAGGATAATTTTATGTATCCGCCGATGAATTTATATGATAATGTTTGTATAAGCTCAAAGCTTAAATACACGTCCTCTATACGTTTATTTACTTGCATTACAGTTCAAACAGCTGATGCTTAAGTTCGACCCAGAAGAGGAGGGAGGAAGAAGAGGTGTCGGCGAGTGTCGGCGCG
>OZ007527.1:6805931-7101043 GCA_963931895.1 Eupithecia pulchellata | reverse complement strand
AGTAGGTATTGATTTTTTTCACCATAGTATGTAGATTAGATATTATGACACATATGAAAACTTCACTTACACTTATCTAAACCTCTATGCCAACGAGGGTACACAAATGTTAACAATCTTGCTGTGCTTTCATTTTCGTCTTCCTTTCGTCAGAAACAGCGAATTTGTTACACAGAAAGAAAATCAGGGTCTCTGGCGTAGGTTTCACGGTACCGTTAGCAATCAGTTTTCTGAGGTTCCGTATACGCTGCTTGTGTGGGTACTCACGGGTCATCCTTTTGTCTCTCTGAAACAGTATTGAGTTGGATTTAGGGCATAAAACCAGCTAACACAGGCTGGTTCGCGTAAGTATTTGTTTATAGACTTAGGTTATTGACACGGTGATGTTGTTAGTGTTCTAAAAAATAGGAATTTACACAAGTTTTACAATTAGAGCTTTAAAAATGATGAACAGTTCTGTGAATATAATATAATAATATAATGCCGGACAATCCACACAGCATCATTTAACCCCAAGCTAAGCAGAGCTTGTGTTATGGGAACTAGATGACTGATATACCTAATACAATATTATTACTTATATAGATATTTTTTATTATATATAGAAAACGACCAGAACTCTAATATATAAGAATATACTAGTGATGTGTGAATAGTTATCATTGGGAAATATCAATTAATCATAAGCTGCTATGTCAAGGTATGTAAATATTCTACTCTACATAATTTAAGATCAAAAGTTCATTAGCACTGTTTTGTTCTCGTTTTGGCACGGATATTTACAACATTTCCAAGAGCGTTCATGACGCACATGCACTTTTATGTTTCCTTCACAGAGCCTGAAAAATCCACCGAAATAGAACTGTCGGTATCAATACTACATCAGCTGTATGAAACAGAGCAGACATCTGACAGATAATAAGAGAGTCTACGCCTGATAGAATGGTAAGTTCTTACGTGTTGCTCTAAAAGATAGTACTTTATTTTTTACTAGAGGTTTGCCTCGGCTTAGCACGGGTATTTAACAAAAAAATATTAATTTTTACACGTTAGGTTACATTATTGAAGTTTTCATACGGATCCTTAACTTTTTTGAAAATATTCTATAGCTTATGTTCATCAGGGATAACGTAGGAATTGTAAAAGAATTTTTCATTTCGGCGCAATAGTTTCGGAGCCTAGCTTATACAATTCAAACAAAAAATTAGATTTTTCCTCTCTCTACTAGTATACTACTATTATACTAATAATAGTATAGATAAAATCGAAAATATGCTATTAAGTTATAGTTAACGAAGTAATACTGCTTTTATTACTTCTTTGTTAACGCATCAGCCATCTCTAAATAAAGCAATATATCTAAGTTACGAATAATTTTTAGTACGTATGTCTCACTACGAATCTCAATACCAAAGGTGCGAAAGCGTATCTATACTAATTTGTTTGAATTGAATAGGCTCCGAAACTACTGGATCGATTTGGAAAATTCTTTCACCATTAGAATCCTAAAGAATGATGGCAAGAATTATGACCCATTTTGTGCATCGATCGCTAGGGTATCAATCGGTAGCCCTAAAAATTCTGAATAAAACTGCATATTTAGTTTTTCCATAATTTTTGCAGGAAAAATTAAATTATTTTTTGAAAATATGGTTAGTTATGGGTTATGGAAGGGTGAAACCGCCATTTTAATTTTGACGTTGACATTGCATGTTTACTTGACATCAATCAATATTTTTAGAGTCGGAATTAATTACATAAACAAACAATAATATTTTTTATGTTTTTTTAATGCGATCTCTCTACCTGAAACCAACCTCTAGAATCGAAACCTTTTTCGTCACCCTGCCGCCGCCATTTGTAACAACAGGATGCTATGGGACGGAATATATTCTACCTATTTTCAAAAAAATATTTAATTTTTTCTGGAAAAATCTGGGAAAAACTAAAAATGCAGTGTTCCTCAAAATTTTGAGATGAATCGAATGGTATATATATTATCCGTGCTCAAATTTTTGGGACAAGCATGTATGGAAACTTGCCATTGTTCTTTACCCTGGTCATCTTAAAGATAATATATACATCTAAGAATATTTTCAAAAAAAGTTAGGGATTGGCATGAAAAATCAATTATTGTTAAATAACAGTGCGAAGCCGGGGAGGACCGCTAGTTCATTATAAATAAGTGATATTGTTAGTTTACATCTGTCTTTTGTAGTATCTCCATAGAAGTCATGTGATCTGCGATCTATCTCGTAACATCACTTTTGACACACACACTACACTCATATAGGTAAATGTAGAAGCTTCTCATAACACCAGCAATTTTACGTAAAACTTATGCGACGTCGACATGTCTATTTAGATAAAGATACATTTACAGATACATTCCTACACAGGAACAGCACAGACATTAATTAAGATAAAGTACACAATACAAATTACAACATGAAATAATGGTAAGGCAAAAGTTAAAAAAATATCGGCGCACCTAACCTAACAACCATACCTCTTCTTCGGATTCCTCTGCTTCCGCCGGCGGCGCATCTCCAGTAATGGAGTCATCCCACATGACCGGGTGCCAGCAGCGCCGCGTCGGCCGCGATGGCAGCACCAGCGGCTGCGGAGGCCTCAGGGGTAATGTCCGCACGTCCACGTACTGTTCGTCCTCGATTTCTACCGCCTCCATTTTGTATCTACGTAGCAAAGAATATGCCTATCATAAATTATTAAAATTAATATTATGCCCATCCTAACATATTGAAGTTATTTTTATAACAACTCAAAAATCAAGCACGTTTTTAATGCTTCCACCAAAAGCGTATAACGATGCGTTTGTATCTACATAGCAAAGAATATGAAGATATAGGTACTCTTTCCCACTCAGGCTGCGTGGGTTAATAATCTGTGATTAGGGGTAGAGTAGGAAGCTTAGAGCTCCGAACTCTTGTTTTTGTAGTTTTAGTGTTATACCTAGATCAAATGAAATAACAAAAAAGCAATCCGAGACACAACTGAACGGCTGCGCAATTGAATAACCCAGTTTTTTATTCAATCAACAAAGCTTGGCAACGGTACAAGAAAATATTTTTTGATTTCTGCGGTGATTCTGCATCATGTTGGCATTGTTAAATTATGTTGTTTATCATTTTAGCTAGACGTACCTACATAAAAACTCGTAAGTCCAGTGGACTTCCACAAAATTAAGCTGTAAATAACTCTCCAAATCCTTACTACATTCAGTTTAAATTATCAAATCTTAGAGTTGACCTCGTTTAAATTTAAGTTTTGTGAAAATAATAACTACTTCTGGTTATTACTATTGAGTACCTACTACTAAAATATATAAATAGAGGAACAATAAACTTACATACGTTTGAATTATTATTTCTCAATCCTCCGGTTGACGAGCGTGCACTGTTTCCGATCAATCCCAACAGTTCACTTTCGCTGTGCACAATAGTGATCGCTTATATTTATTATTGGCTCGTAATCTCGTTCAGCTTTATTTATAAACGAACAACTCCGATCTGATGCATGTCTAGAACACGACTGAATTTAATTACTTTCTTCCGAGTCTGGTATACCTACCGCCTGTTGTTAGTAACGATGACGTTGACTTGGACAATTACCAGTAGAATAAGAAGGTTGAAACATTACAATTAACTAGAGCGGTGACCGAATACCATGCCAACATTAAGGTTCACTATTTTCATAAAACAAAAACTTAGGAAGTTAGACCTATTGATTACGAGTAGCACTATTGAACTTTCCTCTATAAATAGTTGAATTAAAAACAATTGATTATTAGAATATCAATTTATTAACGTTTTAAAACTAGTTAACAATAACAAAAAACAGTCAGTATACATGATATACCAAACGGTTTTGTGATAGGACACACTTTACATCAGTGCCTGTAAAACATAACAATGGACCAATTTGAAAATCAATTAACTCATGTAATATAAAAATATCTTAGCTGCCCTCGTGGACTTTGCTATTGTTTAGGATAAATTTCACTTTAAGCTCTATGAAATCTTATAATTATAACGTAACAACTTTTAGACTTTATCTAACGCGCTATAGCGGACACGCTCTACTAATGCTAAATGAGTTGGGCAAGCCCGCTCTTACGAGCCTGCAACAGTTTCGTCAAATGCAACTTCGTGCTCCGACCTTGACAACATGAATTCAGGCAAAGTAACGCCAAGAGCTGGGCTGTATCGTTGCTGAGTTTCCGCCCAAAAAGCGCCCTTGGAACTGTCTCCTGAAAAATCTTCAGGTGGCGCAACGTTGGTTTCGTCTGTAATGCGCGCTTTTTCTTCGGCTGATTCTGCGCTTCTTTGTACCCTACGTGTATTAGTTGGTAATACAGGGACTTGCACCCTGGGAAGACTACTAATGATCGGATTAGTGGCAGAAGCCACTAAAGTTTGTGGAGCCTTCTTACGTTTGATTTTTTTCCCGTAATTGTTGGTATCCACTACGTAAGCTGCAGATCTGGGCAAGGGAGCGACTGTAGTTACAGAATGACTCGCAGCACCTTCGTTGTTAAGAGTAGCTGGTTTCGATGTGAACTCCTTCACTTCTTGATAAGCTAAATGGCTGGCTGTTGGGGCTGATTCGGAAATAAACATGCACTCTTCATTTTTAAGCCCTGATTTATCGATACATTGAAAACAAGTCATTCCATTTTTATGAACTTTCTTGCAAGAAGATCTGTCTTTTTTCTTGAATTCAGCTAAAACATGTTCTACGTCTTTTTTTGGTTCGTTGTCAGAGTAAAAGCCGGGTATCGCTTTTTTGTAGTTATAAGGTTGGACAACGGATTCTGTTTCGTCATCGGGATTCTCACTTTCACTAGAAGCCGCTCGGAGAGCTTCACTTGGAGTGGGTTTTGATCTATGGATGGAATACGCCTTGTACTTTTTTTCACCAGAATTGGAGTCATCCTCGTCGCTACTTGATTTGTCATTTGATGGAGAATCTTTTTTGTCTTCATACTTCGCCGAGCGCGTAGGTTGTTCAGCTTTTTGTTCGGATTCCGGTTCATCGGGTTGGTCGTTGCTATTGAACTTATTTTCTTTCGAGTATGCGTATTTGTTATTCTTTGGTTCCGCTACATACGAACAAGACTCAAAGTTGCCACCGGTTTTAGGATCTTTACACGTTGTGCAGGTCATGCCGTCTTTCTTTACCTCCTTGCAATTTCCTGGGTTTTGTTTAACCTCTGCTGCCTGTTTTTCCGAGATTTCTTTTATTCTTTCGTATGCTTTATGATCATAACCGCTGTCATAGCTACCGTAAGGATATTCATAATCTTTGTTTGGATCTTTTTCTTCAGTATATGCACTGTAAGCTTCGCCATCGAAAGCTTTAGGTCTGTAACTATAAGGATCATCTTCTTCTTCTCTACTCTTCCTGTTGTTTTGACGTCGTCCATTACTGTATCTGCGAATACGGGCTGGTCCTGCAATATAAGCATTCGGCTTGTAGTTCTGTTCAAGTTCAAGACTCTCATCACTACTTATATCTTCCTTTCTATAATTTAGCGGATGCGTTACTTCAACATTGGTTAAAGCAGGCTGGTTAAAGTACGAAGCGACTGTAGGATTTTTCTTTAGAGCGGCTAGAATTTCACCCTGCTCTAATTGTTCATTTTCTTCGGGCTTGTAAACTTTATAATCGGCGTCATGAACTGTCCTTATATCATATCTTAAAGGAGTTGCAAGTTGCTGAGCATCAGGCGACGAATGTGGCTGCAGATGTTGCCTCGGCGGGGCAATCGCTAATCGAGCAGACTGTCCAGGGGGATGAAAACTTTGACTTGCAATTGGATTAAATCCAAAATTATTAGCAGAAAAAACATTTTCCCTGGGTGCCACTCGGGCTTGTATAGAATCGATGGAACTGCTAACGATAGTGTCGAACAATTGAGGGTATTGGCTTTTATCTAGTTTTAATACAGCAGCTGCAATAGGGTTGGAAGCCAGGGAGCCTGCAATAATAGTAAAAAGCAAAAGCGTTAGTCCCTACGTCTAATGTGGTATTTAACGATTTCCAATTATAACATTAATTAATTTCACGTTAACTGTTAGGTATTATACAATCAATACTCACCAGAATCGCCGTAGTTGAATAAAGGACCGAAATCTAGCGGCTGGACAAAACCTTTTTGTTCTTCCTTGGAAAACACTCCATCACATATCGCCCATAAAAGCAACTGTAACAACATCGAAAATTAAAACTGGAAAATTCAGGAACAATTTTAATCCAACTAAAGATCCCTACCAGGCACCCCAGTTTATACATTCTTCAAAGTGGGTATCAACCCAGTGGCGTTTCTTAGAATCGACTGCTTCCTTGCCGAATAGTTGCTTTCTTAGTGTGCGTTGAGATGAAAGTAACGTGACATTATTGAAATGACAAGGTTTTATAGGCGTCATTATTGCGCAGGTGAAAGATCGCCGCAACCGATGGCGCGCACCATTGAAGCGTGTCTGCGGACATTGGCCGCTTGCTCCATCCGCCCGGTCACCCACTAGGCCAATAACGTCACCAGCGGCTTTTTTTTAGCCTAAAGGGCAATCAGCTACGCTTCTGCATAACTCGATGGTACTTGACTAACGCTTTGTTATTAATTAAAATTGCGTAAGTTATCGCACGCTTATTAGAGCCCTTAGAGTGGGGATAGCGTAGTGAAATTTTGTTTCGTCATTCATCCTTAGGCAATTCTATGCCTGTTAGAAACCATTATCCATGCCGTTTAGCAATGAGACTAATCTAGCATGTGCTCATGCACTGATAAAAATGATAACTCATACTTATTAACATTAAAATTTTATTTTGAGACCATTTCATATAAAATGTTATTATTTTATACTTAATATACATATATTTTAATAAATGCAAATAAGATATTTATATTATTAGTGTTCTAAAATAACATGTTATTTTAATACATAGTTTTATAATTATTTATATACAATTTAGTATACTCCTTAAGATTCAAAACTACAAAAAAATTTTTACGATACGTACACACTAAATTTTAATTATTAAATACGGAACATGATGCATTCATAACGGGTAGTAAACAATAACAAAACCATTTTATAAGTAATTTGTGTAAAAAGTTTCAGTTCTGTAGTTTTTGCAGTAATTGCTGACTAGCGGGATCAGTAGCAGACTGTAACGACGACAATATTGCATTCTGAAACAAAAAATAATATAAATAATCATTTGTTGAAAGAACCCCTAAAATAAATAAATGAATACAAAATCTTAAACTTATGGAAATCGCGAAGCATACGCAGCTTATCATCCTTTAGGCATGTTAATTAAAAAAACCGAGCAGCTGTTAACTCCTCTGGCTCACCCAATTTTATTTATTCGGTCAAAGTGAACATCATCATAATCACCAGCCTATAATAGTCCACTGCTGGACATACGCCTCCCCTAATGAGCGCCATAGATGGCATCATTATTTGGTGGTGATTGAAAAGTGAAAGTGAACATAGGCAAGCTTTTTTCAGATTATAAAAGCGAAAGTTTGGTACTCCTTAACGCTCAAGGAGCTGCATGGGTTCGGAGTTAATTCGAGGTCCGCCTGCAACACAGGAGGTTACGGGTTCGATTCCCGCCTCTGGACAAATGTTTGTACGATCTACAGATGTTTGTTCAGTGTGTTCTGGTCGTGTAATAAAGTATCTTTGTATTTAATATATTGTATTATGTATATCACCATAATACAAGCTGTGCTTTGCTTGTGGATTGTCCAGCATTATTTATTTATTATTAGTTATTAACGCGGGTTTGTATTTGTTTTTTATTTTACGAATTTTAGGAAAACTCACAGCTATTTATTTATTTGGACCTACAGGTTGTTTTTAACCCAAGGTGATGGGGTTAATAAAAACTATGATTTGACAATAAGGTCCTAATAATAAATAAATACGCTACGGAGAGCCAATTACACGTTTTTGTATTTGCAATAGTGCTAGTCATAATAGTGCTTACAGCGGTCTTATTATTGGAATCCTGCAATTTCTGTGAAAGCATCCAAAGGTTCGTCGCCAGGGTTGTCAGAGATCGGCTTTTCAAGTCCCCCTTTCTGATGACGCGCCAAAACATCTCCAAAGCTAGGTTGTACTGCTTTTTTGTTTCTTTGCTGTCTCCCAAAGCTTTTAGGACAATCAGCAGTTCTTGGCATACGTTCGTTGAATACTTATCAATTATCTCTAAGAATTCCTCTTCAGATCCGTATAGCTTATCGTTTGAGAGAACTGAAAGAAATTGTTTCGATTTATAATAAGCAGCAATACATGCTAATTGGTCTGTTTACACTGGCAATGCTTAGCTTGCTGAGCTAAGGCTAGCTGGGTCTTTAAGATTCTACCCCCAACACAATAAAGTTTATTTTAGCTTGCACAGCACTTGCCATCTCGCTCTGACTAGCTTAATTATCTAAGAAAAGGTGCTCAGGCTGAAATTAACTTTATTGCGTCGATGCTAGAATCTAAAATGGGTTTTTTCTAAACTAGATAGCCAAGTTAATTAATTGCCAGAGTAAACAGCCCAACAACCAAAAAATATAATTATAATAGTATTCGATTCATTTCGCGCCATAACTTCTAAAATTTAAACGAGTTGCATTTTTATTGTCGTGAGAATTTGATACATTCATAAAATACCTACCTCCGTCAATATGATGGACGTAATTGTCTTGAGTCATCTCGCAAAGCAAGTCCAAGGTACGCAAGAGTGTATTATAGTACAGGGGGTCGGTTTTCTTCCAGTGAATTATCTCCATGGTCTTTATAAACCCACTCAGTATGTATACTTTGCAGTTACTATCCACATTGTCCTGAAATTTAATTGTTAAATAATATATAAATAGTGGGAAATAATATATCCCAGCATGGGGATTATGGTAACCCCCAAATGATAAATAACGCCATCTATGGTGCTCACTAAGTGAGGCCCATGTCCAGTTGACTATTATGGGCTGATGCTGTGTATATTTTCCAGCATTTATTTTTATTTTAATAGGTACACAATACACTTAACAAACAATACAAATTATAACATACATATAAAAACAGAGAAAAATAAACTGGCTTGAGCATTATTATAGTTGTAAATGTAATCCCCTACTGGACACAAGTCTTCCTAATAAATTAAATAACTAAATCAAACTTACTGGAAGCAACAATAGTGTGGATAGAAAGTCGCTGAGTATCGCAGCTACTTTGAAATGCGTAGGTTTCTTCTGACCGTCTTCCATTATGAATTCGGGAATATCCGGTATCAGTCCAATCAGGGCCTTGAAATTTGCTTCGGCTGTAAAGAGAAATGATTACATATTGTTACTTTTGCTTATTTTTTCTAATTGATACCTGTATCTAATATTATTTTTAGAACTTTCTAGTGCCGTGTAATGTGCCTATGAGAAATAAATGAATTAAATCTTTCATCACACAGCAAACTTAAAAAACAACTCAAATTGTGTATATCAGTTATTTTATACCCATAACACAGGCTCTGCCTAGCTTGCGGCTAGGTGATGCTGTCCAGCATTATTTATTTACTTCTTGCGTAGGCGGTAAAAAAAGCTATTATGAAAGCTAGATTGACGGTTTGTTATCCTATAAATTGAAAATACTGATATTCAATCCATAATTAGCCTGTGCTGTGTGGATTAGCAATCATTATTAATAGTATTAAATTAATACATACCCTGTCCAATACAGTTATTGAGCAGAGCAGTTTGCCCAGACAGCAGATAGAGGTGTGCCTTTACGAGGGTACATCGCAGCGAGGGCGCGGTGACGAAGCAATACGCGGCGCACGCGCGGTGCAGCCAGCGACCTTGTGTGGGGCTCGCGCGAGTTGATAGCGTGTTTACTGCCTGTTATAGAGAAAAATATGTTTTTAGTACCCTTGTATAGTGGGTCTAATTCTAATTCTAAGAGGGGGAACTGAGATCTGCACTGACATCTCGCATGGGAGTGTTTTGTGCATTATCCCCCTGCCTAAACACGCAAACCTAACCTAACCAGCCCAGCTCCTTGAAGTACCGGAGCAGGATCTTTGGTGATTGACAGCTTCTAATCAGCTTATCTGTGAAAAATATGGTTTAGTACAAGGGTATAGTGGGTGTGCGGCTTCAAGATAAATATTAAATACCAGCGGTCCGCCCCGGCTTCGCACGGGTATTAAACAATAATTTCAGAAATTATACACACTAACACGTTGGGTTTCACATTCGTTCTCGATACTCTTGAATGAAAATCTATAACTGACACATGCCGCAGAGAAAAAGCATGCAGCGAAACCATAATTCTAATGGTGAAAAAATTTACAAATCGTTCGGGTAGTTTCGGGGCCTATTCAATTCAAACAAACAATCAAATCTTACCTCTTTATAATATTAGTATAGATAAATAAATATTACTCAGTATTCAAATCTTACTTATCCTTACTGTTAAAGCTACTACTTTTGTAAACAGGCTTCATGCGATACAGGCTTGCCCCGTGCGGGGGCCGCCAGTAATATGTACCTATCTCTTAAGTTAAGGCTCCAGCGACGGATTAAAATACGTATATAATTAAAAACGCAATACCAAAATAATTTGTAATTTTAGCATATCTCGAGATAAATACTATTCTAATACAAATATCAGTCAAATATCACTGCTGGAATGAGCACCATAGATGGCATTTATTCATCATTATTGCCTATAATTCCCACGCTGGTGGGTGTCGTAAGAAGCGACTAAGGGATACACAACGGGGGCGGGTAGCAGCGCCTTCTACAGAAAAACTCCACAAAACTGCGATCCCTAACTCTTTATAATATAAGTAGATTATTTTGTACCCACATGAACCAAAGCCACAAGAACCGCGTCTAGTTTGATGAAGGAAGAGCGGCACTCGACGTAGAAGTTAAGTTGCTGCTCCAAATCCTCTTGGTAAGTGACGGATAACACAAACTTGTTGATCAGATCGCTGCATAATTTCACCTCGTCGTCCACCGTTACAGCGCTGAAAAAGATATTGAAATTACAGTGACAACTAAAGAATATCCAAAAGGCTTAGCTTGTTCGAAATTTCGTTAAAATGTTAATGAATTTGAATGATAATTTCATTTAATTGCACAGATTTGCCGAGAGCGCGTTTGACTATATTTTTCCGCGAGTCTTCATTGGTTGCAAAAAAGTGAATCAAATCATTTATAAGAGAGTAAGGTAAGTTCACGACAAAAGCAAAATTTTTAGATCCATACAATAAAATTTGCATGCAAAAACTTCCATACATGGGTTTTGATTTGTATACAAATAAATAAAGCATCTCTTTATTTGTGTTTTAATTAATTTATTATGTATGAACAACTTTATAATGTACAAGCCTTAATTAAAGTAGCAAATGACAACCAAGTATTCCTTGTCAATTAATGGTAAAAACAAATGATTTGATATAACCAAGATAAAAAAGTCCTTACTTGATAGATTCGTGCACTATACAACATAACCGCATTAAACTAGAGATGATGATGTGATCGTCAATAGAGACAGCGTTGTATCTTGAGAAGAATATCGTCAGCACTGTCTTCGCCAGCATTGTGCGTGCCGATGGAGTTTGGGCCAACTCCACTAGTGGCATGAATGCGTCCTGCAAAATTGGTTAATCAATAAATATAGGTTCCGTTCCGTTTTTACTGTTCTTGTCAAGACAGACAAGAACAGTAAAAACGGATTTTTTTACTGTTTTTACTACAGTATTTTCATCTGCGACACAGGTTTAAACTTATGCATCTGGTATCGTTTTCTGTTTTTAAACCTGTAACCATTTATTTTATGTTCCATAGTAAAATATTTTACCCCCCTTAACACAAAGATTATTCGTGGGTCTAATAGACACTTAACTTAGATAAGGGGCAATGATAATATCATGAAAGTCTCCATGCGAGATTTCAGTACATTTCGCAGTTTCGTAACTTAAAAAATTCACTTTTAAAAGAATTTGTGTTAATGATGTGTGCATTCTATATTTTAAGGAAAGTACTTTCGTTAAAGATTAAATCACTGAGACTAGGTCAAAATTACGCTAGAAATCTTATAAAAATCGTGTAGATAAAACATTTTCAGTCCCATTCTTTAACTACACGACAAGTACCTACCTGCAATTTTGTAAGCAACTGACATTGACATCTTTTTTTAATAGCTTAATTGAGCCTTTTTACTTACCATCAAAAATACTTCTTCCACGTCAGGAATAAACTTCAGCATCCTTTTAATAACGAATATGAAATTCCCTGAAAACTCATCGGCGGACCTCCCCCATTTCACCATGTTCCGTATCGTTCCGCGCAATAGTATGTTGACATGCTGAGACTGTAAACAGAAAATGTTGTTATTTAATTTTATAGTTGTGTTGAACCAAGTGTTCAAGTGTGTTTTTTGTGGGCATAATATTTCCCATACATTTCCAGAATGGTTCAATAAATGCTAGATAAAACTCTAGCATCATTATAGTCTCAAAGTATGCAGAGCTTGTGAGATAACTGATATAACATAGAAAAAAATAGAAACGTAATAAAGATCCATCTGCAGATCATACTGCGTGCCCTTCCCCACCGCACCATTGAGGGCGTCAAACGTTTACTTCTATCCATTACCATTAATAAAAATATTTTATTGATAGAATAGAGGTCCGCCCCGGCTTCGCACGGGTATTTAACAAAAATTTAATTTTTCATGCGGATTTACATTTATTATGTGTTTTATTTGTAAATATTCTATAGCTTTTGTTCATCAGGGAAAGTGAAAGAATTTTTCATATCGGTCCAGTAGTTTCGGAGTTCAATTCAAACAAACAATCAAATCATTCTCCTAAATAATATAAGTATAGATATAACCGTTAGTAATGACTGTCTCTCATTGTTGACAAAGAATTAATCTAAAATAGATTTGTTGGCAATCATCTGATTCCTAAATCCGCAATTCATCTTACCGATAAATGTGTACAAGCAAACTGTAGCCAAGGCTCTAAAACTTGCAAGAAATGTGCCGTCGTTCTCATGCCGCTGGCTATCTTCCAAAACGTCTGTATCAGCGATTCTGACGACATCTGCCGATAGTTGTCCGCCGTGCACATGTGCTCTCCGAGAGACGTCAATATCTCATTCAGCAACACTGGAAACGTTACCACAATAAAGCCTATTTTATCTTATTGATAACTATCCCCCCTACGTTACGACCATAGAGCCTACTGTATCTTAATACTAGCTATCTTCGGTTTCGCATAAGTATTTAACAAAAATTTGAATTTTTTACAGTTTGGGTTGCAAATGTTGCAATATTGAATCCAAAATTTTTAGAAAACACTCTTTAGCCATATCTGTTCTCAGGGGTAATGGAGGAACCTAATAGTGTGAGAATTTTTTAAATCGTTCCAGAAGTTTCGGAGGCTGCTCAATTCAAACAAACGTTCAAATCTTTCCTATCTTTAATATTAGTATAGAACAAAGGAAATTTAATTTAAAATTGTAAGTTTCGTTTTCTGAGGTATCAGGGGAAAAATACAGTGAACATATTTACCCATTTCATCAGACGATTTGTGAACCATTTCCAGGATTGTTGATGATTTTTTTATAATATTCGCCGAGTCGAATGACGAAATAACGCAGCACAGAAATAGTTCACTGTAAACAAAAAGTTTTAGGTGTACAGAACTGGGGCATTATGGCTAACACTGACATAACACAAGCAACGGATAATTTTACTTTACTCTTACTTGTTTTCCATTATATCACATTGTTGAAGAAACTCTTCCAAAAGTGTTAGTTTACATTTATTTGAATTAAGAGTACCATAAAGCATCCAATCGATAGCAGGCACGTAGATGCTTAAATAACGGTCTAAAGTCAATAATTGAGTCTCAAATTTTTTCTTCATTGTTTTGTGAGTAATCTGGAACATAGACAATTCCTAATTTTAAATCCAATTATACATATAGGCAATATCCTATAACTATGCGTACGAAACAGCTGGCGAAACAGGAAATAAAGGTGATTTTTAAGTAAAAAGAAGTCTGGCAGGGCGCCAAAATTTTGCGATTCTGTGTTATTAAGAACCTAACCTTAGAGCCGTTCTATTGATTCCATAGACTAAAGACTAACCATGTTGCCTTGCCATACGTTAAGAATTTAGAAGGTAAGGTGACTGCTCTAAGTTGCCTGGAAGAAGAGCCCTCCAGGCTACTAAGACAAGTACTGTAGCTTGATAATAACAAGCTCAACAATACAATGTACTTTTATGAAACTTTAACCACCTTTCAGTAGTACATTTAAGTTCCGATAGTTTACTACTTAGAGTTTGTCGTCCAACCTCCTACACATTGTCCATAAACATAACAATTAAACTTTAGTTAGTCGGGTGTGCGGTATTCTTGCAATGCGCTTCACTACAATAAGTGGGCTGTACTCGTCTATGTACCTACTACGATAATTTTATAGGTATTCTTGTGTATAAAAAAATACGTTACAACAAAGGCGTGAGCTGTCACACAATTATCATCCTAAATAACCGCTACACCAGCAACAACATGCATACAGCAAAGGCAAATCTACAGAATCCGCTCTACACAACGTAGTCTCGCGCATAGGAGGTGGATTGACGTCAAAACAACCAACCCTGGCGGCCTTCATTGATATTGAAGGAGCTTTCGATAAAACCAACTTCACCAGCATATATAGAGCCCTCACCAGATATGGTGTCGCGCCAACGTTGGCTCAATGGATAAACAACATGCTCAAAAACAGAGCGATACAAGTAACTATCAATAAAACCACCAGAGGTATAGTTGCCAGGGGCTGCCCCCAAGGCGGCGTCTTATCGCCTCTCTTATGGAACATAGTTGTTGACGAGCTCATCCGCAAACTCAATGGACGTGGACTGGTCACTGTGGGATACGCGGATGACCTCGCGATCTTGGCGACGGGCTGTTTCGAAAACACACTATGCGACCTGATGAAACTTGCCTTCAAAACCATCGAAGCATGGTGTAAAGACCATGAACTCTCAGTTAATCCAACCAAAACGGAACTAATAATGTTCACAAACAAGCGACATCTAGGAGACATCAAACTCCCTAAATTATTCAACACAGAGATCAAGCTTAAAACAGAAGTCAAGTACCTAGGAGTTATACTAGATAGCAAACTGCTGTGGAACAAACATCTTGACAGCAAACTCCAACGTGCGACGACAACCCTCTACCAATGCAGCAGAATGCTTGGCAAAACCTGGGGGATCTCACCAAAAATAACCATGTGGCTCTACACTGCTATAATCAGACCAACACTAACCTACGGAGCGATAGTCTGGTGGACTAGAACGGAACTAAGTACCGTGATATCGAAACTACAGCGGTTCCAAAGAATGGCCTGCTCAGCCATAACAGGCTGCATGAGAACCACTCCCGGCGCTGCCCTAGATATCATTCTAGACCTAGCACCATTAGACCTTTACATACAACAAGAGGCTACAATGTCGGCCCTAAGACTACAAAACTTGGGTCTCTGGGGAATCACAAGCAGCCCACACGCCCAGATCATGGACAGAGCTATAAACTACGAACCCCTAATAGCTGCCCCATGTGATAGAATACCCAGTAAACAAATGCTAAACAAGCACTACCGAATACAACTATACGAGCATCTGAAAGATGAATCTGGTACACGTGAAGTCAGAATCTATACAGATGGCTCTAAAACGGATACAGGCACAGGCGCTGGGGTCCACTCATTGGACCTAAACATTAACATATCAGTAACACTAGGAAGGCACAGCTCTATATTTCAATGCGAATGTGTAGCAATAACTAGGGCTGCCACAGCTATACAAAAGAGAGGAATAAATAACCAATGTGTTCGCATTCTCTCCGATAGTGCAGCTATACTCAAAGCCTTGGAGGGGAGTAGCTGCAACTCCAAGCTAGTGTACGAATGCCATCTAGCATTAGAAAGGATATCAACAAATAACAAGATTACCCTTCAATGGATAAAAGGACATAGCGGATCGCTAGGAAACGACGCTGCTGATGAACTGGCACGGCGAGGATCGGAAACAACCACAGAAGGTCCACTTCCTTTCCTCCCCTTGCCATTTTCATTACTCCAAACATGGATCAGGCTCAAAACTAGAATGATGCACAACGAACGATGGACACGCCTAACTGAGTGTAGACAAACCAGAGAGGCGCTCCCATCAATATCAAAGAAGCTAACTAAACGCTTAATGAACCTAAGTCGACTGGACCTACGTATTCTGGTAGGAACACTAACAGGGCATTGCCCACTGAACAAACACCTTTTCACCATCGGAGCAACAGACAGTCCTCTCTGCAGAGGATGCCTCAGCAACGACGAAACAGCTGCCCACGTAGTCCTGGAATGCGAGGGAGTAGCAGCACAACGAATAGAAATCCTCAACTTGCCGAGGTCACTCCGTGAAGCCTGTGAAGACCCCAGGAAGATTCTGCGCTTCTGGACGGAGTTGGGCTGGCTCTGCTAGCACCCACATCACGCATAATGGACCGAACTGAGTCCAAATGCGGAAACAGGAGTACCCATACCTTAAACCTTAAACCTTTTATCATCCTAAATAAGACAGACTATACCTGCTCGTCCAATAGCTATCTCGTCAATATCACAATATTAAAAAAGAATATTTAAATTAACACTCTTAATAAGGGGAAGGGACGGCCTTTGTGCTGTACAAAGCTATTAATAATAATAAATACTAACTTGCTGATAGTCGTCAAGGAATTCCTTCAAGTTGTAGTAAAAATATTCTTCGCTTTCCTTCCCCAGCAAGTTTGCCGCAACTTTACACAAATACAGTCGCAAATAAGTGGCCACCAAAGGATTCCCAATTCCCCTTATCATGGTTGTAAGCCGCGCTATTGCTGGCTTTATTTCCCCTTTTGATATAAACACATAGCATTTTAACAGCGCCATTTCCATGTACAGACGGGGAAGCAATTCTCTAATAGATGCCATTTTGTACATCCAGTTTTGGCATGTTTCTTTGGCTGACTCTGGAACTTGTTTAGAGTCAATGTCCATTATGTTTTTGATTGCTGTTTTCCTATATAGAAAATTTAAGGATGAGTTAGGTAAAAGTTACTAAATACAAGTACAACATTATAGTTTAACTTACCCAAAACTCTTCTCTTTTAGCCTCTCAAAGACCAAATTTCCGAAAGTGTCTAAGATATCAGTTATCAATATGAATTTGCTTGGATAGAACTGCATTACACTGATGTCAGACAGCAACTTGGAACATTGTATGCCAATTTTGAAGGCTTTTACCCTTTGTTCAGTTCCCCAAGCCTACAAGAAACAATAATGCAATACAATACAAAAATGCTATATTTTACACCAGAAAAAGAACACAACAAAACACATTACATAAGACCAGTAAAATGGGCGGCGTTATCGCTTAGAAGCGATCTCTTAAAGGCAACCTTAAATAATGGTTCATAAATAAACAAGTTAAATATATATCTGTGTCCAGCAGTGAACATATACATAATTTACCTTTAGATTACACAAATTTACAGCTGTGTGTACAATTATCTTTTATTGACAGAAAGCTACACTATCGAGTTTGGAAGTGGATTAGGTAATCTCTGGAACAACTGGTCCAATTATGTACATTCTTTTATTAACAGAAAGTGACCATATTCCTAAGTAATATGTTAGTAATAGCTTTGTTTTTGTTGGGTTTTCAATAATTACTTAGATATACCAAGGTTCAAGCTCAAGAGCTTACAGCTTAAGCTTTGTCCTCCTCCATTGACTACAAACAAATGCTAAGAGGCTTAGCTTAATTTCATGGATTTTTAATATGATTGAGATGAGTTACATAGTGAAAAATATCAACATACCTTTTTTATTTCATCATTTAGCATATGAATTTTTGAGACATACTCTTGTTGACTCAGTCCCATTGTTTTCATCACTGAGCTTTCATCAATTTCATCTAACTGTTCCAGTCTATGTTTCACTTTTTCATTCAAATTGGAAACTTGCCTAATGAGGGCTGAAAATGTACTAACTTAAAAGCAAACAAAAAGGAAAAGAAAATTTGTGTTAGTAAAGGTTTGAAAGTAAATTAGAATAAAAAACAACTCTTACAGGGATGTTAAAATGTCTCTTAATCTAAAAGCTGCTAAATATTACTTAATATTAGTAGACTAGGTAAGCAATTAAGTAGTTAATAAAAATAGTTCATAACAAAGTAAAATAAAACCTGGACAATTCCTCTGGGGGCTAGATGGTGCTGTCATCATATAGCCCCAAGTTAAGCAGAGCTTGTGTTATAGGTACTAGATGGCTGATATACTTAATACAATATTAATACATAGATATTTTTTTTTATTATACATAGGAAAAAACCACAATACCCTGAACAAATATCAAATATTTACAAATTGTAAATAACAAAAACCTAACATTTTACTTTATAAAGCAGTACAGGTACATGTATGTATAAAATAGAAGGTGACAATTATGCTTACTTTTCTCACCACCAGGCAAAAAACTGCTGACTATGGTCAACTTTTCACCAGTGGTGTATTTATTAAGAATATTTATGCGCCTACTATTCCAAGATTTCAAATAGTTTGTAACCTCATTAACAGGTTCTAATGGCAATTCATCCTGAAAATGAAATTAACAGATCATAAGATATGTATTATTATGTATTATAAGGATTCAAGTCCAGTTCATTGTAGGTACTCACCTGTTCAGAGTTCATTTGCTCAAACTTCATTAAGGGATCAAATTCAACTTCATTAGTACTCCATTTATTCAACTGATCTATGATTGATTTACTGGGACTCCCTTTCTAAAGAAAAGAAAAATATCCATAAATTTTTAAGCAATTAAAATCAATGCAGTCTTTATCTAAACTATAAATACTTACCAATGTTACCACTGCTGCTTTGAGAGGATGATTTGACACCTCAAAAGATGTACAGTTTCTTTTTACAGATATCTTTTGGCGTGAACTCCTGAAATTAATAAACATTTGACCATTTTAAAATAAGGGTTAATAAAGACCTTTAATAATGAATAATGCAATCTATGGCGTATTCATAATTATTAGGGGAGGCCTATGTCCAGCAGTGGACTGTTATAGGCTGGTGATGATGATGATGATGAAAGCTTAGAAAATACCTTTAGAACCTTTAGAAAATAAATCATAGATCATGTTTATCTACGATTTTTTATATATAAATCATAGATAAACATATATAACATAAATCATATAAACTAAGTATCCAAACACACCAATTGTGTTATTGAGATTAAGTATTAAAATACAGTTTGGATTCAATATCAGGCACACATGATCTCTAAGGTGCTATGCAGTCAGAGCAACTGTTGCAGTCACTAACTACTGTTTACGAAAGACTTCTGCATCAATTTTTTTTGAAAGTTGACAATTTTCTGCAAGTGAAGCTCTGTCTGCATAGCACCTAAAAACTTAAGGCAAACAGAACAAAACTATGCTCACCTAAGGTACTGCAATAGATAGCTAATACTTACATTATAACTAATCTTTTAGCTTATTTTAAAATAACATAGGTAAATAAATAAATAGCAAAATATTTCGAAAAATACATGAGATAGATTTCTTTTAGTTTTGTAATGTAATGACTGTCTGAGGGTAGGTACTTACCATTTTTTTAACACTTATCAGAAACCTAATGCAATATTGAGGTAAAAATTCACTCAAATGTAATGATGAGTGTATTTAGGTATGTTTTACTGGGTAAACCCACAGGGAGCAGAGGCAGTAGTAATAGGTAATTTAGATCCACTTACCATTCATAGGATGGCATTTTGAATATTTATTTCAATTTCAGCATAGATTGTGTGTGGTAGGCTTTGAAGGTATGCTAACTTAACTCACTCTTACTTCTTTATTTTTTAGGCTACTCAAGGTATAGATAGGTTAACCCATTCATTGCCACTTAAATTTTAAAAACTTCACCTGGGTGCCACTTAATATTACTATGGATTACAATAGGAAATGCGTAATTATATATGTTTTTTTTATGAAAAAACCCCCATATATAACAAAAACCCATTTAAAAATGCTAAACGCACCACATGCGTTGGTGGCACTGCTAAGAGAAATTTAATCGCAAGTGCCATTCAACGCACCGTTTGCGTTGATGTTGGGATAGTATAATGCAACATGAGCTCATGTAATTCACAAGTAATCCTACCTTCTCACGTGATAGTTATTTTCATTTGTGAATAATATCTCAGAATCCTGATGCTTTAGGACAATAAGTTATAGAATATTTTTCGTTTGTTTTAGTGTCCTCTATCCAAATGTATAACTTTTATTGTGCGCAGCGATTTTGAAAAAAATTAACTAAATCTTAGGGCCACCCTCCATACAAAAATCTTCAAACCCCGTTGTTCATGCATTAACCTATCCAACAAAGATGTTTACTGCTATGCCAATGAACGCACGGTTTGCGTGCGTGCGCTTTTATTTTATAAATACATGACGAAACAATGAAAAAGAATGATAAAATTAAGATTATTGCTTAGCTTTATCTCCCAATTCACAATTTTGTATTGAACACTCAATAAAACTTCAGATATTTGCAAATCAAAACAGACCTTCTCAGGACCAATCGTTTTTTATTTGGCAATACAAAACTGACAGTACAAAGCAAAAACCATCAGTGTTTCTACATTGAAAATTATTTTTTACTGTGAATGTTACCATTTATTTAAATAAACTTCTACCGTTTTTATGTAATGTCATAAAAACTTCAAAGGGTCTTTCAACGCAAACGGTGCGTTGGTGGCATGACGTAGTAATCTCGATGAACGCAAATGGTGCGTTGGTGGCAATGAATGGGTTAAACCGGAATAAATTTCCAATTTGTCTTATCCTATCAAGTAAACAAACTGTGCCTTCGTTTCCGACTTGTTCTCCAATAGCAACTTCAACTTCTTCTATAATGGCGTCACATTGCAAGCAAGCGCTCTATCTATCATTCTAGCTGAGTTCTAGCTTTACCAAACGTACCTACACGTTTAAAGACTATTTAGACCTGACAAAATAAGCTTGACTTGACTTCTTTGATATGGCAATATACAAAATAAGCAAGTAAAGCCGTCTCTGCCCCGACATCGACAGTAATATAAAATATCAATCCATGACAAAACCGTTCAATTGTTATTATAAGTAAAATACAGCAAGACGCGTGGGGAAGGAGAAGGTTCGTAACGTACCTGTACCCACGTAAGTATTTTTGTTTTTTCATCTTCTGATTTATCTTTTGTTTAAAAAAAATACAGTGAAACAGAAATGAATTGAGTCCAACATACCTACTGCCTAATAAATTCAGTAACTTCGAAAATCATTCCTAAAGAGTACTAGCGGTTCGCCCTGGCTTCGCACCAATATTAAACAAAAAAGAAATCTGAAATTATACAAACTAACACGTTGGGTTTAACTGTTTTGATACAGATCCCTAACTGGGCTTTTGACATCTCCCGCACCACAGAGGCGAATTGTGATGTGAAGTACCTATATGACACTCCATAACTAACACTGGCCGTGGAGAAAAATCAAGCAGCTGAGCCATAACAAAAAAAGAAGTTGAATATAATGCGTACGGTTTTATTATTGAACTTTTTCATGCGGATACATAGCTTTTTTCAAAATATTTTAATGCATAAGTTCAGAACAGAAATTTATGTACGGTTACTTTTGACGCTACAATTTATTTCAATTCAATTTATTTATTTAATTAGTACGGTCATACAACCACTTACACTAATTAAAAATAATTAATACAATAATTACGTACGAAAGTGACAATAAAATTTGGATTGATGTTAATTAAAATAATAATTTAGACGCTACAAGGAAGCTACAAGGCTTTGAGTATCTACACTAGGTCTACAAGGTTTCTTTTTGGTCCGGGCTATGTTACTTTTGACTCGACTCGACTGGCAACACTGAACCAGACCTTATGACTTGACTTCTTTGATATGGCAATCCATTCTATACCTTCTATGACTTTGAAATTTCCATGAACACTGACAGCAAGACGTTAAAGAATTCTGTCAACGGTTTATAAAACTATCTAGTCAATATCTAGTTAAATCTTAGATTATAGAGGAATATAGATCTGGCATAAACATCTATACGAACTTCTTACGAACAGTTAGTTATAGAAGTGTGATGTATTTCGACAGCAGAGTTACTGACATATCGGCATCTCTTTTTGACTAATGAAGATAATCATGAGTAAAAAAGGACAACAGCAGTTTGATCATGACTGAAAATGGCAACATTGTTTTGGTGACGTCACAAAATACCTCACCCCTCACCCCCTGCGGCCAGTCGCCATGTTTTGTCAACGTAAACAACAAGTACATCAGTTGTCATCCGGACTTGTTTTTATTCGAAAATGAAGGAAATTTAGAGTTAATAGGCGATAATTATGCTTTTTTATAGTGTGCAAACTTGGAGAATAATGCATTTTATAAGTGTATGTGCAGAGTGTTTGGCTGTCGCATGAAAATCAACAAAAAACATCAAAATATAACGTTGCATGGGAAAGGTACCGAATTCATTCAAAATTTCTTACATTTTCTATTATTTTCAAACATTTTGCTGTTTGTGGGAAAGTTTATAAAGATCCGCTTGCTTTTCTTTATTCATTTAATGTTTTGCTATGAATATTATGTGATTTTAGGAGAAAATTATTCGTCATAGTAAATAGAGTTAGAGTTCGGTATTTTGAAAACATCGATTATCGATAACGAATTATTTCATCGACGCAGTACCAAAAACACAAAAATAAAAAAAAATCTTTACAGCAGCGTCAGCAACTTTGAACCAAGCTAACCAAGATTCAAAGGTGTAGTGCCAGGGACAGAATTTTTGGTTGGGGTGGAGTTTACGGGACGCAGGACTTAGAAAATTTTCGACGAATTTTTTTATGTATATATAACATGTATTTTTTTTTTGGCTACGTAAAGAGGGTCCGTGTGGTGACGGCATAGTGCCGTGTGGTGACGGCATAATAAAGAATTTCACCACCCCAACTCTTCCCGTGGGTGTCGTAAGAGGCGACTAAAGGAAACACACCGGGGGGCGGGCAGCAGCGCCCTCTGCAGAACTACTCCACTAAACTGCGATCCCCAACCCGCATGCCCAGCGTGGGGATTATGGGCAATACCCCCCAATGACAAGAACCGCCAAAAAATGGCCCCCAGTTCCCGGCCGCCTCGCTATTCCTGGCCATGGTAGCGGCCACGGTAACGGCGGGGCAGGGGGTGCTAGGAATCTCCGGGCTACTTTAGGCTACCACACCCCACACACACTGACCCTGGCAACGTTTAACGGACGCACTCTGAGGCTTGATCACCATCTAGCGCAGTTGGAAGTGGAGTTAGAGAACATTAAGTGGCATGTTCTAGGGTTATGTGAAGTCCGTAGAGAGGGGGAGGACACTGTAACCTTAGACTCGGGCCATCTTCTCTACTTTCGCGAGGGTGATAAAACATCCCAGGGTGGCGTAGGTTTCCTCGTCAATAAGGCCCTCTCTAACAACGTCGAAGAAATCTCCAGTGTGTCGACCAGGGTAGCGTACCTGATCCTTCGGCTGTCTAAGCGCTACAGCTTGAAGGTCATTCAGGTCTACGCACCGACCTCGGCACACTCGGATGATGAAGTGGAGGATATGTACGAAGACATATCCAAAGCCTTACATCACACCACCAAGGCTCACTTCAACGTTGTTATGGGGGACTTTAACGGCAAGGTGGGAACCCAGACTGGCAACGAATCCCGGATAGGCCCGCATGGTTTTGGTGTTCGAAATCACAGGGGACAAATGCTTGTCAACTTCCTTGAGAAAGAGGGGCTGTTCTTAATGAACTCTTTCTTTAAGAAACAGACCCAAAGGAAGTGGACATGGCGGAGTCCCGATTCTGTCACAAAAAATGAGATCGACTTCATCATGACGGATAGCAAGCATATATTCAGAGATGTCTCAGTGATCAACAGGGTCAATACCGGATCTGATCACCGACTCCTTCGAGGCTCTCTGAATATCAATCTGAAGCTTGAAAGGAACCGTCTGATGAAGTCCACGCTCCGACCGAACCCAATCAGAATCATGGCGGGCACCGAGAAGTTTCAGCAGCTTCTCGGGGATAGATTCGCTGCCTTAGAACCCACTGATGACGCTGACGAGACCCTACACAATCTGGTCGAAACTTTGAGGGACGAGGGCATCAAGTTTTGCAAAAAGCAGCGTACTGGTAAGAAGTCCAAACTCTCGGATGAGACTCTTGGGCTGATGACAAAAAGACGGGAAACCACCCAAGCGACTTCGTCGGAAAGGTCAGACCTGAACAAGCGAATTGCGAAGATGGTACGGCGCGACCTTCGGAGCTCCAATACACGCCTCATTGAAGAGGCGATAGAGCGAAACCGAGGGTCCAAAGTATTCACTCAGCAGCTTGGCAGGAGCCACCTGACGAAGCTTACAACGCACGACGGAAGGACCGTATTGTCGAAGCCGGAGATATCGGCAGAGATAGAGGACTTTTATGGCCGTTTATACGCTGCTCATGCTCCCCATTCCCAACGAGACGGTCACGATTCTAGAGCCACCTTGATACGCCACTATACCGACGAACTGCCAGACATCAGTCAAGACGAGATCGTGTTAGCTCTGAGGCAGCTTAAAAATGGAAAAGCCCCCGGTGAGGACGGAATTACATCAGAGCTTTTGAAAGCTGGAGGATACCCTGTAATACAGGAGCTACAGAGCCTCTTCAATACCGTCCTTCACAGTGGGAGAACTCCAAAGGCGTGGAGTGGGAGTTTGGTGGTGCTCTTTTTTAAGAAGGGAGATAAAACCCTCCTTAAAAACTATAGACCCATCTCGCTCCTAAGTCACGTCTATAAGCTTTTCTCACGAGTTATATCGAACCGTCTCGCCAGGAGACTCGACGAGTTTCAGCCGCCGGAGCAGGCTGGGTTTCGCGGAGGATATGGTACCATAGACCACATTCACACAGTGAGGCAGATTATACAGAAGTCCGAAGAGTATAATCAGCCCCTGTGTCTGGCTTTTGTGGACTATGAGAAGGCCTTTGACTCCGTTGAAACCTGGGCTGTTCTACAATCCTTACAGCGATGCCAAGTAGACTATCGTTATATCGAGGTGCTGAGATGTCTTTACGAAACCGCCACTATGAGTGTCCGAGTACAGGACCAGCAGACTAAACAAATCCAACTGCGCAGAGGAGTGAGGCAGGGGGATGTCATATCCCCGAAACTGTTCACGAGCGCGTTGGAAGATATGTTTAAGACGCTGGACTGGAAAGACAAGGGCATCAACATAAACGGCGACTACATCTCACACCTGCGATTCGCTGATGACATAGTCCTAATGGCGGAGTCGCTAGAGGAGCTGGACAGTCTAGCTTCAGCCTCCCGATGTATCGGTCTTGGCATGAATTTGGATAAAACCAAAATCATGATCAATGGCCACATTGATCCAAGACCGGTGATCGTACATGGCCACCTCCTCGAAATTGTTTCTGAGTACACTTACCTCGGGCAGATTTTGCAGTTGGGTAAAAACAATTTCGAGAAGGAAGCCAAGAGGAGGATCCAGCTAGGCTGGGCAGCGTTCGGAAAACTACGTCGAGTCTTCTCGTCATCCATACCGCAATGTTTGAAAACGAAAGTTTTTAATCAGTGCGTCCTACCAGTTATGACCTACGGAGCTGAGACGTGGACACTCACGATAGGGTTGGTCCACCAGTTCAAAGTCGCTCAGCGAGCTATGGAAAGAGCTATGCTCGGAGTTTCTCTGAAGGATAGAATTCGTAACGAATACATCCGACAGAGAACCAAAGTCATCGACATAGCTCAGAGAATTAGCAAACTGAAGTGGCAGTGGGCCGGCCATATATCGCGAAGAACCGATAACCGCTGGGGTAAACGTGTTCTTGAGTGGAGACCGCGACTCGGTAAACGTAGTGTAGGACGCCCTCCGGCCAGGTGGGATGACGATCTGCGAAAGACTGCTGGCAGATGCTGGATGCGACAAGCCGAAGACAGGGCGCTATGGCGCTCATTAGGGGAGGCCTATGTCCAACAGTGGACTAACATAGGCTGATGATGATGAAAGAGGGTCACTAGGGGTCCAACTTTGGTTCAGGTGATCCACCCCAAAGTTCAATGACCTCGGCGCTAGAGGTCAAAGTATGTCGTTCAGACTTAGAAAAATTTCGAATGGTGTTTTAACAAATGTTTTTTATCTTGTGGCATCGTTAAGAGTGTCACTAGGGGTGCAAGTTTGGTTCAGCGGTTTGACCCCAAAGTTCAATGACCTCGGTGCTAGAGGTCAAAGTGTGTCGTTAAATATGGATGCAGAAACAATATAAAAACTTTACAGAGCATTCCGGGAAGAGTTGATTAAGTTCAATTTGAGTGGCGGATCCGACACAGAGTACCCCGACTCCACGTGGTCTTGTGCGTGGCGCCCCTAGAGTGTATATAATAAGCCGGAGGCGCGAAGGGAATGCAGCCTCCGCCAGCCGTAACAAGGGACAGGCACCGCGAACCAAGATTCAAAGGTGTAGTGCCAGGGACAGAATTTTTGATGGAATGGGCTTGATAGGTCAGTGATTGTCTAAGACTCTTCCACACACGCCATCAAGGTACAACGTTTACACGTTTATTTATTTTTATTTATTTATTCATTCACAAATCAGATAACAATCAAATTACTTACATTAAACTTATGGTATTTACAATTCTGATCTAGATTGAAATCAATTATGTGAACACAGAGAAAATCAATAATGTTGCATGCATTAATAATAAAATTACATAAATAAAGAGAAAAAAGACATAATATATCAACTTAGTTAGACAAATAAATAATAGCTTTACAAGATCTTTTTATACTACGCTTAAATCTACAATGGTTTTTATCAAAAATATCTACGTCATTGGATTTCGCTACTTCATTATACAATCGACACATTCTTTGTAGGGGAATATTGTATGAAACATTGTTTATATAAACTCTTATTGAAAATGTTTCAGGGGAACGGAACACCTGTATTTTGTATTCATTCTAGACGATAGGACGGAGGGTAATGTAATGCTAATGACCCGTTACGGATCACGTAGGTATAGAAACCTTAATAAAACTGAACAGAGCTTAAAGAGATACTTATTCTTCTACTTACTCATATTCGAAAATTTTGAATTCAACTCCGTGCAACTCAATTACTTACTTATCGATATTCAATGTTAAAATACGCGCAACTCTACGGCAAGCCGCCATCTTTGTGCCAGACTAACTTTAGGTATGCACGTTTTTTTCGTAGGTATTTCAAGTCTTCCTTAGTCTGAGAGTTAAATAACGACACACTTTGAGTATCTAGAACGGGAGTTGGCAAGGTCAGGATACCCCTCTGTTGGTCACAAGACTTTACTGACCATAGACGAATAATAAAACTACTTCACTCGTAACTTCGCGGCCATTTGCTATCGTTTCGTATCGCGAGGTAGTGCTCACCAAAAATGGTGAATTGTGCGGTTTATGGGTATAAAAGGCAATTGGAGACATCCAACTTAAGGGTACATAGTGTTTCCTATCACAAGTAAGTGATATTTCTCTGAATTGTTTTTGTTATATTGTATAATTTCGATTTTAATAGAATATCAGTTGCGACATTTTTATTCCTTGGTAGAAGGCGTAGTGCCCACAAGTTGAGTGAAATTGATTGAACGAATGATGGAATGAACGAAAAATTTGTGTAAAATGCGATGTTTTTTGTAACAAAAAATCTATTGATATAGGAAAATTGGTTATGCATAAAGTATACAGATACCAGAATCCATTTTTTATGGAAAAAAATGTGTACGTCACATTGTCATTTACAATAAATTATTCCATTTTAAATGTAATATAGATTTATAAGAAACAACAAATAAAATAACAACAAATAATGATATATAATAATAAAGTATAAATAATATAATATTATTATAAGTCAGAAGCAGATTTATTTATAAAAAAAAAGGAATTACAAAACAACCTCGATACAGAAAGACACAAGCGAAGTGATTATAGACAGGTCGTGTTTTTTCTTTTAGTAGGAATTTTCTCCATCAATTTATTAATAATTATAATATAAAAATACCTTTTTTATAGGTAGCGCAGGAACACCGCACTGATTATGACACGGCGGCGGGGCGGCCCGATCTACATAATGTTAATATAGATAAAATTTTGTTATCCCTGTACCCTGCCTGTACCTACCACAATAAATATATTTTCTGTCTTTCTTTCTCTCTTTCTAACTGCCGCTTTTCTTCTCCTGCTCTCTATGAAAACATATAGATATAGATAGTGAAAACTTTTCGATTTGCAGAAATAAAAAAAATAATAGTCCCAAATAGACGGGGCGTCAATTACAAATTATGGTTCTTAGTTAATGTCAAATGAAAGGAAAACCAACTTTTCGCATTTCTCTCATTCGGAACAATTTTTTTTCTATATTAAAATGCATGTCTAAAATCCCTCAGTAAGAAACAATACCTTTATCAAAAAAAGCATAGTATAATTTTAACAACCCTGATTTCATTCATTCGAAATCATTATATTTTCGGTCTTTTTACATCCAGCACTACTTTTTTGTGTCAGTGTGTAACTAAACAATAGTGTAACAACACTAATTCTATATTTGTGTGCGTGTTCTTTTGTTTGTGTTCAGCTTTTACTTTAGTGTGCGTTTATATGGACGCTTTATTTTTCTGCATTAATGTGCGTGATTATGTAAACGTGTGCTGTACCGTATTACCTCGCCCCCCTCGAAATCTGACAGAAAGATTTTAGTACTGACAGAAGCGCTTGGCAACTCCCGTTCTAGATACTCAAAGACGACACACCTACAGCAAAGTGGCAAACCAGACAAGACACATACGTATTGGCAAAGAAGTCAAGTCAAGTCACAAATAAAACATTTAGTTATAAATATAAAAACAAACATACATACATACACCACAGAAAAACTAACTAAACCGTAACGTAAGCACGTTACTTTCGTATGGTGGGTGATGGTACGGAAAATCTTCTCAAGCTGGAACAACTCCTACCAGCTCCTACCCATACCCCCCACACCACCTCGTTATCGTAGACTGTAGCACAAGTATATAATCAAAGACTGTAGCATGAATTCGCTACGAGATTAATTTTATGCAAATATTTAGCCAATCTTATACCCCGTCCCCCGTTCAGTGTCCCGTCCCCTCATCTAATGGACTCAGCAAGGCACCTTCTGTGGTGACCTTACTTTATGTATAAGAAAAATGGTTATCTTCAGCAAGGTTGCTAGTTCTTTTAACAAATATCCTATTCTGCGAGGTATGGCCTCGTATGCTATTATTTGGCCTGTGTCTAGTTTAGTACAACAAACATTTGAAGGAAAAAGAAGGGGTAAGTCTGTCCCCAAAAGCCTTAATGCAAATACCTAGTGAAATACAGGCTCTGTCGAAGCAATTAGAAAAGTATAAATTATGTAAAAGTACCTCTATTTTCTATTGGGTAACAGAAGTGTACATATGATTTTTTTTAAATTTCCAGATACTTATGATTGGTGGAAATGTGCTCGGTATGGTTTGTTTGGGTCTTGCTATGTAGCACCATGTATATACACCTGGTTAAGTATAGCAACTCGTTTGTATCCTGGAACAACAATAGCAGCAAACTTGGCAAAGGTTTGTCATATATGGGAAAACTATGAATAAGTATTCCGTCTCCCTAAATTCATACACTTCCTAAATTGTTTGCAGGTTATTACAGAACAATTCACATATGCCCCCATTGCCATTAGTAGTTTCTACTTTGGAATGAGTTTATTAGAATTAAAAACTATCAATGAAGCTGTTGCTGAAGTAAAATTAAAATTTTGGCCAACATACAAGGTTAGTAGTTAGCTTTATAATTTTACCTGATAGACCATAAGTATTTACTTGCTTGGCTTTGGGTCCTAGGATTCACTGGGCTATCTCAGCTACTCAATTTGTGCACCCTACCCATCATGACCTACAGAGCTGAGAAGAGCAGTTCAAAATCACTCAGCAAGTTACTGAAAGAGTTATGCTCAGAGTCTACAAATAATCTCCTTTAGAGATGGTCTAAATGACCGTCTCTAAAGGAGAGTCATTAAGATCAGTTCTGCCAAAGGCTTGCAAAAGTTATGAACTTATAAAGTTATTTTTGCTTCCTATTAGAACCTAGTTTTGCCTGTCCTAAGACAGACAACTACTTTTCTATTATGAGATGTGTGACTTTACTTAAATCCTACCCTGTCAATCTATAAAATAGTGTTTTCTTTTCAGCTTGGTGCTTGTGTTTGGCCAGTGATAGGAATGTTCAATTTCTGTTTCATCCCACCAAAAAACAGAGTGATATTCATTAGTATAGGTAGTCTATTGTGGACCACTTACTTAGCCTACATGAAAAGTTTAAATAAAGTTCCTGAGGAACATAGTCCTTTTCTATTTAGCAAAAAGAACTAGTTATGGTAGGACAGTGAAACATGTCAGAATATCTGTAATCTGTGGTATCAACACGTACCTGTAGAATAAAAAATTCTATGCCAATGCCATGGATTTATGAAAAGTAAGGATGGCATCCTGTCAAATCAAACTTGAATCCTAACAATGGCGGAATGACATTGAGTGTCATTGTATATCGAGTTGCCAACTGAAGAAAAATTTACCCATAATTTTTATAAATATTCTTCCTAATAATTGTTTACAAATGAATTATGTAGATTATAAAAAAATCTACGTAGGTACTGCTTTAGCCACGGTCATCGTCTATTAGACCTACTTTTTATAATTTTCAATTTACGCCAGCGCTTTATGGTGCTAACTGCAGTGAATTTGATTATCCCACAAGCACAGAACAGAACACTGTACTTTCCCGGGATCAAATAGTAACGTATTTGCTAATCGAAGAAATTTCAACAAAATCTGTTCAGCCCTCAGTGTATTCCAACTCTCCGTTCACTGTCTAATTTTAGTTTGAATAAATAATTCTTTGTGCCTATTAACTGGCTGACAACTTTTTTCTGCCTGATGCTTCGCATGCGTTGTTCCTATGGAAATGCCTAACCAAAAATCAAATAAAAATTACTTATTTAAAAGTGGCAATAAGCAGCCATATTTTACGATTGTTACTAGGAAGATCAATTAAACGTTCCTAATAATGAAAAAATATACATTATTTTATTCTCATATTCATTGTTTGATAAATAAGAAATAAAAATTTTATTTATTATAAAATTTTATTTATTATTAAAATTTAATTTTAATTTTATTTTATTTATGGATACATAAATATTATTAATTTTAATTGCCCAAATTCTTATAAATGAAAAATCTTAATGCACACTGCATGCTATACTAGATTAAGTGGGATTCCAATTATTTTCATTGTGAGATTCTCTGATTACCTATACGAATTCAATTTAACTTCAAATTTTCATCACCTAGAAATCTGAAAAAATATTGACTATTAGTTATGCCCTGCGGCTACCTATAATCTCGATATAACATGTTATCTGCGTAGCATCAGCGTCAGTAAAATTATTATTAAAATGGGTTCAGCTATTTTGGAGAATAGCTTAAATAAACACAGGTTAGCTATAATAATTCGTCTATCAAAAGCTAAGCTATTGAATTGATATTACAAACAGAAATTCAATATCATAATTATATTTCAAATAATACATATTATTATAGATAACCAGAATGATAAATAAATGCCTGTTTACCTGATTCATAATTTAAAGTCAATAAAATATGAGAATTGAAACTTATTTAATATACTCCCACATTTACCGGAAAATTTACATGTTTACATGTTGGCAGCACTGGCTAGATTTTGTGCTTCTATTTTGATTATTTTGTTCATAATAATTTTGCGTAAAATCAAAGAAATAAGTTGGTGAAATAAGAAATTTACCTAGGAAATGTGATCCGGTGTTTTTTATTGACAAACCCATTGTGATTTTTGCAACATCTGATCACACAAGACGGCGTTTTCCATTTATTTTGGTTTGTTTACAATAGAGTTAATCAGTTGGTGTATAAAGCCGTAATGGCGATGGCCAGCATACTATTTGATTGATTGGCATGCTTGCTTGATTGGAGTGCTTCGTTTTAT
This sequence comes from Eupithecia pulchellata, assembly GCA_963931895.1. NCBI lineage: Eukaryota > Metazoa > Arthropoda > Insecta > Lepidoptera > Geometridae > Eupithecia > Eupithecia pulchellata. The sequence continues at coordinate 7,068,709 of OZ007527.1, read as the reverse complement.
GTTTTTCTGATATTCCTTCCGTACTTATTTATAGTTTCATGGCCAATGCTATGTTGGTCACAAAAAAAATATAAGTTGAAAGCCCCCCCCTAATTTTGTATATAAAATATTCTGTTTTCTTCCACTTATTCAATGTACAAAACATTGAATAAGTGTAAGAAAACATGTCAGCAGAATATCTGTATTGAGTTTGAACTAAAAATTCAGTACAAAAATTAACCAGCTAGGCAATGTCATACTCTAGGGAATATTGTGCCCTATATTTTATTATGGGTTAATTTATGTTATTGTTATGTTCTGGTCGTTTTCTATGTATAATAATAAAAAAATCTATAAATTAAATGTTTTTTATTATGTTTATCAGTCATCTAGTAGATACCCACACACACACAAGCAAGGTAGGTACGGTAGGTACTCCATTATGTTATGTGCAATGGTACCATTATATATTTTTAATTGTTCCTTTCAACATTTCTGTGTACATATATGTATTTGATTAAGGACCGTATTACCTACAACATATTATAATAATTATGATGATGATGACTCAATCAAAACAGGAAAGCGGAAGTTCGATTTTTGACTTTGATCGGCTCCTGAATTTAAGTCTTATTATATCTAATACGAGATACTCATATAACTTATGATTAAGAATAAGGAAAGGAACACAATAATTATTATCATCATCATCATCAATCACAGATTAGGAAAAAAAATAAAAATACTGAAAGTTTGCGTTTCCATGGGGTCGTTCAGAACCTACACTCGAGCGCGCTCGGAGTGCAATGCAACTAGGTCGTTCATTCATCATCATGCATGATTAAGGAAAAATGCTCGGTTGCTATTATCTAAAGCGTTCAAAACCTGCAACCTGGGACGGTTGTAACTTTTTACCGATGTAATAATTACGAATTCTATCGAATTAATCGATCGACGAAAAACACTGACATTGACAGCTGTCATATAATCCCATATGTTTTTCGAATCGAAAGTTTGGTTGCAAACAAGATTCCTCTGTTTCAGTGTTTATTCCATTTCTTGCTCAGTTTATAAGAGAATATGATTATTTATCACTACGATCAGTTTCATGAAAACGCAAAAAGATAAACAAAACAAACGACCAATTTTGAATTATCTCCCCCTTACAACTGATCACCATTGGGGTCTGAAACCTCCCCCTTCGGCTTAGTAGGCATATTTTGTTACACTTTGTATTAAAGTAATCAATCATGCTTTTAGAATAAAGGTTAACAAAAGAAATCATCGGCTTTTTTATCACCACTTAATTACCTATTTTTGTCTTGGTAGTAATGCCAACCTTAACGCCTCTCAGTTTCGATGTTTTTGTTTAAAATATATCTACTTTCTAAATAACCGACTTTTCATTCGAAAATTCCTTCTTGTGACACTGGAGATCAAACTCTTTTTATCAGCCCATCATGCAACATTCAGCGTTAGGTACAGAGTAGGTACATAATATTATGTACTTTCAGCGCCCTGTGTTGAAGTATTACTAGCGTAGATTAGAAGGACTCGTTGAGATTTTTGTGGGTCTGATTCAGATATTCATATTAATTTATTCAGTTGTTTCATATGTAGATTTCAAGTAAGTTCTATCCTTGATTCCGGCGATATTTCAACTTATCGTCATTTGTAAAAAATTTCAACCGTTCGTTAAACATAATTTACTACCTACTTTGTATTGTAAACATTTAAAAAACAATACACTTGTGTTTAAAAATGTTAAAATACTAGTTTGATCACAAATTATTTAGGTTGTTTTTGTGAAAGACAAGGAGGTAGTATGGCCTGAATGGCTTCTGCGTTCTGCCCTGTTCGGCCCGCGCCGCCGGGTCCATAAAGATACTATGCCAAAATGCACTGACGACGACGACGCGTCGTCGTGGTGTATGGTATAATGGTGTATTGTATGGTATGTTCCTTTGGACCGTCTTGCGACGACGGTCCAAAGGAACATACCATACACCTGTACCTGATTTGTCCATATACAAAAAAAAAATAGGCTAAAGGAAGGATCACAGAGTACATTATACTAGACTGGGAAGGAAAGGTACCGCAAAACAGAACGCATATAATATATATGTATATGTAAAGTTTACGTCAATAAATACTTAAGTATAATAATTTATTATATTATTCCCTTTGTAACTCTCCTGTTTTTTATCGATAAAAAAATAACAGAAATGGCAAATGCTTAAAAAACTAGCGAGTCCAAAAAAAAAAAAAAAAAAAAACAGAACGCGCCCCAAGGAGGGTTACAATTTACAATTGCTATAAAAAAAGAAGAGGTAAATTCTTGTCTCCTAAAAATTAATAAAATTTCATTTCTGCTTTTCTTAAAAAATAGAAAGAAATAGTGACCGACGACGACTGGAAGAATGAAGATGATACTATTCTCGTACTAATTTGCTACATCTTGATCGTCAGTGATTCGTACAGTGAGCGTTATGTCCAGTAACTCATTATTGTTTTCTATCAACAATGAAGGAAAAGTTTACGCCTTATCAACCAGCGGCTCATGCTGGAGAGAATTTATGTACCTGGGATTAGAGTTCAAGACCCTCTCAGCTGTTCCACATTTTCTATGGGCTGTGGGAGGAGACCGGCAAATCTACCTGCATGTGCACGGACTCGAAATCCCTATCCGGGTCAAAGAAGAATCTTACGAGAATGAGAGGTGGCTTCCTCTTGATGGGTTTAGCAGTAGACTTTTACCTACAGACAGATATCACTTTTCTTCTCAAGATGGCACTAAGGATAGATCTATAGATCGTATTAGACTTCCATCAATGGCATGGCAATGGGAAGGTGATTGGCAATTAGAGCTTACTCTAGAAGGACAACCTTTAGATCATGATGGCTGGAGCTATGCAGTTGATTTTCCTGCACAATTCGGTCCATCAAAGCAGTGGAAATCATGTGTTAGAAGAAGAAAATGGATTCGCTACAGAAAATTTAGTGCTATGAACTCATGGTGCGCCATAGCTCCTTTACACAAGGACCCCACTCAAGAACCATTCATTGATGTGAGCATTGGTGGTAATCAAATGCCCTATGCGGCGCCAGGAACCCTCTCTGTGTGGGCGATAACAGCTCATGGCAGGGTCATGTTTAGAGCTGGAGTGAGCACAACATCTCCTGAAGGATTGAAATGGATCAACATTAGCATTCCACCAAATTGTGATATCAAGCAAATAACAGTTGGACCTACAGGATTAGTGTGGGCTTTACTTTGGACAGGAAGAGTTATTATAAGAAAAGGTGTCACTAAAGACTGCCCTACTGGTGAGTCCTGGCTAGAAGTAAAATCACCAAGTGAAACCAAAATATTGTCTATTTCCATTGGCCTTAATGTAGCCTGGGCAGTTAGCTCAGATTCTAGAGTTTGGTTTAGGAAAGGAATGGATGGGAATAGTGCTGGCACTTCAGAATCCTCAGCAACTGGAAGTGGGTGGTTGGAAATAACTGGTAACATGATACACATTTCTGTTGGAATAAATGACCAAGTCTTTGCCATTGGAGAAACCGATAGATGTGTCTATTGGAGAAGTGGAATCACACCAGTAGAGCTGACAGGGAAGAGATGGAGAATGGTACAAGCCAACATGCAGTTGAGCAGAACATCTAGCTCAGCCAGTGTTGTCTCTGTCTCAAATGCAAAACATCACAGTCTAACCACCCTCAGTGAAACAACACCAGAACGTAAAACAAACATTCATCTCAATAATTCTTGGGAAGAATCACACTCTGCCCCTATTGAACACACTATGCCTATCAAACAACCTAAAGAAGCAAGACCAAAGGGAAATGTAAACATTGAGAATATCGATCTAACAGGTAAAAGTTATGAAACCACTTTGAAGAATCCTCGAGCTTGGAGTCCGGTCAGAAGCGTTGGATCGGTGGTTGGAATGGAAGCACAGCCTGACAGTGACAGTAGTGTTTTCGATGTAGACTCTGGAATGTTTTTTGATGATGAAGTTAGTCAAACTGCTTGGGGAACCTGTGATACTACTTGGGCCTTTGTGGAAGCTGGTGCATGTTGTGTTGACACTGTTCAAGTGCCCCACTGGTTTACGGACTCGCAAAATGTGCACAATACTGATATATCAGCAAAGTGGAGACTTGAATTATTGGAACATCTTAAAAATAGAAACAATTACCAGAATGTTGATCTGAGTAACTATGGGGTAGCTGTTGAGGAAAAGGGTTGGACTCGCAGCTGCGAAGCCAGGCTAGTTATTGCAAACAGCTCTATGGAAGATTGCATTTTATCTCTCTATTGGAATGATATAGAAACCACAGGGACACTGTCAGTTTTTCAACCAGATGGCACAATCCAATTTATACTGAATCTGTGTGAAGTAACCAATGTGTTTTCTATATCTGAACCAGGAAGTCCAAGAATATGTTTCTCCATCCCGCGTCAGAAAAAGAACACTGTTAAAGTTCAGTTTATATCTGAGATGGAACAAGAAGAATGGCTGAGTGTATTGGTGGATATCACATCCCAAATTAATGGTCTCTCTGGCAAACCATCGGCGGACTCTGTCTGGGCAGTCACTAACTCTGGGGACATCTTGAATTGGGATCCAATGCCAGCATGCTTAAATACTAGTGAAAATGGCATGTTTACCAAAGTATTTCAAGTATGTGGAAAGGACATTGCAGCCGGTTTTAAAACATTCCTTAATAATAATTTTCCTTTTGGCAGTAGAATAAAAATTACAGGAAGTATATTTGACGAAGTAAGACGATTTCATATAAATTTAGAGGGGCCTGAAGTGAGGAAGCAAAGACATAAAGTTGAAACAGAGGTGGACATTCCACTGCATTTCGACGTGAGATTTGATGACAACACTGTTGTGTGTAATACTAAAATATTAGGGAGTTGGGGAGTTGAAAATCGTCATGATTTACCTGTTGCTAAAGGACAAGAATTTTCTATTGAAATCATTTGTGATGTCCAAGTATTTAAAATTAGAGTGAATGATAAACACTATTGCCTGTATGAGCATAGACTAAGCCCTGAAAGTATTACTGCAGTAGCCGTAAAAGGACCTTTAAAACTGTACACTATGGAATATTCTACCACGAGTCTGATAATAGGAGCCGAAGAAATGTTTTGGCGGACGATTGGGGGCTATTTGCGGCGAGTAGAGTGCTCTCAGAATGGAGTAGTTTGGGGCATATCACATGACCATCGCGTTTGGGTATACTCCGGAGGATGGGGAGGTGGCATACTGAAAGGTAACTATAATTAACTACGGTACTAGCAACCCGCCCCGGCTTCGCACGGGTGCAACGCTTAGTACTTAATGCATGTTATACATTATAAACCCTCCTCTTGAACCATTCTATCTACTAATAAAAACCGCATTAAAATCTTTTGCGTAGTTTTAAAGAGCTAAGCATACATAGGGACAAAAAGACAGAACAATAGAGAGCGGGAAGCGACTTTGTTTTATACTATTTAGTGTAAATGCTCTAGGTACATGTTATCATTTCATTCCGTGGTCATGTAGAGACAGCTCTATTTTTTACGTTATTTTGTACATACACACTTGTCGTTACGTTTTTATAGTAAAATACATTCGCAACTTGCAGGTATTGGCAGCAAAGATGGTATCCATCCAATGACAGATACTCAAACGTATTGCGTCTATGAAAACCAAAGATGGAACCCTATATCTGGGTACACCTCAACTGGGCTTCCCACTGATCGGTTTATGTGGAGCGACGTTACTGGCAGACATAAGAGGACTCGAGAACATACGAAGTTAATCAATCGTCATTGGCATTGGGTAAGCATAGACCAGAAATACTTTTCTAATTTTTAATTTAATATTGTGTATTGTGAAAATGTTTACGCAAGGTAGGAAAACTTATTTACATGCCCTTAGAGTAAGGCAATACATGTTTGGGATAAGTCCCAAACATGGTATGTACAATAATAAATAAATAATGCTGGACGATTGACAAAGCATTATCTAGCCCCAAGCTAAGCTATGCTTTGTGTTATGGTTCTAGGTGCTGATATACATGATAATATACGAGTACATAGTTATATATTTTTCTTATTATACATAGAAAACGACCAGAACACCCTGCACAAACATTTGTCCCAGAGTGGGAATCGAACCCGCAACCTCCTGCGTCGTAGGCGGAACCTCGTCCACCGCGCTATAGAGGTGGCCATTATTACTTTGTGACCCATGTTTGCAAATAAATGATCTGTACTTCTGAAATAAATAGCATAAACGGACAAGAAAAAAAATAGTAATAAAGAAGAAACAAGAGGTGCAGTGGTTTAACCAGGGCGTCACTTACTACCTAAAAAAATTGCAATTTTTTTCTACGGGAGTGACAAAGTCATAATGACAAAACTCCTTTAAAATAAAAAAAAGTACTAACTATCGTGGTTTCGTGTGTTTATACGTGAGCCGTATTAAAGTTAATTTAAATTTGCAGATATCAGAATGGATGATAGACTACAGTACCCCTGGAGGCGTCGATAGCGACGGTTGGCAGTACGCCACTGACTTCCCGGCTCCTTACCATGGTAAAAAAATATTTACCGACTGTGTGCGGCGTCGACGGTGGTACCGGAAAGCACAAATAAACACAGAAGGGCCATGGGTTCGCGTCGGAAACACCTCACTGTTGGATATATCTTTATGGGTAAGTACAGTAGAAACATAAACTTACCTTGACGATCTCTGTGACGCGGTAGGCGAAGGAGGTTGCGGGTTCGATTCCCGCCTCGGAACAAATATTTGTACGATCTGCAGATTTTTGTTCAGGGTGTTCTGGTCGTTTTTTATTGTATAGGGGAAGGTTGCTATGAATGGACCACCTAACTTTACGACCTCATATCTCAAAAAGTATAAGTGATTAAATGAAACCAGTTTATAATTTTTATTTCTTAGGACCTTTATTTATAGTTGTCAATCGTACAAACAATTCGGGCTAACACTTTCCGACATTAACGAAGAAAATTAAATCTTTGGCTGTTGCCTTCTTTGGACCATGGGTACCATCATTGGACCACTAGGTTGCCATCAATGGACTTCGAGAAGTTTGTTCTAGAGGTCCAATCATGGCAACTAGTTATAATTATCAATATTTATTAGACACTACAATAAAATTTAACATCTGGAGGGAGGTCACTTTCAGTTCCTGGTATTTGCACGTGTTCTTTGGCTTTTTGGTTCACTCCGTCTACTCTTCGTTTTGGTGTTGCTCGGAACCCCGTATATTCTGCTTGCTTATTTTAAACCAATGTTTTTTTTTCCTTACCGATTCTATAACAAGATTCATACTTGCTTCATTCCATGCAAAATATTTTCTTATTTGAGGCGACATTCTGAAACATGAAATAATTTATAATATAAAAATAAATCTAGGTTATATATAAAATCTAGGTTATCTGATAATTATGAAAAAGAAAAAAAAGTTGCTATCGTTGGACCGGTCCAACGATGGAACTCTCTTGCGGTCCATTGATGGCAACAAGGTACTAATTAAGAAAAATAAATCCAAACAATACATGGATATGACTTGACAAAATTGAATAACACACATGGAATAACAATTTAACTATCGAATATTTTCTAATAGTACACGCAGACAAATATGAATACAATGATACTTACATGAAGATGTCCTGAGACAAATTATTAGATTTTGACCGTCGCAAACACACTAACTCCCGTCACTCCTTGCCTCGTGTCGCAGCGTAACGGAGGTTACAGGGTGCAACTGAGTCGCCGCGGACTTGTTTCGATAGGTTTAGTTGTTGCTAGCTTGCATATTTTTGGAAATACCTTGGTGGTCCAATGAAAGCACTGGTCCAATGATCGCAACCTTCCCCTAATAAAAAATATCTATACATGTTATAGTATTTTATTATGTATATCAGTCATCTAGTACCCATAACATAAGCTCTGCTTAGCTTGGGGGCTAGATAATGTTGTGTGGATTGTCCGGCATCATTTATTGATTTACCTTTTAACCTTGAGTATGTACGTGAGGGTAAAACAAGGTACACGGAAACTGAATATATTCGTGCGCATTTGAACAAAAGCTCTCGACGTAAATGAAATGTGTGCTATATAGTCCAGTCAACAAGTGTCTAAAAGAAGGGGTTCAGTGGTAAAGTCAAAAGCGAAATGTTTAATATGGAAATGGTTCGGAAACAAAGATACTAAAATTTCTCACCCCGCTCTTTTGAGGTGTGGCCTAGTTCAAATCAAATAGGGATCGTTATCATAATTTGCAAGTTGCAAAAATGGCATTCCCATGGATCACTCCATGGGAATGTCATTTATGCAACTTCGTGGCAAATATTAGAGCATAGCATGCAGGTCTTCCAAAACCCATATCTAGCACTACTATAACTTCTCCAAATGAAGATCAGGAGTCAAACTTCCTGATTTGTACCTTTCCATCCACAATCCTTTGTTGACTGGACTTCTGGATATTTTTTATAAATTGTCAATCTGCTATCAAAATATTCAAATAGATACTCTTTGAAAATACTAATAATAATATTAGTAAATAATAATATTGAAAATAGAAATTTTATTGCCATGTGTATGATAATAAAATAAATCCCATATTTTTATTCAGGGTGATGGAGACGAAGTTACGCTGTGGGCTATAACCGTTGCCGGCGACGCCATCTACCGGACCGGAGTAACTGCTTCCACACCTGCGGTAATTTCAAATAAAGAATTTTCATAATCTGATTGCATGTGCCTCTACCGCCTGCCGATGGCGCTCATTTACGCGGCTCGCTTCGCTCGCTGTTATTTTCTTAGTCATTCATACTCTTCTAAACATATTTATCAGCTTTCTGAGACTAACCTACCTTTTGTTTTAGGGTCTACATTGGGAACACGTAAACAGTCCTCAGTTGTTGATGGCCATAAGCACTTGTAATGGCGCTGTATGGGCAGTGGGCCGTAGAGGAGAGCTTTACTACAGGGAAAATGTTACCAAAGAATCACCTGGAGGATCGAACTGGAAACTGATTGAGCAACCAAAGTTGGGATACCCAAACAGTCACAAATCCGTGCACATAAAAATGATTTCTCTGACTAAGACCGCAGGATGGGTTATTCTTTCAAATGGCTCTATTGCTGTGCGAACATGTGTTTCCCATAGCCAACCAGATGGCAAGGAGTGGAAATACTTATCAGGTACTTACTACACTTAGCACAGCTATCATTTTAACATTATGGTATCATAACCTATTTAAGTTTTAACTACGGACTTTTGAGTGGTTAAGGGATGAAACTTTCGTGTATTTCCAACACGAACAACGTTTGTCGTTAACCCGCTTACATTCATAATGAATTATTCTAAGTATACCATGTAGCGACAGCGGGCCGGGCATTAAACAACATGACAGCGACTTTCTAACTCATAAAGCTTATGAAATTCTTGTAAATAGATACTAGGTCTAATGAGTTTCTATTCTTTATATGTTATTTTCTTCTTACATAAGTATAACAAATGTGAATATTCCTTTTCAGATGAAACATCGTACAAACACGTATCATGTATGGGGCAGGAGGTATGGGCCGTTTGCTCCGACGGATCTATACTGCGAAGACAAGGCATCACCGCCGACAACGTTGTAGGAAACGCTTGGCAGAGCATTATGAACAGCGGGCTTGTTCACGTCACGGCCAGAGGAAGATCTTCCTAATTCTTGGAGAAACAAGACTTGAACAAAAATATTATGATCTCTTAAAATTTTAAAAGCCAATTGTAAGCTTAGACTATGTGTGCGAAAGAAATTTCTTCCTAATTTAATCTGCTTAGAACTGCGATATTTCCTTAGTATTTTTGCTCATATTTAATAGATAAGTATAATATTGTGCTGCTCTTGTATATTACGTGTTATGTGATTAATTATTTAAAGGTTAATAATGTAAGGACACAAAATCGATCTAGTCATTTCCAGTGTACATTCCTAGCCCATATAGTATTAGCAGATTTTAAAAAGAAGCTTAACTCGTACAGATGTATTATTAAAACTATAATCTTTTGATGAACTGTGTTTTATTTTACAATATATCGAATATGAATTCATAGTGTGGCATAATTAGAGGAAATAAATCTTAAGACTTCTGTTTCGGTCAAGAGCATAGCCTATCCAACACAGATGTACAGTCAACACCAAAAACATTTTTTGTCTTAATCTATTTCTTGCCCCCCTTTTTTATTAATTGTCTGCTAACTCAAAACATTGCTATTTTCTCACTCTGACTTATTCTATTGACTTGTCAGAGTAGGACATAACACTGCTTAGCCTGTTACTGTTTTTTTATAACTGATAGACCTCCATCTGACCACGATCAATCAGGAAAGTAGAGATGTGGCCGACGGTGGATCACCAAGGTCTAATAGACACTTCTTCGCTCTAGTCTTGAAGAGACGCAGGTTATAGTTAGTCGTAAAAACAGAAGTAGGCAGCGAGTTCCACTCAAGTTGGCAGACCATTATGAAGAAGGGGGTGTTATTTAAAGAAATCAAATATCACTCATGACATGAGTTATAAGTTTATTTTTCGAAAAGTTTTTGGGAGTTGATTAGCATTGTTTCATCTATTTTGGTCGCTGACTGCACATTAGATGAAGGATCGTGTGTGTTGGATCAAAATAAATTTTATTTTTTGGGGTTTTTTATTTTTTCTGTGTTTCACAAATAATACTATAATATAACGAAAAGTACCTATGCGACAGTTTGTAGACAATTTTCTATTAACAACAAACTTGATAAATTGGAGCATACGGCTCCCAATTTATAATTGAATCAAACTTGGTTTTATGATCGGTTCTAATAAAATAGTTTATGATTTGCGGCAAATTACTTTTCCGTTAGTTTTATTCCTTATAAAGAGCCGAAAAAATTTAAACCACGAAAAATTTCATCTCGCGCCAATTGAACACCTTTACTCCGCAGCTCAACCTCGACTGATAAAAACTTTTACAGAACAATCGTTCGTGTTTTTAATCTGTATTAGTAACCATAGTGCATGTGGTATATAGATGCACTATATCTATGGTTACTAATAACGTGAAGGATTATGATTAGCACAGGGAAACCAATACTGAGTTGCCATTAAATCAAGCAAAAACACAATAATATATCTACTGTGAAAATAACAATATCCCGGAGCACTACATTTATTAAATACAATAAAATTAAATAATTCACAGCAAATAATCTAATTCGTATCTAAGGAAGTGGTTGTTGGTTTCATTTTGTATCCGCGGGTAGCCGGCGACTAATGCGTCTTGACCCCCGATGTAAAGTGTGTTGTAGATCTTCCAGTAGACGTCACGAACTTTCCTTGCCGGGTGGAAGAGACCCTGGAATAATAAGCATCTTGTGTTAGTTACTAGTGACCAAGTAGGCGTGTTTTTAGAATATTAGGATCAGGCAGGACACACAGTTCGTCTTTTATCTTCATAGAAATCATCATGAGCCCATGTTAGTCCACAGCTACATAGGCCACTAAAGAACACCATAGCGACCTGTCTAAAATGAATGTGTAGATTAAATTAGAAATAGGGCTACATTAGATTTCAAAAATGCCATTTAAGTGTGCCCTTACCTTTAATAAGAACACATTTCTATGATTCAAGAAGTTAATCCAAAGTTTTCACCCAGAAAGTACAGAAACAAAGACGCGGTGTAGAAGAGTGAAATCAACCAATCATAATATTGGTTCCAAATACACACACACACGTCTAGCCTATTGTGTCATTAGTTTTGTATTCAATATTAGTGTAAGTAGGCTGTGGATTTTGTTTTACCAATAAAAATAAAATAAAATTTGGAACCAACCCACAAGAACATTATGTTCTCCCACAGACACGCTAGAAGGATTGTAGAGTGCAACTTACCTGTAACGCATATTGCAGAATTTTGATAGGACCAAGAGCCACTCGCATGCCCTCCACGGCGTCCATGAAGGCTTGCACGAGATGCGGCGAGGTCTCGAATATATTCGGCCACACGTGGTTCAGTAAGTGCACGAGCGCGTCCTCGCAGCCGAAACCGTACACGCCTAGAGCCATGTGCTTTATGGCCGCACACGCCGTCTGACGATGGACGAGATCCCTGGAATAATTTTATGAGAAATTGTATACACGTTTACATAATAGCGTGGGGATTATGGGCAATAAAACCCCAAATGATGAATAATGCCATCTATGGCGCTAAGGGAGGCCTATGTACAGCAGTGGACTATTATATTCGGGTTATGTGATACATAATTAGCCGTCAGTTACAGAAGACTTGTTATATATTAGTCTAGCTGTTAGTACGAGTTCCTAAGTAATTGTAAAATAAATAAGCAATGTCAGGTCAAAAAATTCAATTTCGCAATGATGCAAATAGCACAGATAACTGATGGTCTTTTTAGTTTGTTTACAGACAATCTTTTCATTATACTTTGCACAATGTACGACATCAAAGACGACCAGAGATAAAATCAATGATTTACGACGTGATATGAATATTGGAAAATACTGGCTGGTCATTCATAATAAAGTAATACCCTTTGTACACAGAATCCTAAAAATAAACCTCTACTATCTTACCTACAACTAAAACAGTATGTCGTTTTACTGTCGCAGCTGTCTTAGTACTCAATAATATATCATTATTTACCTGTCCATCAAAGCATCTTCAAGTAGCGGGCATACGGCGTAAATGTAATCTTTTCCCATTTCTCCGATGTACTCGAATAAGAAAGAGAGGGACTTCAGTACACCGTTTTGCACATTTAGTTCGGGTACTCTGTATTCATTCATGAGGGCTGGCAACACTGTGAATGGCGAACACGTCTCCGCTACGATAGCAATAGCTACTGTCGTGCAAACTCTGAAAGAAATAATTTTGTTTTTAACAGAAACTTGTTTGTATATTTTAGGGATTATTATAAAAATACTTCGGGAATAAGACTTCAACGTGCTTTGACACCACCCTCTGACTCATTGTCTATATATACAAACTAAGGGGAAACAGCCATCAAAGTAAGGAAGCAGTTGACTGAGAAATATATATGTAAGTATAATATATTTATTTTTTCAAAACTAATGTATAAAAAACGGAAAAACTGACTGGTTCCACTTAGCATGTGCTATGGTATAGCAGATCATGCCATAGCGCTGGTTTTGTGATATGTGGTAAAGGACAGGGGTAAAAGTAGGTAAAGGATACATAAAAACACAGCTGAATTGAGAACCTCCACCTTTTTCGAAGTCGTTTTAAAATTAGGAATGTAGAAAACAGTACGATTGTAAAAGATACAATTAAAAACCAAGTTATATAAGTATTTACCTGTTCTGTCTCTCCTGTACTTTCAAGTTGTTGAGTAACGTGGCTAGGACGTCGTGCGGACCGATGGCTTTAGCAATATAACCGAACGTATTCACAGTAGCACGACGGATAGCTTTCTTGTGCGCTTTCAACAGCTCCAACAGTTCGAAGCAAATTCTCATCCACTCTCGAGCCGAGACGAACTCGGGTCCACGATCAGCTATACGTCCAACAAGGTCAATGCAATTTTCTTGTACTTTTTCGTGCCTGAAAAAATAATATTAAAATATAGTAAATCTGAAAAACTCGCAAAGTCGAGTCTATTGTTGATTTGTTATAATTTAAAACATGCTGGACATTCCATACAGCATTATACAAGGCGTAACAAAATATGTGTACTAAGCCGAAGGGGGAGGTTTCAGACCCCAATGGTGATCAGTTGTGGGAAGGAGAAAATTAAAAATTCCTATTTTAATTATACTATTTTTTTTATTTTTTTTCCCTCTTTTATTTCCTTATCTGGGTAACCTATACATACCTACTACCACTGCAGTTAGGTAGGTATTTATCTTCGTAGAGTTCAGCTATGGCGGGGCGGGAGACTACCTAATCTATCTATCTAGCTATCTATTACTCTACATCTATGCCCATACTGACGTCATTGTCACAGGTACAAGAAACCGCTGCCTTTAGGGTTGTCACTTCGTAAAAAATCAGCTGTCCATGTTGAAACTTTAGTGCAGTTTTTTCCAAAATACCGATCGAAATTCGAAAAGTCGTGGAACAAAAGTTGGTCCCTTGGGGGGTGGAAATTCACCCCCTTTCGCTTAGTACACATATTTTGTTACACCGTGTATAGATCCAAGCTAAACAAAGCTTATGTTTTAGGTGTTGTCTAATATTTTAAAAAGAATACATTACATACATAGAAAATACCTAAAAACCTGAACTATTTTTTGCAAATCGGACTATCATTTGTCTCAAGGCGGGAATCTAACCCACAACTTACTGTGTCGTAGGCGGACCTTCGCCCGCCGCGCCATATCGCTCGTCCATAATTTTATGTATCTGAGTCAGTAGTTTACGATTACCGTACAACATAACTTACCTATTCTTCAAAATGGGCGTCAATCTAGGAAGTAGATCCTTAATAGGCGGCGTCATCTTTGTCATACCGATAACGTTAACGATAGCCTTCAGTGCACCGAGAATAGAACCCAGTACCTCAGGGTATTCTTCACCCAAGTACTCATACAGCACTACGCCAAGATGTCCCATCAGTTTTTCCTAGAAAATAAAATTAGGTATATACAATACAGTAATCCATCATAAAGTATTATGTAAGAACAGTACAGTATTCTGGACTTATTTTGTATCTAGATAAAGTTTAAGGCTGTGTCCCCAGTAGGCAAGCTGTTAGCGGCTACAGTCGGGACACAGCCTAAAATTATTTGAAATTACATTGACACTGAAAGTGACATGCCACTTCGGTGTAAACTGCGTAAAAGTCAACACCGGGCACTTTATAAATATAATACTTTTCTGACGAATAGTCCACAGAAATTTATCAATCGAGACGCAAAAATGTTACCTCTTGACAAGTTTTCATGACCACAGCGATACGGGAAATAAGATCAGCTGCTTGCTGGCGCACTTTCGCGGATTTGTTGTTCATTCGCCACAGAATGATACCACAGATCTGAGGCAGGTAGGGCTTCACGCGCTTGCCCAACTGGTTTACTATGGTTCCGAAACCGTTCAGCATAACAACATCCTGAAAGAAAATAAGTAGTCAGTCACAAGAACTTTGGTTGCTACATTATCAACCTGTCAACTGGTGACCATTCAGCATTGTGACTGCTTTAAAAACTGGGGTTATTTGGATTTTTTCCACTATAGCCATAAGGGCCTCAGGGGGCCTCGGGTTATAGTGGAAAACAAAATGCATTAGACGTTAGTGGCTTGCTAATTTAACCCTAAGGCAAAACAGGCAGGGAAAATCACGGTTATTATGCCCGCTACATTTACTGCAGGGCAAAGGCCTCCCTAAAATTAACTCGGTATGACGACGTGCGGTCTGTCGAGATCGTCGCCTCCGTTTTCGCCACTATCATTGATGCGACTTATAAATTTTTCTTACTAGCCCAGGTTTTGCACAAGTATTTAAGAAAATAAATTTTACACAGACTAACTTGGGTTATTTATTGACCATTTTATACGGATCTCTTACTTTTTTTGTATTTATTCTATAACTATGTTTGTCAGGAATACTGTAGGGTTCTAGAAAGATTTGACCAAATCTGTCCAGAAGTTTCGTTCCCCATTCAATCCAAACAAACAATCAAATCGCAGTCTATCCCAATGTATGCTTATGTCTTTAAAACAACGCAACGAAATAAGATGCGGTTTTTTTCATAGATAGTATGATTCAAGAGGAAGATTTATATGTATAATACGCACCCGCCACAACCTGGGGCGGGTCGCTAGTCGATAAATAAGTTAAAAAGATAACTTGCCTCTGTTGTCTGTTCTTGGAACGCATACAGGATGCCGTCAATAAGAGCTTCCTCCAGTTTGGAGTCGATGTCCGCCGCTCCGAGGTTAGCGAGGATCTTCTCAATGGATTCCATCACCATCTTCCGGTACTGCTCGTTATCGTCTTTGAGATCGTCCACAATCCTGTTTATGATCTCTGAAGCTCCCACCTGCATATGGTTTATAGGGTAAAGTTTATAGCTTAGTTACTAGTGACTTGTAGATTCTAACATAACCAGGAATATGTAGATAGTAAATACTTTATTATTACCACAGGAAACGGTAGAATAAAGGGCGGCCTTATGGCTTTGAGCAATCTCTTCTAGGCAACCTTAATTTTTTTAATTTTTTTTTATACAGGAATATTAATTTTATCATGCAAATTTTATAACTATTATATTAACCGCATCAGTATTGCCATAATACAGCAAGGCTATACAGCCAGCGTCTTAGGGACGCTTCCAACTGTTATTGATATGGATCAGTTGAGCTAACTGTAGATAATTTGCAACAGTCTGCAGTTAGCTCAATTGTCTCAATTGTAAATAGAAGTTCTTATTTGGTATTTAAATTGTAATTTTGTTTGATTCTATAGTCTATAGCCAAATTACGAACCAAAAGGAGGACTATGTGAATAAGATTGCAAAACCATCGCAATACTACAAATAATCTTAGGTTCAACAAACCTTGTTAGCAATCTCGACGGTGGTATCGACGAGTTGGCGATAGTTCCGCCGGTCAAGGGCCATGCGGTGGTTCCAGAAATGTTTGAAGAAGTGAGGCAGAATCTCATCCATTATGTACTGGGGCTCCACACCGTCGGTGCCGCAACATTGTTTCACTACCTATAAAAGAGTAAAACTTAAGTTCTATGAATAATTTCCAATCGTTTTTACGATAAAAAATTTAATAATCGGTCAGAAAAAAAATCTGTAAGACCAATTGTTTGGTCAGTATACAATAAACTCTTTTAAGATTTTGAACCTTCGATTCTTATACAAACCAACCAACAGCTGTTTACGAATTATCATATTTTAAATATTCTTTCCAAAACCAAAACAATTATTTGGTCAATAAACAATAATGGTTGGGTGTGGTAATCCTCATCAATCACCACAACCAATCATTATTGTATATTATTGTTGGCCTTATGATTCCTCGATCATAAGGCCGTCAAATATCACATTCGATTGCTCTCCAACTTAGACATTTCATATAACGAATTACATTTCCTAGCTGACCATAACCTCTTTAATTACCTGACCGTTGAAATGATACCCGTAAATATTACCTTCAACACAATCTTCTTCATTTCCTCATCAGGCGATTGGAACTCGCGAATAAGGATCAACATCACTTCACGGGTATAGTAGTTAGCATATTCAGCGTCCATGAGTGGAATCAAGTAACCAATGGCTTTTAGGAAAGCAGCGAGACCTTTACCGCGATGAGTTCTAATACCCTTCCATAGAGGCTTGAGCACGGAGTCGAATGACTCGATACCGTAGGGCGTCGCCGCTTCGGCTAAAGCGGCACTGGCGAGCGCTGTGATTGTACGCACTTTCTGCTGCTCGTCAACCAGACCTAAAACAAGATTTTAAGTTAATTTAACTATAAAAAACAATCAGGTATTTTATACGCCTATTTGTTCATCTACTGTTTGATGGCGACGAAAGGCCTCTATGGCGGCGTGGGTGAAAGTTCGCCTGTACCGCAGGAGGTTGCGGTTAGATGATGCCTTGTGGATTAGCCAGCATTATTGATTATTATTATTTAACAATATGTAAAGTAAATCTAAATAATATCGTAGTTTGACTAATCGTGAAAGGGTTAACATTTGTGTTTATCAGTATTGGGTGATATTCTACCCACGATTCAGTATTTAACCCCCTCACATTAGAATGGGTTTCAGTTTAATGCATTCCCAGTCTTATGGAGTTAAAGAACGCATCATCATGCGTGGGCAATGAACCTGCTAAGTTTTGTGTTCAAACGTCAATTAAGTTGATATTAAATTATCTAGAGCCCAAATTATAGCTTCGGTGCATTCTAGAATTTGTCTTTAGTGTCGTTTTCACTTACCATGCTCAATAATTTCCACAAGTGACTTGAGATGTGGTAGAATAGCGCATCCCATGAGAATGGCGATTTGCTGAACGATCTTGATACCAGTGTGGCGCGCCTGCCAAGACTTCTTCGAACGACAGACAGCCTTCAAGAAAGGTAGCAGCGATGGGATACCTGTCAGAATAATTTGTAAACAAGATTAGCCTAATCTCTATCTATTTAATAATATGGTATTATGTATATCAGTGAAGACAGGGCGCTATTGTGCTCATTAGGGGAGGAATATGTCCAGCAGTGGACTAGCATGGGCTGATGATGATGTATATCATTCATACAGTACACATAACACAAGCTCTGCTTAGCTTAGGGCTAGGTGATGCTATGTGGATTGTCCAGCATTATTTATTATTTATTTTATAGTTGTTAACTCATACATATCAGCCTAAAGATATGTGCTGGACATAGCTATCCGCCGAAGTTGTTTCTTTGGGGGTATATCTTATAAGCCATGCATTAGACCACGCCTCAATCTAGACACGGCATATCGATATAACATGTACGAAAATAGCGAGAGGCACACATTGAAGAAAATAAAACAAATCGTCTCAACAGGCAGTTCAAAAGAAGTGTTGATGTCAATAATTTCATATTGTATTATAATATTGACTTTCAACAGATACAAAATGAACACTCAAGTGCAAAAATGCCCCACTATAGAATTTCTACATACATACGGACACCTATTTATATAAATTGAATTTTATTATACAAAACCTTTTTTGAAAACATATGTGTTAACTTGTTATAAGCTCTCTTTGGCATATTATGCAGGTAATCTTAAAGCAGAACCTCATTGTAAATTCATAGCTGTAAGTTTCTTGAAAATTTTGTAAAAAAACATAAATATTCGCATCTCACGTCCAACCCTCAACGAGTTAAGGTGGCGTAAATTCAAATCTACGTGCATAAGTGAGTTTCAGTCACAAACCTACTAATAATATGAAGGGAAGTTATTACTTACCTAAAGCCGAAGCGACGACAGCGAAAGCTCTAGCAGTAGTATTCCGCACGTATTCATCAATGTTGTCGATATCGGGTCTCATCGTGGAAATCATAGTCGCCAGACCGGCTGCTTTGGCTAAGTTGGAGATAATCTCACGACCTTCTACGCGGGCGTAGTAATCCTCGTCAATCAGAAGTGGTTCAATAACTACCAAAATCTGTAAAATGTTAGTATAGATTAGCGTAATGTTTTAGCTCTTACTCTTCTGTGATTTTTTTAGGATTCAAGAAAGGGTTTTGAAATTTCTATGGATTAAAAGTTGGAGTTTTTGTTTACGGCACGGTTTCTTAACCCTACAGCGAGCTAGGCGCGTAGTTAGGAGGACACGGTGCATATGAGGCTTACATCACAGCGCCGTGCTGTAGCGCCCGCTGTATGTAAACTGTCACCGAGATCCATAAAACATTAGCGACTGTGCCTATACACGGCGATTAATCGTAGATTACGTTACGGCGATAACTTTGTGCGGATAATAGTCCTATCTCACTGGGCGGGCGTAGCGGAGACTTCGCTACCAACATATCGGGAGTAAAATTATGTGGCTTACCTTGTGTACATATGGGCGCACCAAATCATCTAACTTATAAAGGATTCTGTCAATAACTTTGACGAGCAAGTGACGCTCCTGATCCTCTAGGGTAGGACTCATCAGGAGCGGCAGGATCTGGTTGAAGAGCGGTCCCGCGCCGAACTCTCTGGCTTTATCCGTAATCTGGCGCAAAGCGGCTTTGCACATCGGCGGAGTTCCGTTCTGAAAGATAGTAAAACGTCAGAAAAACAATACAATTGAGAACCTCCTTTTTTTTAAAGGTGTATAATTATAACTATGAAGGTCAGTGAACCAGAGCGGCCTATCAGCACTGTTCTTCTGTGTCTTGGAGGTATTGAATATTGAACTCAAAAGTATATTTAGATTGTTAATTAACTATTTTTGTTTATTTAAGAAAAATAAAGCTCTTTAACAATTTTCATAGCCCATGACGCACATGTGCGAACCGTGGGCAATCAAACCTAACATTCAATGGCCATAGTAATTACCTTGATTTTCAACAGAAGTTTCATAATCTTCCTCTCCTTAAGTTCTTCAGGCGATAAGGCATCTTCATCGACGTCAATGAGCAGTTTGTCAAAGTACTGCGCGTCCTCGGGTTTCATAAAGGGCAGCTGCTGGGCGCCGCCTTTCGGCTGCGGGTCGAGCAGCCGCGCGGCCGCCGCGGCAGAGCCGCCCGCTTCCTCCGTCTGCATGAAAAAGCCGATTGGGGTACCGCCCAAGGGAGTGGGCGTAGCGGTCAGCTTACGAGCCGGCGTCCGAATCGGAACATAACCTGTCCAACAACATAACAAATTAACACACCAGTCTCACGCCGCAGGGCTCTAGCATGCGTTCTTATTAATCTCATTCAGCTATTATAATCATAAAGCGTCTGAAGTTCCGCAGCATGAGACTGTAAGCCATTGTCATCATATCTGAAAGAGAAATGGAGTCTTAATTATTATCTAGTTCAATTCAAATTCATTTTGCACTACTATGTCTCATTATGACGTCATTTATCCTCACGGTGATGGCTTTGTATAAAACATTTTTCCTGAAACTCAAGTTTTGATTATTGACTATGGTGTTACCTTAAGTATTTCATAAAAGAATAATAACAAGCTTATTGTAACCGTATCCATGGAAATTTACGTACCGGCAGGGGGCGGCAAAACCTTGTACCCGGCTGGGAACATGGCGTCTAGTTCTTCATCAGTGTAGGGTCTGTTGCGTTCGTCGATCTCTTTCTCCCAGCGGTAGGCTTGCAGCTGTTCCGGCGTCATCGCGGCGACGTGCCCAGGCGTGGGTGTGGCCATGGCCATGGCTTTCACACCCATCGGAGTAGACTGTGAAGATTAGTTAGCATGAGAAAACTAATTTAAATAATATATTGACTTTACTATACAAATGATAAATAAAAAATAACGCAGGACAATTTATATAATACGATCCCTGATTCTTTTGCAGATTATGCAGTGAAGTAATCAGGCAGAGCTTCTAGTAATGGTCTGGGTGTATGGAGGAAGGTATATTACTGATATAAGTAATGTAATACTTAATAAAAAAAATTGCACCTGTGTATGAATTGAAGATGACTGATATACTTAAAACAATATTCTACTTATATAGATTGAGTAATAACTCATTATGAAAAATAACGAGTTTATATTAAAAAATAATATCAAATGACATGATATCGCTTGATGGCTTTCTTATACATGGCGCGCTTTTGTCATTCTATGCCTAAAAAGTAGACTGTGCATAACTGCTTTCTTTTTGCAAGGAGTTGAAGCGAAAACACACGTTTACGGGTCTCTGATTGGACAAACAGCATACTTTTACTCCAGGTTATGTACACCCATAGTACATTTGCATAAATTTGGCTGACTACCCTATGAAACTTTTGTTATATAATCTTTGAATACTTACTCCTCCAGGTGTAAAGACAGGCGTGTGTGGAGTGGACGGCGTCGCATTCCCAGGCGTAGCGTGCGACGGGGTAGCGTGAGACGGCGTAGCATGCGACGGCGTCGGCGTGGCAGCGGCGGACGGGGTCGCACCCGGCGTCTCATCCCAGCGGGAGCGACGCTTCGTTCCCGGTGTTGGAGTCTCTTGGATGGTATCGACACCAGAGCCGCGGTCAGTTCGGGGTGTTTCTGCCCATCCGCTGTTGTGTCCGGGTGTTTCTGGAATCACATTGTTTCATCATTATGACACAAATTTACTGGAAATTTGTTTTGGTGGAAAATTTTTGTGATCGAAAATCAATTGTTCGTAACACTACTTACGCCAGCCACAAGTTAACATTTTTATCACTTGACTACTTGAACCAATTAAAAAAAATTGTAGAATTATTATTCATTCCATATCGAAAGAGGTTTTCTCTAAGAAAACGCTAACATCTGGCTGTCTTGGGCTTCTCATCCCTTTTATTACATGACTGCTTGCTCCAATTTAAAAAATTGTAGAATATTGTTATTTGAACATCGAAAGAGGTTTTTCTCAGAAAATGCTAACCTCTATCAGTCTTGGGCGTCTCATCCCATCTGTTACGTCTCGAGGCAGCTTGAGCCGGAGTTTCGCGGCCGGGGGTAGCGTGGCCCGGCGTTATGTGTCCCGGCGTAGCGTCCCACACGCGGGCAGACGGCGTAGCGCCGGGGGTCTCGCCGCCGCGGCCACCTCCACCGGGAGTTTCTTCCCATGCTCCTCTCTGAAAAAACGGCAGTTAAGTTGTGGTCAAATGTTCAACAAACTTTTATTTACCTCCTCATATGCTCTAACGGAAGACCAGCACTGGCTATGTTAGGGCCTTTTTGTAGCAACAATATGTTTGTAGAAAAAAAACAAGACACAATTATAGGTATAATTGTGTCTTGTTTTTTTTCTCCCTGTTTGTATTGTTGTTATGAATAAACTATAATACAGAGAGATGCAACATTTATTTGTTTATAAGTAGACAATGTTCTCTGGAACTACTAGACTAATTTTGGAGATTCTTTCACTGATAGAAAGCTACAATAACCAATAAATAAAATGTATGATATCCGTAAGTAAGTAAGCAAAGTAAGTTAGTTTTGTAATTTAACAATAAAACATTTATCAGACTTATCCCTTGGTCAAAAACTAAGTTAAGATCTTACTGCTGATAATTACACTTTTTGAACCCTTATTTATCTGTCCTCAAAACATAGTCACACATACATAGTTCATATACAAGTATTTCATTTATTTTTCTTGCACAATATACATTCATTCCTAGGTGAATGGTTTTCACTAGATACATGTAACATAAGGGCACTGTAAAATAAAGTTCACATTTATTTAAACAAATCATCAAATTGAATTTAAAACAGCTTACACAGTTAAAACAATAATAAAAATTAAATTAAATGGAATTTAGTAACATGCAAATAGAATTCTTGAGATTGAATTTAGACGCCAACCAGAATTGACAGTCTGTTATTCATTGTTCTTCATCTCTCTCTCTATGCATCTAATCCTTTTCTTTATTTTTAAAATATTCTGATATTTTCACATAATATTAATACTGATATAATTTAGTTTGAGGGTGATTATAGCCAATAATAATTTCTTACATTTATCTAATCTTTTTCAATATTCTGGTATTTTATTATATATACAGGCCAGTTTAAGTTTAATTAGAGGATATTATATATTGTACTTGTTCCGTCAATTATGTCGTGCTTCATTGTTAAAAAGTTGTTCTAGTATGAACATTTATTCACTTCTATTAAAGGTAATGCTGGTTAAAAGTTTACTTACCTCTGCATCCCAGGATGGTGTAGCCTGTGAATTTGGTGTTGCTGCAATTGCTTTCTTTGCTTGTGGAGTTTCATCTGTGCTCATATCCCAACGCCCTTTGCGTTTTGCAGGTGCTTGCTTTGGTCCATCACCATTCGACTGCTGCACTGGCTTTAGTGTGCCTTCTCTAGCTCTTTCCAATAACTTTTTCCTGAGCTGCAAACATAAACATCACTAAAGACCTTTTGCCAATGAGTGGGGCAGTATTTGTTATTAAAAAAGGACTATCTACAGATATCACTTAAATACCTTTTGTGGAGAAGGATCTTACCTCTGTTTCTTCAGCTCGCAGATATTGTTCTTTCATAATCTCTGTATACGTTCTGGAACCAACATCAGGAGTTTTTCCACCTGTAAAATATACATATTCATTAAAATGTTTACTATGTTACATTCTACGAAAACTGGTAAGTTATGTCACAAAACAAAACAAACCTTCAGCAAAGGGGTCAGATCGTTCAGGTGAGATGATCATCCTGCGTCTTTTCTGTCGATATTCATCTTCACGATCAGCGATGGTTGGCCTTCTCTTTTCAGCAAATGGATCATAATCTTTGTCACTCTGTGCTACGTCATTTAGTAAAGAGGCTGGTGCTGTGTATCCTCCTGATCTTTTTTGTGATATGGGCACATTCTCCACATCATCATCTTCCACCTCATCATTAGCCGCAATAGAAGTCACATATCCATCATAACGGGACTTGTTGCCTGTTCCAGAGTTGTCATATATATCACTGTCATAGTATGGGTCTGCCAGAGACACTCCCTGTTTATTTGAATTTCCATTTTCAGGCAGTTCAGTTTTCTTCAGCTGTATCTCACGAATTTGTGCTTCAATAGCTGAAAAATTTATCAATTATAGATCAAAGAAGCAACACAAAAAAGAAATTTGAGGTACACAAGTTCTATATTTTGAAGTAGGGCTCAGTAACTAATGGTTATCCACGTAGGTGGTATGATCATAAAAGTTATTGATTCCTTATGTATTCTTTGATAGGGAATAAGGTAATATTTCTTTATGAGAGTTACCAATATCCGTAAACGCAGCTATATGTAAAAATAAAGCTTAATTTCCGTGGAACCTTACAAAAATGGCTGGCAACATGAAACATACCTTCGTGAGTTCTCGGTATTTTATCCATTTTTCAGTGAATTAACATTGAAGAAATATAATACAAGATTTCTAACTTGTATTTTTTATAATTTGATAACAATTATTACAGTAAAATTATGTTTTTTATCTATTTCAGAAAGGTTTTTCTAAATAATGTGCTCACTCTCGCTCGCTCATCACATCAATCAATCAAACACAAACTAAACCATAGATGAATCAAACAAAATGCGCTTGCTTGCCACAGATATACAACGATACAAAAAATCTTCATATTGTTCACTCACGCGTCTATGGGATCGGTCCTGTCTCCGGTCGGGTGGTCTGCCTGACCGCGCCCTTGGTATGGTCGTTCGGTTGTTTGTTGTCATTGTCTTCGTGGAGACAGCCGTTAGCCGTGACTTTTGACATTTGATTCGTGAAATTCTGCTTTGCAATCTGTGGTCATTCTTTCTCTCGCCCTCGGCTGCGCTGGGTACGTGTATTTTTGCTATGTAAGAATAATATTTCTTTCTGTAATAATTACAACAGAGTTCATTATTTTTCATGCAGGAGAAGAAAAAAGCGATCCTGGCGTCTTAAGAGTAATCTTCCAGGTGGATTTGCTACGGTACTCTTGGTAAGTGTTGATAGAATGCTAGAAAGACTGGTTCCACGTCAAATGCGCTGGAAGGTGACACGTATTATCAAAAGCAAGATGCCAATGCATGAATTACTTTCAAAGCACATGTTTATTAAGTCTTTACCAATAACATAATATTATCCAATAAACTAATTAATTTTAATTAAATAGACAACTGAATCATTGCTTAGATGCGGTCCATTTAAAGTGTCAGTTATCATAAACAAATTAAGTGCTCATCAAAAAAGTAATGCAAGCAGCATTACTGTATGCGACATCAGTTGTTATAAAAAACATGTAATCTGTGTAGTAAGCAGTGTAAGAACTAGGATTTTATAAAGCCTGCATCTAAAAATTAAAAGGGTCTTCATTCTTCTTCTTTTTATAAATTAGATATTTGTAAACTTAACTCACAAAAGTTATTGAAAGCAGTCTCCACACTCTTGTTCTGGCTTAGCCAAGCCAATCCCATCAAAACCTTACTTGTTTTGATGGGATGATCGCAGCAGAGAATTTAAGATCGAAGGCTAACTGTACTAACAATTCCTATGAGAAGCCACTATAAATACATTCTTTTATTTCAATCAATTTTATTACTTTTGTTGATATTATTTTACTCCAATCTATATCAAATGGAATAAAATAATTTCCACATACTGATAATAAAAGAGACAAAAAGTTGTACCCTGGTTATTTCATTATAATTGTATCATAAACTTGAAACTTTACCATTGTCCTTCAAAGTACTATATTTTAATGCTATTCTGGTGAATTGTAATCAAATTCACTCTATGAGAACGAACCAATTGTTCAAACACATGTGTTTTGAACAATCAAATGGTTACATGCATTGTTTTAAATAGGTTGTATGTTTAAAATTATGTATCATTGTATCCAGTACTGTAACGACTTGGCGCGGACAAGGACTGCTGGAGAAGTAGAAAAATGATGCATCAGCAATCCATGATGGCTGGAGATATGATCCCTGTGAATTCTGACATACCACCGCATGTTGAGGAAATGAATAATGTTGGCTATGACTCTGCAAGCAATGGCTCCCATGCTTACGATGATCTGTTCCCGGCCCTGCCTAACTCGGCACCGCCGGTGCAGCGCAGCATCCAGCAAGCTACCAATAAACTTCGTGTTGGATCTTCTTTGCATACTCAGGTGAACAAAATTCCTGAATCTTTGAATCCTGCCTTTTACAATATTAGTCACACAGTAATTGATTAAAATTATATAACACCTACACATACTGTTTTGTAATAAATATAATAGTGTGAGTTTGAGAATTTTCAACTTTTTATAATATATTAATTTATATAATAATAAAGGAAGTGGATGTTATAAACCTGCCAGATTTTGGGAGTCTAATCAAATCACCAAGGTGTAAATTACCTAAACTGATCGTGACTTTAATTTCATAGAAAACTGATATGGTACAAACAGGGAGCAATGTGATAAAATATTATACATGTATATACCTTGTTCTTTCACATAAAAAAGTTTACCAGTACTGTTGAGCGTTTTTATGTGATATGCAAGGAATGCAGCATGATACAAATTTTATCATGCTGCTCTCCATGTGGCATGTCTAAATATACTCGTAATTCAAGTTTAAACTGTATGTTTAAAACTCAGAATAATCAGTTTCAAAGCATAAATAATAATGACTCTGATAATATGTTTTGTAATGCTACATATTTTTTGATAAGAGAACATTGGTAACATACATTTGCATTAAGTACCTACTAGTGTTAATACTATATAGTTATTCTGTGGTACGAGATAGGAAACAATAGTACATCATGATAAATTACAAGTAAATTTTTCAAATTGTATTTATGGCTGATTGTAAATTTTTTACTTTATAGAATTTTGTCACGAAGCTGTAAAGAACTGGTAAAGTTTTGATGAAGTATATTTCTTAGGTCTTCCACGTGCCATATGAAGAAAGGAAGCTGGATAATGCCAATACGTTCGGCGAAGGCGAATCGCTGAGGACCTGTCAATCCATCACCAAGGACACCGGCGCCCACATCGAAATCTCTACGAGCAAGGATGGAAGTCTTACGTTTTTGATTACTGGCAAACACAGCGCCGTGCTCGATGCCAGGCGTTTGATTCTGACCCATTTCCAACAACAGGTACCTAATTGAGACAAATTGATTGATGGCGACGGTAAAATATGGACTGACTACCAAGACTTGGCATCTTGAACTAAACAAGATATTCAATGTATTTTAGTTTAAAAGCGTTCGATTTACTTTGAGAGGGATACATTTTTTTTACATTTTATTTCTGCATCCTCAATTCTTTGAGGCAAAAAAATCTAACTGCAACAGTAATTACTATCCCTCTTAATGTACATCAATCCTTAGAGAAAAAATGTTGCTAGAACTTTCGTTCTTACATAAACAATGCCATACTGAACAAAAACGTGTTCTTTTAGGCTAGCAAACAAGTTAACATTCCCAAGGAGCACCACCGCTGGATCTTAGGCAAGCTTGGACAGAAGCTGAAAGACCTTGAGAAGGTGACCGCTACTAAGATCAGCGTGCCTAGCATCGCGGACAATAGCGAGACCATTACCATCACAGGCACCAAGGAGGGCATCGAGAAAGCTGAACATGAGATCAGGATCTGCTCTGAGGAACAGGTAAATTTTAAGTCTATACTGATATTATAAAGAGGAAAGATTTGATTGTTTGTTTGAATTGAATAGGCTTCGTAACTACTGCAACGATATGAAAAATTCTTTGTGTGTGTTGTTCTTTCCGTGATGAACATAGGCTAAAGAATATTTTCAAAAAAGTTGGGGTTCCGTATGAAAAATTATTTTTTTGTTAAATACCCGTGCGAAGTCGGGGCGGACCGCTAGTATTAAATAAATAAATAATTTATTTTCTCTCACTATGTAATCAAGCTGAAATTTTAGAACTTATTGTACACTTAATGCTAATCTTATTATTCACTGAATGCCCTGTGAGAGAGTGCTGCATGTTAAAGGTTTAAGAAAAACCTGTAGCACAGGTCACCAGGGTACTCATTCCATGGGAGGTAAACATATTCCATATCAAGAGCTTTTCGTAATTCATACAAGCGGCTTATTTTTAAACACTTAATTCAAACTTTCGGATGTCTGATCGCAGGGAAAGACAACGAACTTACTCATTACCTTTAAGATGCTTTAGACATGTCTTAAAATCCAAATCATCGACGTAGTAAGAATATGATCCGTCCGAAACTTAGTTTTTCATATTCGAAGTAAAACTGCTGTATATTATAACATGCGTCGTCGCGTACTATCAATATTCCTACTATCCCACAAATGATCTAAACAAAATTAAAATAAGTTTCACGACGTTCATAAAAAAGTCAAACGCTTAACGTTTGACTTTCGTCATCGCCTTAACTAATAATAAGTAATAATGCCAGATAGCTCGGCAGTAGAGGTCGTTGACCTATCTGCTTCACGAAATGAAAAAAGGGCACCACTTAATATTATTGCGCATGAAGTTATAGACCTTTATTGTTTTAAATTTGTAAATATTTTCGATTATTAAATTATGTTGTACACAGTGCATATAAATTTATTCAGTCAATGTGATTGATTATGATTACATTAATAAGTAAAAAAATCAGCGGTCTAAAATTATTCTGGTTATTATAAAAGGTTAAAATACGCGGCTTGATTGAAAATGTAAAGTTAGTAATTCATGTAATTATTCCCGATTTCAATTTTTTTGGGACAACATGTTGTTTGTTTGTTGTTTCCTATCTTAGAACTAACTTTTAGAACCTAACTTTTATCTTTAGAACACTTTTACCACGATACTTCATTGACACTTCATGAAATACAGAATACTATTGAAAATTATGCATTTTTCGATTTTGTGTAAGTTACGGGTTGTTCCTTTATTGCCAACTTATTTGGCACTCAGTATATCCACAAGTTGTTTCCCTGCCTAGTCTTCTGCGGCGATTTGGGTCGCCGCTGTTACATAAAGTTGAACACAGTTGTCACCATCATCATGGTCTCCAAATACTTGTTCCCTGGAACCGCGAAGTTAGCGATGTGGTCTCCCATGTTAACGCACATGGGAGACCATATCGCTAACTTCGCGGTCGGTGATAGTGTAAAGCACTTTTGACTCCCATTCAATATATATAATCTAATTTATGATTTACAGTCGCGTAAAGCATTGGAGCGAGTCACGGTCCCGAAGATCTACCACCCGTTCATCCAAGGCCCGTACGGCGAGAGAGCGGCCGCGCTGAGCGCTGAAACCGGCGCGCGCATCCACATCCCGCCTCAATCCACCCAGAGCAACGAGATCGTCATCGCTGGGGAGAAGACTGGTGTGCTCGCGGCTAAGGCTCAGATCGAAGCTATTCATGAGGAAATGGTAAGAGCTGTCTTATAATAGCGTATAGTCAACTCACCTTATTGCTAATGACCTGTGTGGCGCGGTGGGGAAAGTTCCGCCTGCGACGCAGGAGGTTGCGTGTTCGATTCCCGCCTCTGTACAAATATTTGTACGATTTGTACTACTGTGATACTTGTTCATTGTTCTGGTCGTTTTAATGTATAATAAAAAAATCTATATATGTCATCATCATCATCATCAACAGCCTATAATAGTCCACTGCTGGACATAGGCCTCCCCTAATGAACGCCAAAGATGGCACTGTCATTTGGGGGTTAATGCCCATAATCCCCACGCTGGGCATGCGGGTTGGGGATCGCAGTTCGGTGGAGTTGTTCTGCAGAGGGCGCTGCTGCCCGTCCTCCGGTGTGTTTCCCTTAGTCGCCTCTTACGACACCCACGAGAAGAGATGGGGTGGTGAAATTCTATGCCGACACCACACGGCTAATATTATGTCATAATATTGTATTATGTATATCAGTCATCTAGTACCCATAACACAAGCTCTGCTGAGCTTGGGGCTAGGTGATGCTGTGTGGATTGTCCAGCATTATTTATTTATTTACGAAGATTAACTAATCAAATCGCTAATCGCACTGTCATCAACTAATTAAATTGTAATGAGTAATAGAAAGAAACCCAGTTACACTGCCGTTTATCGCTGCTGCTCATCAAAGTGATATAGTCATTTTACGATTTAGAACAGTCAGCAGTTCACGAACTCGAATTACATGAATCATCATTCCTCATTATCATATTACTATCATAAATTCCTCGCGTTTTCAGAGTTAATTAGCTTAGTTAACCATCATTAAAAATAGTTTAATCATCAAATGGACTACCTAAAGTAATTTATGAATGATCAAGCAAACTACCTTTAGTAGGCGTTTTACGAAACAAAAACTAAATTAACAACAGCTACACTTAAAGATTCATAGCATTTAACTTATGTTTACAGCAACATTTTACCATAAATTAAAAGGACATGGAATATTGTATTGTATATAATATTGTTATAATATTGTTTTTTAATAGGTCAAGAAATGCTCGACGGTTATGGTTGAGGTGCCTAAATCTCAGCACAAATATGTCATCGGCGCCCGTGGAACTACCATACAGGAGATTTTGAAAGAAACTGGCGTCTCCGTCGAAATGCCTCCCCCAGATTCTACTACCGGCACTATCACTCTACATGGACCCCATAACAAGATTGGCCTAGGTTTGTACTTACAGTATTTTTTTGTACACAGTAAAACCCCTTTCAGATATTGCCAATAGTGAAACACTAATGAGATCACTTACAGTATTTTTTTTGTACACAGTAAAACCCCTTTCAGATATTGCCAATAGTGAAACACAAATCAGATCACTCACTTACAGTATTTTTTTTTGAACACAGTAAAACCCCTTTCAGATATTGCCAATAGTGAAACACTAATCAGATCACTTACAGTATTTTTTTTTGAACACAGTAAAACCCCTTTCAGATATTGCCAATAGTGAAACACTAATCAGATCACTTACAGTATTTTTTTTGTACACAGTAAAACCCCTTTCAGATATTGCCAATAGTGAAACACAAATCAGATCACTCACTTACAGTATTTTTTTTTGAACACAGTAAAACCCCTTTCAGATATTGCCAATAGTGAAACACTAATCAGATCACTTACAGTATTTTTTTTGAACACAGTAAAACCCCTTTCAGATATTGCCAATAGTGAAACACTAATCAGATCACTTACAGTATTTTTTTTGTACACAGTAAAACCCCTTTCAGATATTGCCAATAGTGAAACACAAATCAGATCACTTACAGTATTTTTTTTTGAACACAGTAAAACCCCTTTCAGATATTGCCAATAGTGAAACACTAATCAGATCACTTACAGTATTTTTTTTGAACACAGTAAAACCCCTTTCAGATATTGCCAATAGTGAAACACTAATCAGATCACTTACAGTATTTTTTTGTACACAGTAAAACCCCTTTCGGATATTGCCAATAGTGAAACACAAATCAGATCACTCACTTACAGTATGTTTTTTTTGAACACAGTAAAACCCCTTTCGGATATTGCCAATAGTGAAACACAAATCAGATCACAAGTCTGCGTGTAGCCAAGTGGTTGGCAATTTATTTTGAAAATAAAAATGGTGCTGACCGCAAATCCGCCAACTAAGACGGGTGTCTTAGTTGGCGGAGTCTGTTTTGGAACGTGGCTATTTTGGGTACAAAGTTTTATCTCGAAAAGTGCCCTACCGAATGTCTATTCATAATACTTGTAACCTTTCAGCTCTGTCAAAGGTGTGCGAAAAAGCAAACTCTGTGAAAACGGCCACCGTTGATGCTCCAACTTGGATCCATAAATACATCATTGGAAGACAGGGCGCGAACATTAAAAAGATTACTCAGGACTTTTCGAAGGTAAATCGAAACCCATTGAATACTATACCATGTTGCCTTTTTCTTCCAAATACTCCCACAAATCAGACTTGATGTCTCACTGAATTCCCGATTTTATGTCAATAAATTTACTGTTCATAATTTTATCGCAAACACGCTTCCGACGCGTCACGACTATCTAATTTTTATTAACTGGAAACTGGCAGAAAAGTGGCACACCAGACACATTCCCTTAACAAAAAGATCAAGGTCAAGTTAAAGTATGTCAAAAATCGCAACGTAATATCAGTGTAATTTATACTATTACGGGTACATTCCTTATAATCGTGTACCGCTCTCATGTAGGAATTATGACGCACTATAGTAGTAGGTATATAAAATTTGAACAAAAGTAAAATATTATTATCCTAGTTTAAGATTCAATTAAGTAAGTTTGCCGTGCAATGCCGTGTGGTGCCGGCGTAGAATTTCACCACCCCAACTCTTCCCGTGGGTGTCGTAAGAGGCGACTAAGGGAAACACAGGGGGGCGGGCAGCAGCGCCCTCTGCAGAACAACTACACCGAACTGCGATCCCCAACCCGCATACCCAGCGTGGGGATTATGGGCAATAACCCCCACATAATGATGCCGTCTATGGCGCTCATTAGGGGAGGCCTATGTCCAGCAGTGGACTATTATAGGCTGGTGATGTTGATGTTGAAGTAAGTTTAGCTATAATGAAGGATGTTGTTCGTAGATACACGTTGACATCACGCACTCGGAGGACAAGGTTAAGATCGACGGGCCGCCCGAGGAGGTGGAGCGCGCGCAGGTGGAACTCGACAATTTCGTCAAGAACCTGCTCGCCACACTCACTTACGTAGAACTACCCGTCGATCCTAAGTTCTACAAGCATATTATCGGAAAGGGTGGAGCGAACAGTCAGTATTTACTTTAAATATTATATTTTTTGAGATACAATTACGGTAATAACTGTGCATTTATGTATTGCTTGTAGGAATAAGTAAAATTTTTAATGTGTTTACTCTCTTTTACAGTTAATAGACTGAAGGTTGAGACTGGTGTAGTAATTAATATAATCGAAAGTGAAGGCAACAATATTATTCGTATTGAAGGCAGTCACCAAGGTGTTGCCGATGCGGAAAAAGAATTGAGAGAAATGGTCTCGAAACTAGAAAACGAAAGAACGAAAGAGGTCTACGTTGACCATAGATATATCAAATCTCTTATTGGAGTAAAGGGAGAGAAAATCAAAGAAATCCGCGAAAGGTTCGAAAATGTCCTGATCAATCTCCCCGACCAGGGACAAAAGAGAAGTCCTATCAAATTAAGGGGACCCCAGGATGATATCGAGAAATGCGAAAAGTTCCTCTATAAACTACTGAAGGAAATCGCAGAATCGTCTTACGTTCAAGAAGTGCCAATTTTCAAACAATTCCACAAGTTTATCATCGGTAAAGGCGGTGCTAACTTGAGGAAGATCCGAGACGAAACTCAAACCGTGATCGATCTCCCGGCCGAGGGCGACGACAGCGACGTGATCACGGTCCGCGGCAAGCGCGAGAACGTCGAAGAAGCCGTCAAGAAGATCCAACAGATCCACAACGAGAAAGCGAACGTTGTCACCGATGAGGTTAAGATCTCACCGAAGTACTACAACTCGCTGATCGGAGCGGGCGGCAAACTGATTCATTCCATTATGGAGGAGTGCGGGGGGGTACTTATAAAGTTCCCGCCGGCGGACAGCGATAGCGATAAAGTGGTCATCAAAGGCCCGGCTGAAGATGTTGAGAAGGCGAAGGCGCAACTTCTAGCCCACGCCAACGAACGCGAACTTACCTCCCACACGGCGCAGGTGCGAGCGAAGGCAGACCATCACAAGTTCCTTATCGGAAAGAATGGAGCTAATATCAAGAAGATTCGCGAGCAAACTGGCGCCCGAATCATCTTCCCGACTGAGAAGGATGAGGACAAGGAAGCTATTTTCATCATCGGTGAGTTGTGTTCCTTTTTATCGTATAAACTACTACAGTTACTGATTCTTACGCATTAACTAGACGCTTGAATCACTTGGTCTCTCTTATGTTAGAAACAAGCTAGAGATTTTAAATTGTTTTTTAAAGAATTATTTACTATACAGCACTTTGACTAATTAACATAAAAGAAACCAGACCAAAGTGAGAAAAAAAATATAAACGAAAAAACTGTAATAAATTTACGCGCCTACTAATGTCATTATCATTACATTATCGTTTGGCGACATTTCCCCGATAAACCCACATCCCAATTCGTCCACTTATTTGTTCGTCAACAATCATTAGTTTTCCAATACGTCTTTGTGGCACTTTCCCTACAACTTTCTCCCCTCTCAGAACAATTATTGTAGTTATTACGTCACCCAGGTCGCGAGGAACAAGTAACGGCAGCTAAAAAGCAGCTTGAAGCGGCTGTTGCTGAGATCAGCAACGTTTCCGAAGGCGAGATGGCGGTGGCGCCGCGCCATCACAGACACTTCGTGGCGCGCCGTGGCGAGGTGCTGCGTCGCATCGCGGACGAGTGCGGCGGAGTGCAGATATCTTTCCCCAGGCAGGGGGTTGCTAGCGACCGGGTTGTGCTGAAGGGGCCTAAGGATTGCATTGAGGCCGCTAAAGCACGTATCACTGAGATCATCGAGGATTTGGAAGCTAAGGTAAGAAGCGGCTAGAAGATGTATGTTTTAGTTAGGCCAATAACATTCAGGTTATTAAGTTTCATTACTTTAATTAAAAGATTGAAGTGAACAATGAAATAAAGTCATGACATTATTTCTCAGTATTGATTGTGACGTGTCCAAGAGTAAGGTCTAAAGAAAAAAACCTGAATGTTATTGACCTTACTTAACAAAAGCAGCGGACTTTTGTTACTAATTATTATCTCCAAGGTCGACTGGTAAAAATCACACGTAGTAAGGTTGCCTTTTGTAGTCCCGTTCTCGGAATTTCTTTCTCATTTGCTAGTATCTATTTTATTTCCTGCTAAACCATAATCTACTTAAAAACAGGTGACGATTGAGTGCGTCATCGCTCAACGACACCACCGCACGGTCATGGGTGCGCGAGGTGCTAAAGTCAAGGATATAACGGCCGAACACGACGTCCAAATCAAATTCCCTGAGCGCGATACCACAGAGGGCGCTGACCTCCCGGTCAGAGAGGATGAGAACGGTGAACCCGGACAAAATGACATCATCAGGATCACTGGACGCCCGGAGAACTGTGAGGCTGCTAAGAAAGCTCTGCTAGAACAGGTAATTATAGGCACAAATCTATATCTATACTAATATTATAAAAAGGAAAGATTTGATTGTTTGTTAGAATTGAATAGGCTCTGAAACTACTGGACCGATTTGAAAAATTCTTTCACCATTAAAATCCTAAGTTTTCCCTAAAGAACATAAAGTATAGAATATTTTCAAAAAAATTATGGATTTGCATGAAAAATTCAATTTTTGTTAAATACCCTGCGAATTTCAAATATCATAAGTGAGATAAATTCCCTGTGCATAGAGAGGAGAATCTGGAGCCAATAATATTATCAGGAACCTTGATAATGCGAGGGCGCTATAAAAGCTGCTTTTTAGTCATAAAAAAAAAGTAAATCAAGCTAAACTCTAAATTTTTAAACCAGGTGCCGATCACCATTGAAGTGGAAGTACCGAACCACCTGCATCGCCTCCTGGCCGGTCAGAAGCGGCGCGAGCTGATGCAAACCTACGACGTGCATATCCTGCTGCCGCCTAATGATGACCCCAGTGATTTTGTCAAGGTATTATTGCAATATATGTATAAAACTGAGCTCAGAAATAAAAATTGTTCCAACTAATGTCTAACGAAATTATCTAGGATTCTGGAATCGAATTACTAAAAAATAGTAATAATAATAACAAAATCATAAAGAAGCACCTGGCTCCATTATATTAGCAGAAACTTAAATTCAGTCCCATAACGCTCATTGCGCAGTTGCTGGGCCTTGCTCTGATGCAAAATCCCTACAAAAAACAAACAGCCCTAAGCTAACTATTGTAGTATTCTTTCAATACAAACATATTTCTTTACAGGTGACAGGAACCCCAACAAATGTTGAGAAGGCCAAGGAAGCGCTTTCTGGAAAGATTGATGAAATGGAGAAAGAGAAAGAAGATAAGGCTTTGAGGTAGGAAAATTGTCTAAAAGCTAAAATTTTTGTGTCTTTATATTGCAATAATGTTAAATTGCTGCCACCTAGAACTGTTAAAATAATGTTATATGGCCGTATGCACCTTGTGAATTCTTACATGCTGCATATTGGACATAAATAATAATTATGTACCTAAAAGATCTTTATGTAACCAGGTGTGCAATAAATTATTGGTGTTTGGATGCTTGCTGATACTTTAATAATAAGAATGCTAATAAGAAGCTATAATCTTGAGCATTTCTTTAGAGCAAAGCTACATTAACAAAGTTACCTTAATAAAATCGAAAATAACGCATCGTTTAAGCAGCCAAGGAGCATAATATTCAAATCAGAAAGTGGACAACAGAGACAAATTGATGCAAATTTCAGATCGTTTGAGCTGAAATTCCAAGTGGACCCAGAATACCACCCGCTGGTGATCGGTAAATACGGTGCTGTCATCACCAAGATCCGCACCGACTTTGGAGTTCAGATCAACCTTCCGAGGCGCGGCGAGGTCGACGATGACGTCATCACCATTCAGGGATATGAAGAGAAGGCCTACCAAGCCAAGGATGCCATCATGGACATTGTTCGCCAACAAGTCAGTATCTGAAAATGTCGAAGTCCCCCTGGACTTTATGTTAATATAATTATAGTAATACTTAACCTAAATATCATTTTCTTGATGTTGATATTTAGACAGAATGTACATAGAAAGCTCAAAATTACTTTTCATACCTTACGCCATTCATTTGTTTGTTTTAAAATAACTAATAACGAGTACTTCCAACGAATCCCTTAAGTTTTGCGGGCCATATACTTATTCCACAGTAATCATTTATGGGACAATTCATACAGCCAAATATAGCTCCTCCTTTTTTCGAATTTTATTGAAATAGTACATTCTTGCCCTAGGGTTAGAAGTAACTAATTAAACCCTTTTTACTACCTCTGCGATGCGATCTAGGGCTGCATGTATATCTGGTGCATGTACGTCTAAAAGAGTTAAAAATAACAATCACTATGTATATCAGGACAGCCAATACCGAGAGGAGGTGGACATAGACCCGCGCGTCCACCGCCGCCTCATCGGCCAGCGCGGCAAGAACATCAAACGCATCATGGACGATTACCACGTAGACATCCGCTTCCCGAAGAACCAGGATGACAGCATCGTGGTTATAGCCGGCGAAGAGGACAATGTGCTCGATGCTAAGGACCATCTTCTCAATATGGCTGAAGAATATGTAAGCGTTTTATAAGATTAGTAATTCTCTTGCAGTTGCTGTCATTATGCGTGTAAGTTCCAGAGAAAAAAGTACCGTGCTAATGAGTATGTGTAGATTTTTTTTGTCAGTCGTCTAGTTTACCTCAATTTGTGGCATAAGATTTTTAAACTTCCATTGTACTTAGCTTTCATCGCTATTATAATCGCTTCTGATCGCTTTATTTTGTGACAGCTGCAAGATGTTGCGGACCGTTACCAGCGACCGACGGGTCCATCTCTGGCTGACTTCGGTGAGGCTCTCGCCGTCGCTAACAACGCCACCGAGAACGGCACCGCGGCTTCTACGCCCGGCGGGCAGCCCGCGCCCGGGTTCGTGGTCAAGGGCGGGCCGTGGGAGCAGCGCGCGCCCGACACCGCTTCCACGCACGAGTTCCCCACCATGGGTGGACCTCGCGCCGCGCCCGCACCCGCCTCGCAGGCCTCCGCCCCCTCCGCTGTCTGGGGACCGCGTCGCTAAACAAACCACTACATACTATACGATATACATACTGTAATCTTACACACCGAACAGCATATATTATGTATACTATTTATTCCACAAATCTCGAAATTAGTCGCTTATGGTTTTATAATCAAATCAGCGATCATGTTAACTTAGTCAAGTCTGTTGTTTACAAATACGTATTATCAATTCCAGTGATTATTACGCTGGAGGGAATGTCTTATTATTTAATTATTTAATTGTATGGGCTGATAGACATTCTATTTATTATTTTGTCAACTACTCTGTTGTTTTTTTACATTTATAACGCGATGATGATAGAATGTTGATATCTTTCATATTATAGCTATGTGCTATTAGTTATTATTATACAAATATATTATTATATTATTCCAAGCATCCTTTTGGAATGCGCAATATAAATTTTACATACTGATTCTGTGTACTTATAAAATACAATGAAGTTTCTATTTTCATAATAATAATGATTTTCTATAATTTTTAGTGTTGCCTACGATTAATTAATTAATAAATCAATAAAATATAAGACAAAATGGATATTTTTACAAAGTAATTTGTATTGTACATAGAAAATTGTGTTTGAAACTATTAATAAAATCTTTTACAAAATAATTGGTTGTTTATAGTATTCCACATCACACACTAATTCAGAGAGTAGCCTTAACAATTGATGATGATGCTAATCATTTATAAAATCTAGGATTAGCAAACCAACAGAGTTTAAGGATTTCTCATAAACATAAAACATGCAAATTCTCAACACTATTTATCATCCCTGTAGGCCAAGCACAGGAATTGCCCTCTAGGGTAGGATAGACAATAATCACATCGCATCGTCAAACATTGCGTACATTATTGAAGTTGAAGAAATGAAGACTGCGCGGTGCAAAGCATATTTTGGCTTTGCTAGTTAAATCAAAGCCAGGAACAGCATATGAAATCTCCCAGCATGGACAAAGCTGAACCCCCAGCTTTAGGGCAAGCAAAGTACAAACATGTTGTGACCGTGGCCAGAGCAAAAACGAACTTGTTTTTTTACAATTTTCGGCAGATTACTTGTACCTACACCAAGACAAAACTATCAAGCAACAAGAACAAAACCGAAACTATCAACTTTATTCAAGCAAGCAAATATGTAGATAGATCTCTTTCTTACTTTAAGCATATTAAAATTACTCTATCTGATTGGATAACTTTGATCAATCAGTCGAGATCGACATAGAGGCTACCAAGTTGTCGAGACTAATTTTTACTATAATTTTTTTCATGTAACAGTAGTATACGGATGGATATTTTCCTTTTTTTAACTGAATAGTAACAGAATACTAGCGACTGCCACAATATTAGAACCAATCTTTACAATCTGATTGTATATCCTTGTTTTGATCGGGCTAATCAACTTCACAAAACCGCTTTATTAGATACTAGCGGCCCGCCCCGGCTTCGCACGGGTATTACCTAAACAAAAATTTCAGAAATTATACCCACTAAAACGATGGGTTTCACAGTTTTCATACGGATCTTTACTTTTTTTAACAGCATTGGGGTTTTTGACATTGACTCGACATTCCAAAACTGACACTGGCCGTAGAGAAAAAGCAAGCACCGTGCGCTATACAACCTCTTTTTCTATTCTGACGCGCCATAATAGAAAAAGAGGTTGAATATACAGCCCACGGTTCAATTATTGAATTTTTCATGCGGATCCCTAACTTTTTTGAAAATATTATATAGCCTATGTTCATCACGGAAAATTAAGGATTCTAATGGTGAAAGAATTTTTTAACTCGGTCCAGTAGTTTCGGAGCCTATTCAATTCAAACAAACAAACAAACATACAAACAATCAAATCTTTCCTCTTTATAATATTAGTATAGATGATTAATGCTAGTTAAAAATATTATCAACAAATGAATCGGGTACAGCGCCATCTGCTAAGCAAACCTGCATCACCGTGGCAAATTTTTATCAAAAAGATTTAAGGCGCATACAGCACCTAAACTAGCGCCACCACCTACTTTATGTTATTATTCTGTTTAACAAAGGAATTTTCAAAAATCCATCGTCTAGTTTGTGATACCTATCATAAGCTTTTTTTTAATGCCTCTGTAATAGTTTTATTCTATTTAGTTTAGGAAGAGATACGAAAATAGATTTTGGTTGCCCTTGGGCAACTTCGTATCTCTTCCTAAACTAAACGAAAAAGACCAAGAGGTCAAGAAATTTGCATTATATAAGACAAATCGAAATCATAACTACCTATATACCTAGTTCCTTTTTTTAAGAGGGCAAAAGCCGTTATTTAACAAAGAAAATTACAATTATCTAATTAAATAAAAACTAGTAGGTATTTACAATTGAGCTAACTGCAGACTGTTGCGAACAACAGGTAGCTCAACTGTTTCTGTTCCTAAAATCGTTGTAGTTTAAGTATAGGAACCACGAAGGGATGCTCTTACTTCTTTGGAACCCATCGATTGGAACCACACGTCCAATATAATATTATATGACAATCATTTTTATCGGGATATTATATTAACCATGTTTTGAGTTTGCCTCAAACGTTTTCCAAATAAATATGACTTTAGTATCATGATAGTTTCAAAAGTTATACATTGTTTTTTTATAAAAAAAAACTACTATCGAAGCGATGCGATGACATCGCATGCAATATTTGTTTTCAGTTTAGAAGTCACGTTATTTCCAAAATCTCCTCAAACAAAACGCCCTAACGCTTTATTCACGGTAATAATAACGCAACGCCTCAACGCTAAAAATTAGCGCAAACAACGTGGATTACGCACGTTACGTTACGCGTTATTTAGCATGGCTAATCAAGATTTTGAGGCTATGGTAGTCTAGTCGTGTGTAATATTGTTCTTTGAGTCGTGTCCACAGAACACTAAATATCATAACGT
Source organism: Eupithecia pulchellata (assembly GCA_963931895.1). Classification (NCBI taxonomy): domain Eukaryota; kingdom Metazoa; phylum Arthropoda; class Insecta; order Lepidoptera; family Geometridae; genus Eupithecia; species Eupithecia pulchellata. Next base: position 7,027,887 of record OZ007527.1, on the reverse strand, counting down.
CGGTCGTGTCAATGTCAATCAAATAAAAAAAAAAAAAACCAGACGCAGAATTATTATTTTTCAAGTCGAATTTGAATTTGATTGAATTCCTCTAGATTTAGATTATGTTCCTTGAATTGTAAATGAATATCTTCAATCAAATCAAAATTTAGAGGTTTTATTATTCCAATCCATTCAACTAGCTAGCGCCTAGCTAAGCTTTTCTTTCATTTGGTTGTTCGGATTGATTTTTATCTTCGATCGAGTTCGATCGAATAAACCCATGAATAAATAGGTACGACTTTCCCGTTTCCTCCTTGATAGGCCAAACAGAACAAAAATAATCAAAATGTGTGAAACTAAAATGTAGGCACTGACGCTACCTACGTTAAGATAAACAGTTTGCTTCATGGTCCAAGATTGCTACAAAACGAGCCACAAGCATAGCAAAGAGTTGTAAGCCTGCTCGAACGCGTGGTACCTGTCCACCCAATATTTTTGTCCATAAGCCACCTTAGACCGTCGCGTCATAAGACAAGTAAAACCCACAACGCGAATCCAAAGGTACTTCAGGACTCTGATCATCATGGCAGAGCGTGTAATGTAAGTTTGCGTCGAATTTACTTGAATCGCCCTGAGGCTATATTCAAGCTTGAAGTGTCGGTAGCTGTCTAAGTAAATCAAAGTACGGTAGGTACCTACTATAAAAGCAAAACTTCAACCGGGTAAAATAGGGACATTTTTAAATAATTATATCAAGTAATGTCATCTATGGTGCTCATTAGGGGAGGCCTATGTCCAGCTGTGGACTATTATAGGCTGGTGATGATGATGATGATGATATTAAGTAAAAGTAATTGTTGTGTAAATTAAGTGCACCACAATCCAAATGCATGCTCTGTTAACATTTGATAGGTAGGTAAGGTACCTTTACTTTAGCTGGACTATGTATATACAGTATTTTAAAATACTTGTATAGTGTCCCTTTTCTATGTACCTACCTACATTTATTTCTGATAGACAAATTCAACACAATTGGATGTTTGCCAATTCTTTTAGATAAACAACTGATTAGGCATCTTGTTTCATAGAAACATAAAATTGTATTGAATGTCTGAAGAAACTGGGTCAACTATGTAGGCATTCTACTGGGACTTGGTACTGTTGACATAAATTACAGCAATTGTTATATTTGTTTCAGATCCCTGACTGTACCATTTCCTTCTGCAGAATTAGCAAAATTGGCATTAGAAGTTCTAAATGTGGACAAGGAAGTAAGAAGGAGCGAAGTTACAAGGGAAATAACTGTTGATGGATCAGAACTTGAAATGTTAGTCCCACTTTTCTTAAACTTAGCAAGATTTCAATCTTATTTCTGTAATACCAAAAGTAACAAAGGTGTTTTCTTTTTTCAGATTATTTCATGGAACTGATCTGAAGTGGCTGAGAGTGGCTCTTAATGGTATCCTCAGAAATATTATTTTAATAGCAAAAACAATAGAACAATTTAAAATCTAAACAAAACATGCCAGAACATACTCCGGCTCCTACTCCAGCGAGATCCTTGTATGGATTCTTCATGTATTTGTTTAGTAAGACGATACTAGCAATTTACTGTATTTGGGCATTTACACCAGATTACTATTTGCACATGATCAATATTTATTACTACCCCCAAAAGTATTGGTCTATCGCTATCCCAATCCAGTGTCTTATAGCCCTAACAATGTTTGCATTTTTCATTTATCCCAGTACAAATTTGATGCTAACACCTAACATTGATAGTATAAACACAATATCAGATGCTGCTTCTAATTTTCAAACCCAAAATGCAGTAACGAAACGAAAATATCCGGAAGCAGATTTTTGTGTTTGTTCCAATAGCAGTAAATGTAGCATAAAAAAGTACAAGGAGTTGCCTGACTGTGAGGAAAGCATAGTGCCTATGTTACATGATTTGGATGTGAGAGATGTTTGTAGAAAGTTGTATTTTAATAAAAATAGGTGTTAATTAAAAAAATGTTTTGTTTTTCGTCAGCCCAACCAAATCGTTCTATGGCTGGGTAAAGTCCTTTCCTAAATTATTTTATTTTGAACTAAAAGAAGAAAAGTTATAAATAAAATAGATAAGGTTGGACAATCCACACAGCATCATCTAGCCCCAAGCTAAGCAGAGATTGTGTTATGGGTACGATGACAGATATACATGATACAGTAGATTATCTACATAGTAAGATAATATTTTTTTTTATTATATGTAGAAAGCTCCCATAACACCGTGAATAAATATCTGCAGATCGTACAAATATTAGTCGCGAGGCGAGATCGAACCCGCGACTTTCTGCGTCGCAGGTAGACCTTCGCTCACCGCGCCGCAGAGGTCGTCAAAAATTTAAAAGGGATAGGTATGATTATTAAACAAATAATAAATAAGTCAATAATTTTGGATCTTATTTGGGGGTCACCCTATACCTATATCCACTGTTTAGTTTAAAATGTTTTGTATCTTTCAAATTACTTTCTCAAAGAGTTGTTACCTATAAAACTACCCATTCTACGAGGGCAGGGCAGCATGCCCACTTAAATCAATATCAGCAGTCGCTTTGTGTGCGATTCCGTTACCCTAGCTATTGACGTTATGAAACTTAGTTTTTAATCAATTGCACAGCGCTTTTGATGGCTCTTTAATAAATTTCTGACATTGAATGGAGTAGGTAAGGTACTTTTATCCTATAACTAAGATAGGGGCATATTACATTATCATTTATCTTGGATCATTTAAATGATCATATATTTGATCCAAGATAATTGACTATTTGAGTCATATCTGTGTATTACACTATCAAAGTTGTTTGATCCTATTTTACGTCATATGTGGTTGCAATGGAGAATGCGTCGGTGGTGTGCGCTACTATTGCTTCGGCAGTGTCCCTTATTTTACTATTAAAAAAGAAAAAGAAAAAAAGGAATACAAGAAAAAAACGAATCTGGATAAGATCATGGATTGCACGACGTGATCATATCGGCGTTACTTCAAACTTAGTTCAAGAGCTAAAAGAAGAAGACAAAAGGTCATTTAAGATTTATTTGCGAATGGACAACTCAGTATTTGAATATATTCTTTCAAAAGTTGCAGCCAGTATTGCAAAACAGGACACACATTTTAGAAACTCAGTTTCTCCAAGAGACCGACTATTGGTGACTTTAAGATTTTTAGCAACTGGAGAAACTTATTCCAGTTTACAGTTTTCCTTTCGGATTCCTCAATGCACTTTAACTCAAATTATACCAGAAACATGCAAAGCCATTTATGAGTCTCTAAAGAATATTCATTTAAAGGTAAGTGACTATTGACATCTTATTATTGAAACTAGTTATTCGGTTAGAGAGTCGAGTTCAGAGCAAAATGAAAAGAAGAAGTCATTTTAATAGAAACATTATAATTATTTATAAAAATAATACAATTTTCATTTAGAACTTATGACAATGACAAGCTATTGAGCAATTTATTAATAACTCCAATCTGAATTTTCATAATATGTTTTGACATCTTGTACAATAACTCGAGGTGTAGCATCGATTGCTATCATTCCATTATCATCGGTGGACATGAATACCTCTTCTTGCAGTTCACTTCTTGCCATTATATTATTTTGAAGCTGCACGCTGCAAGCTGCATCAATAGAGTCAATATTTAATGTTCTACTATCATTTGTCAGTCCGGTTGTGTTTGGTTCAATATGTTGAATTTGGGACAATGTAGAATTATTTCCTTCCTCTTCAGCACATCCTGCTGCTAACATAGGCTCTGAAGAAAATGAAGCGTTTGACCAGGACGTAGATGGTCTTGATTGAGCATTATCAACTTCATCCCATATTTGAAACAACACTTGTTGTATTTGCCGTTTGGCTTTTTTTACATGGATTACATTGCCAGCAGACAAAATATCATTAAGTTCCGATTCAATAAATTGGCAAAAAGAATTGATGTTTTTATTCAATGTTGGTTTTTTCATAGCCATTTGGGACATGTCTCTCATGGTGCTGATTGCTTCATGTATTAATTTGTCATCATTAGATGTATGACTTGTCTGCGCAAGTTGTCTCTTCTTTCTGAATTTTGTCTCAATAAGTTCTTCCTGTAAATAATAAATATTGATTTATAAACAATTATTTGTTACAGATACCAAATACAGAAAGAGAATGGGAAGATATAGCCGAAAAGTTTGAAAATAGATGGAATGTATACAACTGTATAGGTGCCTTAGATGGGAAGCACATCCGCATGACTTGTCCACCCTATAGTGGATCACACTTTTATAACTATAAATTGCATAACAGTATTGTTTTATTGGCTCTGGCAGATGCGAGCTATAAGTTTATATATATAGATGCAGGAACTAATGGAAGAATTGGTGATTCTGGTGTGTTCGCAAAAAGTAAATTAAGACATTGTCTTAACGATACATCTATTTTGAATATACCACCTGCAAAAGCATTATTAAACACAAATATTAAACTTCCTTATGTGGTTTTAGCAGATGATGCTTTTCCTCTGACCCAGAATACCATGAAACCGTACCCCCTACGAAATATAACAACACAAGAAAAGATTTTTAACTACAGATTATCACGTGGAAGACAAGTTATAGAATGCGCTTTTGGAATCTTAGCATCGCGTTTTCGAGTCCTACTGACTACTATTAATCTCCCACCAGCCACAGTACAAGATATTATATTAGCATGCTGTACATTGCATAATTTACTCATAGATAAACAACCTGAACACAAGAAACCTAGAACAAATAAAAAAACTAAGAGTACTAAACAAACATCGGGTGAACTGGATGAACTAATACCCATTTCTATTCAGCAAAGAGAAAATACTTTACATGGGACACAAATCAGAAAATATTTCACATATTTTTATAATGGTCTGGGAAGTGTACCTTGGCAAAATAGTAAAATATGAACTTACAGTGTCTGTTGATTGAGCTTGTGAGTTGTTTCCAGAATCATCCATAGAGTTTGATTGATTGCCTGCATTTGTAGAAGTGGTTTGTCTGTGAGAGCCAGTTTCATCAGAAACATCATCGAAGTTTGATGTAGAAGAATCTGCATTTGTCGATTTATTTAAAAAATGAAGCATCGGATACCAGTATGCTGAGGGTTGATAGACATCTCCACTAGATCCGCTTTTTGTTTTAGTGACCTGTAAAAATTATTGCTAATATAAATAAAATTTATGCTTACTTATACACACTCTTTATTTGTCGCCATTTTACACAAATCTTCTTGTCATGGGAACCCTGGTGTCACAGATTTTATGCCGCCTACTACTAGTAGTAGTCTACTACTACTAGTAGTAGGCGGCATAAATGCATAGATGGCAGTTGTTACACATCCATGTCAGAGGTCTACCTCTGACATGGATGTGTAACAACTGCCATCTAAGTACTCATAGACTGCAACCGGAATCGACAGCCGAAGTACGGAACCATCTTTCCTATGGACAATCAGGTGGTTCAGTCTGCATGCAATCGAAAAAAGATAAATGAAACTTACCTTCAATTTTTCAGCCAAATATTGAGACCGCAAACAGTTGATTTTTTTTCTTACATCAGCAACAACACAGACTTTACCTACTGTTACAGTCAATATTTCTGCGATTTTAACTAACGTCGCCAGTCGTTTATTTCTATCTTTGTAATGAGGATGTAAGTTGTCGTATAGTAAGTCGTTTTCTTCATAAAGTGAAATCAATAACTTAGTGTTCTCAACACTCCAGTCAAAGGGCGGCGCCATTGCAAAGCGATTGCAATACAAAATAAGATCAGTGGAAGAAATAATTATAAGATTTCAGTTCAAAACATTGTCGGGCTCGTGCATGCATGGGACTCAACTCGACAGATTGATGGATGACAGTGACAGATGTCAGCATTGACGTCAGGGTTACCAGATCTTGGAGAATTCGATTTGCCAAAAGACATCGTAATTTTTAGTATGGCTTGTTTTTTGTTCTTTCAGCAAGATTATGCAAATATATAATTAGAAAAAGAACTACATTACATTATTTGAAACATATTAACGAACAAGAAATTGAAAACTATTTTTGTTATATTTGCTTTTAATACCTAGTAGAAAAAAATAAAAAATAACTGGCAACACCTGTTTCTATGACCGTATTGGATCCAATCTCTCAGCAAATGTCAAAAATCTATGATCAAGGAGAAAATGAATCATAGTCCTATATTACATTATCCAATATCATTGACTCATAGATCTATGATCCGAGATAAATGATAATGTAATATGCCCCATAGAAACGTTTGCGTAGAAACAACGCATGGGCATAGACTAGTTCAAAATTATTATATGAAATAGGAACGGTACCCACCTACTAACCCGTTTCTACTTCATATATTGTCTAGGTATACTGAGCTAATAAAACAGAATAGGTGCAAAATCTACATTCATAATCAACCAATTATCTCTTTCTTCTATTGCCATGACAATGACGCGCCGACGCGACAACGACAGACGTTCCGGAGCCGAACCACTAAAATTATAGTTACATAGGTATTTAAGCTTAGTCTGCAGCCCGTGCGCTCTTTAGACAGGTTGTTCCTGAAGTAAAGACAAGCTATTTTAATATTACGTCAGAATAGGTACTCAAACGCAACTAAGTTTTAAAAAGTGACGAAGAGCGTGGTAGAGTAGATCTAAGTTACGTTTGACTATTCGGGGGTACCCCCATATTTATAATGATCCGGTATCGTGATTTTTTTTTTCCATACCATTGCTGTATAGCAATGTAATTCGAAGCTTACGACATCGTCGTACTTGCAAATCTAACATGGTAGGTACGGCCGCAGGCACTCGAGGGTGGTTCCAGCTTTGGTGCCAAGAGGGTCACATAGTCGTGATCAAGTTACGAGAAGTTATGATTTAATTTTTATAATCAATACAAGTAAAAAGTATTTAATTATTTTATGTTAGTACTTACTGTTCGTAAAAATACCTATAGATGTTAAAAAAAAAATATTTTACGTCTTCTCCCGAGTACGTTTTTATGGAGGTGGAGAAGTAGCAGTCCGGTTAGAAGTTCTTAGCCACGATTTAATTGTCTAATAAAGAGAATGATATTTCTGCTGTCGTTAAACGAACAGGTACTAGTGTAGCCATAATACACAAAAAAAATCTTGTACTAAATATGCATGATACATCTTTGACGACGGGCGAAGGTCCGTCTGCGACGCAGGAATTTGCGGGTGATAATCCCGCCTCGGGACAAATATTTGTGCGATCTGCAGATATTTGTTCAGTGTTCTAGTCGTTTTCTTTTTATAATAAAAAAAAAATTGTAATGTAATAATATATTATGTAGGTATATCAGTCATCTGTACCAGTACCCATAACACAAGCTGTGCTTAGCTTGTGGCTTTTTATTTATGGCTATTTCTTTTTATTATTTAAAATAAGGTTAGAAATCGACTGCGGTATACCCTGACTCCGCTGCCACTTCACCATCCACAGCTGATATTCATTTACAACGACAGAAAATGGCGTAGGTATTATCTAGTAACAATGTATAATCGGTTGCTAGTTGTTTCACAGCTTCAATGTCTTGATTACTCTATTCGCTCTTGGCATGAAAACTCTTACCTGAAACAAATTATCTACTTCATGAGACACGGTCCTGTAGATCACGTAATATTGAATCTAGAAGAGGGATTTCTATAGGTTATTGGCTCTATCTATGTATTTGTCTTGACATTATTCTGAGACATTTAATTTCTCCATCCATTGAATTAATTAAATATTGAAGGTACTTACATAAAATCTAATCCATATTGTGATTAAACAATGTATAAAACATTATGTTTAACAATTTTAATTCTTTGTAAACCTAGGTCCTGGGGACTCATGGTGCATAATTTTTTGTGTGGTTCCGTTTTTGGATATTGTTGTTCAGATGCATATTTCTGTGGTTCTCCCAGAACAAGGTCTATATTATATTTTACTTTTTAACCTATGGATAGTAGGCGTAGGGAGCTTGAACTATATTTTAATGCAATCATTGTGCTAAGTATTATGGAAAAATTGTTAGGTACTAATAGCATAGCAAGAACTAGGTATGACAACTTTCCTGACTAAAGATCAGCTTAATAGGTACATGCCTTTCGATTATTTATGTAAAGCAAGTAAAATGAACGCAACTTGTATTTTATTCTAAGTGGTCAAAATAAAAGTATTTGAATTGAACATAAACCAAGATTGTTTTGCGGATGTATTGCGACAAAACCCTTTAATTATGAATTTATCCTTTACTTTCATACACAAGGTTTATTAAGTAACCAACGCCAAGAGACTGCCATTACTTCCCTATGTTTATGAGGACAATATTGAAACCATATTATTTATGGAGCTCAATGTTAATATATTTTGAAGGAAAAAACAACACTTCCCATGATTAGTACAAAATAAAAAGTAAATATATTGTTAGTTTTTACATAGATAAAATTTATTAAAAGTACAGAACACATGAAGAACTACATACTGAATTGAGATAAAATACTTAGTAATTTGAAAATGATGTACTTAAGCCACTTTTAGTATTCACAAAATGAACTTATTGCATTGATTAATGATATTTTGGCGGACCAAAAGAGATTTTCCAACAGTGCATATAATAGTTAGGTAACCTTATTTTATAATTTAAGTGAAAATTGGAATAGAAGCTGTAAGAAAATCTGCAATTAGACTAGCCGCTACTACATCTTATATACCGAAACATTATGCTAAGAAACTTTATAATGGTGATGTTCCAGCATACAAGTTCAGCTGCATGCAGGCAACGCGGGGCCAGCATACACCCAAATATACATTATTTTTAGGTAATAGTTCATAGATAGTTAATTTAATATATTTTTTTGTACAATAAAATACAATTAAGTACAACTTGTAGCAAAGATATTAAAGAGAGTAATTATATCTCAAGTGTTAAAGCTGCAATAACGTGTGTGTACGCACGAGGCATATTTACACAGACACACGCACCGCATGGCAACAACACCAGGTGCTGCACACTATACGTACATAATTAATGTTAAGTATTACTTATTATTATAGAATATAAAGACACGCCCAAGCTGAGACTTCTCCACTCACTTTACAGATTTCAATGCATGATTAGCCAATGAACATGCTGTCAATTCACTATTAAATAATACATTGATCATCGCTTAATATCACAGCTAATTATGCTTTGAAAATTAAAGAGGTCTAATTTTCACTATAATAGAATAACAATGTAGAGTATAAGTAGACCAGACAATCTGAATTAATAATTTACATTACAATATCATGTCTTTTCATATGAAACTTTTAAAAATTACTTTACCAAAAATTAAACAGTGCAGCGCATTATAAATAAATGTGCATATCTTAACATTTAATTGACTAAATAAATTTGTTGCCTGCAGATCTGATTATTTAAATATCGAGAGGTAATATCTAGAAATTTTTAACTTCAACTATTGAAAAAAAGTTAAATCCAAATTTTAAAATATTTTGTATTTATAACGACAATTCCCTTCAAATCCACCTAGTTATTACGTGAAATATCATTCCAAAGCTGAGTCTCCTTCACATATATTTCACTACCACTATGATGTGGACCAATAGTAAGGATTGAAGAGAAAACATAACACTTCACGAGTGTGCGTTGCTATTCACATGTGACTTCTTTTCTTGAGGTGGGTCAGGAGTGCGCTGGCCATCACGTCTTGGCGGCATACGCTCATTAATAGCATCAAGGCCTTTGGCTTCAGCAAATGATGTGATTTTGTGGTTAGGGGAAAAGCCTTGCAGAGCGTTTTTGAGCGATGTTTTGCCACCTGAGAGTGCACCTAAAGGAAGAGCACCTGTTGGAGTAAGCCCTTTAAGCTGTAGTACTGATTCACTCTCCTCACGAAGTACTGAGAAAACATGGGCCATTTTCCCGATGGCACGAATTTTATTGCGAATAACTTCCTTTCTGAGATTAGCTTCCTCCAAAGCATCCTCTCCCTCTGTCATCAATTCATCATCGGAACAGATATTCAGCACATTCACCAGCATTTCCGTAACCTTTTCTCCAACGAAGGGCAGTGACCAAGTGAAGACATCCATGAAGTTGGGCAGCCAATATGGGTGCGGGGAACAATTGAACTGTCTGATGTTCATAACATTGTTCTCATACTTCAGAACAGCAGCTTTATTGTTGTATACATCAAGATAATTGGGAGCCGAGAAAATGGTAATGAGGCTAGGGAAGCCAGTAGTCTGGCTCTTTCGATACATTCGGTAGCCAGCATCTTGAGCTTCATGGGCTCTTATGATGGAAAGTAAGTTGTTCCTTTGTAGAAAATCACAACAAGCAGCATAGCTATAGAAGTATGAACAACCTCTCACAGAGTTGTGCGAAAAATGTTCCGCGTTTTTCTCATTTCCAAAATCCTCCAGAGGGTCTGACCAGAGTAGGTCACACATAGCTCCAAATGCAGGTGGCTCCTTGAATCTATCTAGTTTTCTAATATCATCCAAATTGTTGATCTCGGGAGACAGTCCACCGTGCACGCATAGGAATTGCTGATTCATCAGGGCGGCCAGCGGTAAGCAATCGAATGCATCCATGCAAGCATCGTAAACCTTTTCAGAGTACTTTATCTTACACTCTTGTTTGAAGGTGAAATATTCTGTCAAGTGTCGGCATTCATGATTACCGCGGAGAAGAAATAAAGTCTTCGGGTAACATAATTTCAGCGCCCATAGGTACAAGACGCATTCTATGCTGAAATAACCTCGGTCAACATAATCACCAAGGAACAAATACTTGGTGCAGGCGGGCGAGCCTCCCACCTCGAACAATTTCATCAAATCGTAGAACTGACCGTGCACGTCTCCGCATACTGTCACCGGAGAATCGATTTCAATCATCGTTTTCTCTGATCGTAATAAGGTGGCACCATCTTGGATGATCCGTAGAGCCGCATTTTCCTCAATCCGACCTTCTAGGATAAAGTGTTGCTTCAAAACTTCTGGTAGTGGCTTCCCAGCTTTTTCATCGAACACTTCAGATACTGTGAGCTTGTGACTTGGAGGGAAAGCAACACTTTGTATCATACGCTGCGTCGTCGACAATTTATCATTGCTCCCGGACATATTTGTCACATAAAAACACTACTCTAATCCATACGTTCGCCAAGGTTCACCACAAGGTATTTTCAAAATGGCAGAATAGATATAATACAACAGAATCCCGATTCCACGACAGAGAAACTACTGCGCACTGAAAAACAATGCGCAAACATCTGGCGAGTGGTCAATAAAATAAACAGGGGTAGGTATCGAGCGTTTCACAGAAACTTTTGAAAATAAATTATCATTCATTACCTACATAGTAACACTGGCCAAATAAAAATAAAAATTGCCAGTAAACCTATTTTAATAAAAATCACATTTCGCTACAAAATACTCTTAAAAAATCCAAAATCGCTACAAAATTATGATTACGGGGATGAAAGTTTGTCAAAATAATATCATAATTAATAATACTTTTATCAGAAGTACCGTATTTAATAATAAGAACCAAAAAACAGTATTTACATAAAATTGTAATCATAAAATCAAAATTGATTACAACTATGATCTAACGATTAGTGTCTAACGAGGATTTAACTCTGGATTATTCGTTGAAGAAACAAATAACTTAAGACATTTTGAATTTCATTAATATGAATAGGTATTTACAAGATAAATTAAGCGTTCAAATCGAAATAAAAAAGGCTAAGTTATAAATAAGACATTCCATATCAACAGGATGTGTGGTCATAGAGCGGGAAATTCAAACAAATATGCTATCTTTTTCAGTCACGACACGAACGAATATCTCAACACGCTTGCGCTAATGAAGGGCGCGGCACATTGTTGACCTGCATGTAAATCTATAACAAAATAATGAAGACGCTCGCATTACACAGTCACGATCTAATGTTATTCACGAGCTGTGTTGTAGGTCTAGGCATATTGGCTTCAAAATGAATTGATTTTCCTCCAGTTTAGCAAGATATTTTTTCTCTCGGAAATGTGACTACAAAAGCCTCCAGTATTCTTAGTACCTATATTGAATTACCTACTGGATTTTACTATATATAATTAAAGATACTTCAGTCATAAGCTTGGTGCCCATTTATTGTACAATCCAACATAAATCATTGATAGCGAGTTGGTACCTATATATTTTCAAGAATTTTTATTGATAATTCTTACGTTTGGATTGGCAAGGATTGTTCTGTTGTAGGTATCTACTATTTATAAAGCATCTATCCCGTCTGCGGCCGCCGCGCCGCGCGCCGCTTCGTTGTCTCAATAGTAGGCACTAGCACAAACAGCAACTAAACCAATTTCTTAATTTTACTGCCAGCTACTATTTTTAACCTTTTATTTTAGCGTGCGTTAGCTACGGAATCTAACAATCGCTTTGTAAGTTGTGCAGGGATCGTTTATTTTTGTCATCATCTCATCCAATCTCATCATGTTCAGTATCAAACAAAGGTACCTACTTATATGTATTGTATGTTACAAAGGTTTTATCATGCGAAGCAACTAATCTATTTTGTCATCATCTCGTGTACCTACAGGTAGGCCCTTATCATGTACTCAGTCCGGCGGTAGATTTCCCATGTTTCAATAACTTTATTTCTTAATGCTTACAAAGTTATGATTCGAAATTAACAAATAAGAGGTGTTATTGATCTTCACTTCAATTTTTTGTCCACTAGTTGAAGAAGTGAAAAATAAACTTTCAAATTCATAATGTTAATATATCACTTTTGTATCTAATACATGTTTTTTTGCCTATCTAAATCTAAGTACTTATAATGTGATTTAAATAGGTACAAGATTTTCGTGTCCAGTCTGGACTCGTTGGACCAGTCAACGACCAGTCCAATGAGTCTTCTGCGGTCGACATTAACTATGGAATGGATGGGAATGCAAACATCATTCATTATCATTAGGTGCATAGGGCCCAGTTAATATGTATTAAAAACTTCAAAATAAGTACGAATAAGGACCAAAAAATCAAAAACAATCAAATGTTTCCTTAAATCTTCAAATAAAATCAATTTCTGTTTGGACGTAATAGTGCTTTGTATTGGCTAAGCAATCTATCAACATCATAATCATGATGTGATTGGAGCATATTAAATTGGCACTTTTAAAAGTTATTCCCTACGCACTTGCAGAAAAGTGCCAATTTAAGATTATGATTAAATTAGATTTTTTGGAAAAATTATCTAGGTTGCCGTCTAGTCCCGGAAGCTGCATATTTTTTTCAGCGTATGAAATTCATTGTTTTCTTCCAGTACATAGCTTATTTGTTCCTAAGCCACTTCAGCAATCAGCCCTCTGATTCCAAATCTTTTTCGATAGTCTTCTTATTATTATTTGCTGATCCGCTCAGGCCCGGATTAAGGGATCCAGCACCCCTAGGCACTTGGTATTTGAGGGCCCCCCTACCCGACAAAATTTCTTTATGCACCAAGCGCCCCCACCTCCCCCTAGCCGATCAAGTACCTACTATTAGTATATTCAGTGAATAATCAGAATAATCATTATATTACAGACAGGGCCGTAGCCAGAAATACTATTCGGGGGGGGGGGGGGGTCGAGCCTTAGACCCGCCCGAGACAATATGCAACATCTTCATAATGTACTAATGCTAGTTATGATAGTACCCGGAGTGGTTTTAAATTAAGCACTTTAACCATGAGTAACGGCGAGCGGAGCGAGCTGCGAATTTTTTCTGATTTATCCGATGTTTTGTAAAAAGTACCTATGCAAAAGTGTGACAATAGATGTGACAGCTAGCCCCGAATATTATGAAAACTGCGGTGGTCATTTTGGAGATTGGTATGCCAGCAACAAAGAAAAAAATGTGAGAAACACAAAAAAAAAATAACTTCGAGCGTCACATTTTCGGGTAACAAAAAAGTTAGTAGTAGTAGTTAAGGGGTAGGCTATAACAATTCATACTAACTATTTATAAGTATGAAAACATAAATAACAGCCAGTGGAACGAGCCTTGCCATATTGTAGTTTTTGCGGCCATTGGAAATGGTTGAGAAATTAATACAATATAAATGTCGTCAAGTAGAGTGAGACACATTTTTTTTTAAATTTGTTAGGCATGCTATGAATAGACAAGAAAGCTCTTAGCTTTCCTTTCTTGTTTTGACAATTTGGTTTTTTGAAGATTAACGAAATAACTCCTACTACAGAAAGAATGGCGAGCGAAGCGAACCGCCAAAATTTTGACTTATTTTCGGCAGGCTGATAAAAATTACCAAAAGACTACACTAATGAACGGCGAGTGAAGCGAGCCGCAATTTTTTTTTTAGCGACTTTTCGGATGTTCTGTAAACTAGAATCAAGAGTGACAAAAGATTATGATTAGCGAACCCTGAAACTTTTTGAGCCTTTGCAGTGGTAATTTTGGAGTTTGGTGAAGTAAGCAAGGTAAAAAGACAAAACATGTTTTTTTATTACTTTTTCGGATGGTCTGGTGGTAGTATAGGTAATAAAAATTAAAACAGTGAGCGGAATGAGCGCCGATATTTTGTTGTGTTTGCGGCCGCTGAAAATGGTTGAGAAATTGTGACATTTTCGCAAGGTTGTTAAAAAGCTTAGAATAATTCAGAATTAACAAAAAAAGCGAAATTTTTTGTGACATTTCTTCTCCGAAAACAATTTTTGTGATTGAAGACTTAGATAAGCATAGGTACACATAAATAGATATATATTTCTTTATTTCAAATAAGAACTATATTTTTCATTGCAGAACAATGCTAATAAAAATATGGTTTAAGATATTTATCCGAGCCTCACTATCATTAGTAATGGCAATGACTTTTCGTTCGGAGGAGGTCCGAAACACGAAGTCGTAAAAGATGGCATGATACATTACCATCAGATAGGTCAACTGGTAAACTGGTAGGGCTCATTATCCCTAAGTAGGTACCTATACTAAGTAGATGCTCAAATATCATACCAACCAACGTTGTCAGTAGTACTAGTATTATGTTATCTGTGTCAGTACCTAGTAACTAAATACACACGCATACTGATGAAGATGACGATCTGAGAAAGACTGCATGCAGGCTGATGCTGGATGCGACAAGCTGAAGACAGCTGTCTTAACACTCTAGTCTAGAGCGTTATGATGCTTGTTATTTATACCTATGTGCAGCTGTAGACATATATGCAATGCAGACGATGAAGTGTAGCTTACGTTAGTGAAGGTATTAGTATCTAGGTACTCAACTGTAATTAACAGCATTTATTACTTATATTTTATATACCTATTGTGTAGGTACACTGCGCGTCAGAATTAAGTACCCCCCTTGTACATAAACTATTTTCGACTACTTCTAATTCCCTTGTAACTTGTCACAATTTTTCACATACAAAAATTTATCACGCCGCGCCGCTCAGGATCGAACTGCCCTTCCATAATACTGAAATTCCCAACAATAACAACTATTGTGTCCCACATACATTGAGATAGGGGGGGGGGGTACTTATATGTGACGCGCACTGTACATATATTCCGGATTACGTGGTTAAGGTTGCGTTGAGTCAAAACAATACACAATTTAGAGAATCTACCTAATTTATTTGTCGTGTGGTGCCGGCATAGAATTTCACCATCCCAAACTCTTCCCGTGGGTGTCGCAAGGAAAAACATCGGAGGGTGGGCAGCAGCGCCCTCTGCAGAACAACTCCATCGAACTGCGATCCCAACCCGCATGCCCAGCGGATTATGGACAAAAACCCCCAAATGATGAACAGTGCCCTCTATGGCGCTCATTAGGGGAGGCCTATGTCCACTGTGGACTATTATAGGCTGTTGATGATGACCTAATTAATTGTACCTAGCGAAACACGTTTGAACTCAAACTGTAGCTTTCTTATGTTTTAATGCGTCACATAATGTGTAATCGATTGTTGGTTTGAGGTCATCTCTGCTTTGTTAACTTAATCCCAAATGTAGAATAATTATAATAATAGGGAACTTGGAAAGGCCACTGGCGTGGCCGTGGCTGATAAAGTAACCTAGATCGTAGCGGAAGCCAAGCCCATGTACCTATACTTTACACACACAGCATCATACATAATACAATGTTTGAAAAGTTTTAAATCCGTATCTCGCACGGCGCGGGGCACGCGCTAATCTAGTTTAATGCAGGTAGTTATGTACTATTGAATAAGCTATATTCTAGACTAGTAGAACTTGTGTGAAACAAAGAACAAAATATGTTCCTTGTTTTGATATATTACATGTGCAGAACATACAAATGTGTGTCGTGCGGCGGGAATGGAACCCTCAATTTATCTTTGAAGTTATTAGATGTCGAAGGAAGACTGAAAGGATCGAGCCGAAATGTTGGATACCTACTTACTTTTATATACGAAGGTAGTAAATAAGTAAATAAAAGATTATTATAGGGTCTGTTATTCGGTATTGACTACCGAGCGTGGTAGCAGAAAACTCACGGTGGGATACCGCGAGAACCCAGCAGCAACGCTTGCTGCTCGCTACTGCTATGGATGGTCAATACCGCGTAGTTCTAACTGAACACACAGGCTGTGATATGCCTTAGTCTTGATTAATAAGTAGTATACATCTATGGCGCTCATTAGGGGAGGCCTATGTCCAGCAGTGGACTGATGTGTGTACCGTATCACCAAACTGTATCAAGCCGAAGGTACAAAGAACGTATTTCAGGAAACATTACAATAAAAACTTTATTTCTAGAAATATTGCATACAACAGACAGTTTAAGTTAATTTATCTACATACATTAGGGTTCTTAATTCCTTATTTCATAATTTAAGTAGATATAATATATCGTCAATTTACTGTGACAGCAGAGTCGACAGTTTTGTACTTTGGCTTGCTGTGAGTGAACGGCAGGTACCGATATTTCAACATGTGCTGAAAAAAACAAAAATTTAGCTATTAATATCCTACTCATAGGCGAAAGTTTGTGAAGATCTGATATCAACGATGCAAAAATACTGATTACATCAAGATAAAATTGGCATATACATCAAACATAATTCTAATTTTCAATTCTAAGGATATTTTAAGGCTACTTTGTTTTTTTTTTTAAAAATATACATAACATACATAGTTTCGTTTTCTATGTATAATTAAAAATGTCTATCTATGTATTCATATTTTATTATGTAGGTACATCAGTTATCTAGAACCTATAACATAAGCTCTGCTTAGCTTGGGGCTAGATAATGTTGTGTAATTGTCCAACTATTATTATTAAGTATATCAAAGCAGATTTTGTCCATGCAGGATTATTATGTTTGTTACATAGCATGTGTATGTCGTAATATTTTCCGTTTCGTCCGTCTACCAGTATAGCCACGTCACCCTAAAGTCGGCAATCTAAGGGCCTCGACTCAGGCAATTTACATTACGCCACGTACCTATACACACGCGACATTATTACAATTAATCCGAAAGTTAAGATTTTTATTCAATGGAATGGATGTCAAGTGAACTGTGAATCAATGGAAGATCTTATCTTCTGGGATGCGTTCAAAGATACCTTCTTTTCTAGCATCTTAAAACTTGAATATAATTCTAGCTGGTGCTTGTTTTATAAAATTTTATAGAACATACTCTTGTTATTAAGAGAATAACTATGATTGGTTGTTAGGATAGCAAAATATATTTACAGATCAAGATTGAATTAGTGTGTGTTGAACATGATCCAAAATAAATGCACGGCTACTTTTAATCCAGAAAAAGCATGGGCGAAGCTATGGAGAGGAAAATATCTATACACTAGGATATTTTTTTGTAATCTTTACCACAAAGAATGCTTCTAAGACCTTCATAATAACAGCTGCTTGAGTAACCCTTTTCTATGTCATAGTCGTCACTCAAGCATAGATCTATGACTGAGCAAGCTATCATACATAATACAGGCCTAAGATTCTTAATTATGAAAATATACCCAATTCACATACATATTTACTTGTCAAAAGATCATTTTATAATGATTAGAAAAGCAACATAGTTATTGGCATACCTTAATTTGTCTCTTCATTGTAATGCAGAACAATGTGATAAAATACATGACCAGAATAGGCCAGAATACTGGAATATTGAAAGCATCAATGAATGTACAGCAAAATCCAACTAGAGTACTTTTTGTGACAGATAGCCAGAATTTAAACTCTGGTAACCGCCTGATAAATGGTCTAAACTCTTCACTTGATCTAGTAGGTAGAGCTGGTCCATTTTCATCATCTGAAATAAAACAATTATTTTATTAAAATTATTTTCTTTACCATAATTCAGTGAAGTGAATATTATACCACATACCATCAAAATCCATTGCAGGATCAATTTTAGGAGTCAGGAATGCAATAAACAAATTTAGATGATATATGCCTAGAGCATAAGTAACAATATACCATCCCTGTAAAAATAAGAACACCAAAATGAGTAACAGTAGTTTGCAATGCAACAGTCTGCACATAGATCATCTGCATTATGTGTATTTTCTAAGCGTAGGTCTCTCATCTTTAATGAATTATTATTTTCCATAAGGTTACATATTATTGACTTAGGTACTGTCACAACTAGTGTCCCCCTATTAAAGAGGGGAAAGAAATCTAACTATAACATACAATATCCTTACTTGTTTTGTAAATATTCGTAACAAGAATATAGCAAGGAGTACGGCACTGCCCACCCATCGTGATTTCATGTGAGGGGTCCATTTGTCAAGTGTTCCTTGATACAACTGAAAAAAAAAATATTTTAATCAGTTTTTTTTAATTATCGACTTGTAGAGGCTCACTTGTCTACAGAGATACAAATATAGGGGTTTGTTTGCAGCTCTGAGTCTGTATAACCATGTAGAGGGAATACTTTAATATGTATAATCCCAGCAGACTCTTTTTTCTCAGATTCACAATTTGATCAAGTTACTAAAATTGATGTTGACGAGTCAGCTAAACCAGAAAGACGTGAAATAGGAGTGCAGAAACGAGAAGATACAAGCTAACCGGAGTGGGCTTCAGTGGTACATGCATGTTTCATGAGGTATTGCGATTGCCGATACTATTTCGGCGACTAGATAAATTAGGAGCGATACTTACTTGAGAAAGTCGTGTCCACCCTTGGGAAATTATACCTTTACGGTTGTTTTCTGATGATAAATCACTTCCGTCCATCATAATTCTTTTCAGTTCCTGGCTAATTAACAATGTTGATGCATTACTGTAAACGACGCTGAAAAAATATCTGGTAAATCTTCCCTGCGATAATGAAGAAGTCTATGATGAAAATTACAACGTACAACAAGTAAAAATTCAACTATTTTTGATAAAAATCACTGAATTGAAAAGGAAAATTTGGAAAGAATGTTGCCATTGTAGATAAGCACGGTATGGCTTCGTTCATTCACTCGTCACGTCAGCAGCATACTGTCAAAATTGACCATAGACAATAATTCATTTTTGTTTCCGTTGCGTGCAACTAACTCAGACTAAGGAATAAAATAGACTTGAAATACCTACGAAAAAAACGTGCATACCTAAAGTTAGTCTGGCACAAAGATGGTGGCCTGCCGTAGAGTTGCGCGTATTTTAACATTGAATATCGATAAGTAATTGAGTTTCACGGAGTTGAATTCTAAATTTTCAAATATGAGTAAGTAGAAGAATAAGTACCTTTATGCTCTGTTCAGTTTTGTTAAGGTTTCTATACCCACGTGATCCGTAACGGGTCATTAGCATTACATTACCCTCCGTCCTATCGTCTAAAAACGTGATACTACAATAGATTTCATCAAGTTCAATAAAAAACGCTAATTACTACGTACAGTACAGCTCAATTCAAAAACTTTTTGTGACATTTTCAGTCGTTACCAAATAGTTTAGAAAAGTATGCTTTATGTAACTAAAGACATGTCAACTCAATTACGGAAATACAAGAAAATAGGTAGGCTACAGACAAAACGGCGAGCGAAGCGAGCCACAATTTTTATTTGCTACTTTTCAGATGTTCTATAAAATAGAATCAAGAGTTTTCTTTTATTTTTTAAACCTACGCGATCTGCACACATAATGATTAGTACTTTTTTAACGGGTATTTATCGTGCTTTTTTTGTCATCTCGTGACCACGACGGAGTGCAAACCTGTTGAAACGTCGAGAAAAATTAAAAAAACAAAAACGCGATAAATACCCGTTAAAATAGTACTAATCAGAATAAAGAGTGACAAAAGAATTATGATTAGCGAACCCCGCAAAATTTTGCTTGCGGTGGTATTTTTGGAGTTTGGTGGAGTAAGCAAGGTATAAAGAATTTTTTTTGTTACCCTTTCGGATGGTCACGTCGTAGTATAATAAAAATTATAATAGGCCGCTCAAAATGGTTGAGAAATTGTGACATTTTCGCAAGGCTGTTAAAAAGCTTAGAAGATTTCAGAATTAACGGCGAGCGTAGCGAGCCGCGAAATTTTTAGTGACATATTCAGTCGTTACTAAATAGTTTAGAAAAGTATGCTATAGGTAACTAAAGACATAACAACTCAATTACGGAAATACAAGAAAATAGGTATTGATTTACGAAATTAAAAGTAATGTCGCAATCTGCCTGCCTAGCTGGAATCGGCCGTAAATGAATGCGATGCGTGCACATAGCTCATTTACATAAAATGTAGAGACTAGTTTTGAAGAAAAAATTTTGAGTTTTCTAGAGAGAATAACTTTAAAAAAAAAGAATTAAGTGCTGCGTGCTTACAAACAATGCCATGTAATGTAGATACACAATAGGAAACGCATGGCACGGTGCGCGAGCGCGCCCCACCCGTTACCGACAACGCAGAGCGCGCTGTAGCAAATCGGAAACGAAATAAGACGAAAAAAATTTTTGTGTTTTTAAAGGAGAATAACCATTTAAAGTTTTTTGCCACTTACGTATCCGAGAAAATGTTATCTATTAAAGTTAGATTTTTAACGGTGCCTCAACATTTCGGGGGGGGGTTTGAACCCCCAACCCCCCCCCCCCTCCCTACGGCCATGAGTACCCCATAACACAAGCTCTGCTTAGCTTCAGGCAGGGCTAGATGATACCGTGTGGTTTGTCCTGCATCATTATTTATTAATTTTAAAACTTCCAACAAACCTTTCAATAGCATTTGAACTGAATGGGCACTTCAAACTACTGGCCGCGGCAATAAATAAAAAAATCTTTACTCAGCCAGAAGATAAATTGTAATAGGTAACGTTTTAATGATGTGATGAATGACCACGTCACAGTACGCCGACACGGCCGGTGAATGATGGATGAAAAAATATTCCAACTTATTTTCCGAAGAATAAGGAAGTTATAATAGGTTAGGTATTAAAACTGAAACCGGATGTGCCGTTAAAAAGCACACCGGAAATAAAAAAGCTTTGTAAGTGTTAAACCGATTGTTGGCGGCAGGTATTAAAACAGATCATTTAATTTTGTGCGTTGTTTTTTTTTTTCGGTCATGCTGACTTGTGCGAGGTTCACGCGATTTTCGATTGTGCGGGAATTTTAAATAATTTTGGGATTTTTCTGTATTAATATTGTTGTAGATTCATGTAAAATAGTGTCATTCATAATTAGTGTGCTTTTACTAGTTTATTGTAAATACCGATAATTTGTGTTTTCTTGGAAAAATTTTCTTTGCTTGGTGAGTTCTTTTGTTTTTTTTTCTTCTGTTTTGATGGACCAAGATGGAAGTCCCATTGGACACCGGGCAACTGAAGTTTGAACTGGATCTTCCTCCTGGGATTATTTTGGCCTCTCCGAGGACGACCCCTGAATATTTTGAGGCATCGTCTGATATTTTTGAGGATGTTGTAGTGACAACTAATACAAAAAGAGACGAATTTTTAAAATCCACTAAGGAACATGGATGGGCAGTCGTTCCTAGTAAAAAAAAAAGAAAAGAGATTGCAAAAAATTTCAAAAGTTTCGTTGAAGCCCTCAACGAAATCTTCAACTTCATCCATGAAATTAGGTTCTAATGTTTTCATGAATGAGTTAGCAAAAGATGAACAGAGTCCATCTGGCCCCGTGTCTACTGTAGTGCAGCCTGTCTCTCAATCCCCTGTGCCCATGACTCAGGATCCCACAACTAAATCTTTTACACCCATAACTAGGGACTTCTACAATACTAATGACAGCGGTCCTTACATCGTGTATGTCGAGCTAGTGAGCTACTCATCTGGGGAAATCTCATCAGGGGAGGTGAATAAATTGGGTACCACCCTTCACCTACTGAAGTTTGGAGCTTTCCTTTATAAAAACAAGTGCACAGCTATCCTTGAAAATGGAATTAAAAAAATTGGACGAAATCGGCTAGAAGTTAAGTTCAACACAGCGGAGGAGGCTAATGCTTTCATGAAAAATGATATCTTGCTAAATAAGTATAGGGCGTACATCCCATCGCATAACATTTCCCGAACGGGTATCATTAAGGGTATTCCTGCAGAGTGGAATCATGAGGATATCGTTGAAGCCATTAATTGCCCATCAGGCACGGGTAAAATTCTTAAAACAAGGAGGCTAAATAAAAAAATGGTTACTAACGAGGGCACAAGCTGGGTCCCTACTCAGACGGTAGTGGTTACCTTTGATGGTCAAGTCTTACCAAAGGAAGTGTCTTGTTGCTTTACATTGTTGCGTGTGGAGCAATATATATTCCCGACAATCCAATGCTATAATTGCTGCAAGTTTGGTCATACAAAGATGCAATGTCGTTCTAAACCGAAATGCTTCAAGTGCTCTGATCTCCACTCTGGGGATTCCTGTCCCATTTTGGAATCAGCAGCAATTTGTTTGTACTGTTCTGGTCACCACTTCGCAACAAACAAGTCTTGCCCAGAGTATGTACGGCAGGTTAATATTAAGCATCATATGGCGAACCATAACGTTTCCTACGGTGAGGCTACAAAATCTGTGCCACAAAGTAAAAAATCGTTTGCGGATGTCCTTGCATCTCCTGTCTCATCGCAGTTGGACAATTCATCAAAGCCTAACAACTCGCAACACTTTACCAATTCTAAACAAACCTACACGCAATACAGAAAAACTATTGACCGTCCCTCTCGTCCTCGCTCGCCATTGGTGCAGGGCTACGATCGAAAGTCCCACGAGGCTTTAATTAGCTCTTATGCTATTCCAGCCCCTTCTAATGGTTGTGCTTTAAACAACGAAAATCAAGGTATCATCCCTCCTGAGTCTGTCTCTAAACTTATTTCATCTCTGACTAGCATAATTTTACAAGCTGATTTACCGAACCACGTTGCCATTAAAATGATAAACACCATTTCTATCACACTTGTAAATATTGTAAAGCATGGAGGATGTAGTCCTCCAATGGAACAGTAGAAGTGTAGTTCAGCATAAGGCTGAACTACATCATCTTTTTAATCTACATAAACCATTCATCTCTGCTGTCTCGGAGACATGGCTAAAACCGAGTTCCTTTTTTGGGATCCCTGGTTATACCATTCTCCGAGATGACAGAGATGATGGCTGGGGCGGTAGTGCCCTTTTTATTAAAAATAATCTTCATTTTTCTCGAATTCCAATTCAAAATTCTAGTAACTTACTGAATATAGTTGCCCTTAGGTTTAATAATATCTCTTATGTTTCTATTTACATCCCGGAAAGAAAAAGGGCTGTTATTTCCATCCTTTCATCTTTTCTTTCAGCCATTCCTCCACCTTTAGTGTTATTAGGTGACTTTAACTGTCATAATCAATTATGGGGTGCTCCTTCTGACCACCCTTTTAGCTTTCAGCTTTTAGATATCTTAGATGACTTTAATCTATGTGTGTTGAATGATGGATCACCCACACGCAGAACTCCTCCTGATGCTAATCGTAGCTTCGTTGATATAACCTTTTGTTCTTCTTCATTAGCTAGTCTTTTATCTTGGTCTAGGTCATCATACTCGTATGGTTCAGACCATTATCCTATAATTGTTTCATTTCCTTTCCAAAATACAATCATTCCTAACCTTCCTCCTCTACTCCCGTTCATAATAAATAAAGAAATGTGGGACTCGTTTTCTCTTTTTCTTGATCAGAAAATAGAATCTCTTTCCTTGCCCAATTTGTCTAATCTTCTCGAATGTTGTAAATATTTTTCTATATCTATTATTGAAGCTGCTGAAGCTAACTTTAAAAAAAAGAATTCATCAGTAGGTAAAATTCCATCCCCTCCCTGGTGGGATGCAGCCTGCACTGACGCTATCAAATGTAGGAAAGCTGCTGAGCTTACCTGCGATCAAGTAGTGACTTTAAGGAACTTCATACACCTCAAAAACGTTAATGCTGCTACTAGGAGATTATTAAAAAAAAAGAAATTTAAGGGTTGGCGTACATTCTGTGATTCAATTTCTCCACAAACTCCAACTTCTATTGTGTGGGAGAAAATAAGGCGTTTTAGATCGTCTCGTAGAAGTCATCAGTCAATCACTTCTTATTCTACATCTTGGGTAAACGATTTCATGAATAAATTGGCCCCTCCTATGGTTCCAAACTATAATCAGGTTCCTAAACCTTATATGGCATATAATATTATTTCCCCTTCAAATGTTACTACTGATTCTACTTTTGCTATAAATTCTCCTTTTCTTTTTTCGGAATTAAAATTAGTCTTAAATCGTGTCAAAGACTCTGCTCCAGGTGCAGATGGTATTCCATACTCATTTCTATCAAACTCCAATGAAGCTACCTTAAAATATTTTCTCATTCTTATAAATATGGTTGTTGATTCTGGTATAATTCCAGAGACATGGAAGCATCAGGTAATAATCCCAATTTGTAAACCGGGCAAAGATAATCAATCTGCTCCATCATTATCGTCCGATTGCTTTATCATCCACTATTCCTAAAATCATAGAACATTTGATTAAAAATCGTCTTGAGTGGTTCTTAGAGCATAATTCACTTTTATCGGGTACTCAATATGGATTTAGAAAAGGAAAAAGTATTTCTGATAGTCAAGCCATTTTTACTACAGACATTCAACTTTCACTTTCTAGAAATGAATCAGTGGTAGCTGGTTTTCTAGATATTTCTGCGGCATATGATAATGTTGATCTTTGGATTCTTAGGCGAAAA
This sequence comes from Eupithecia pulchellata, assembly GCA_963931895.1. Taxonomy (NCBI): domain Eukaryota; kingdom Metazoa; phylum Arthropoda; class Insecta; order Lepidoptera; family Geometridae; genus Eupithecia; species Eupithecia pulchellata. The sequence goes on along the minus strand of OZ007527.1, from coordinate 7,002,658 downwards.
CTTCAGAACATAGGAATTCCTCATAAGATAACGAATTTTATTTTTAACCTACTTTCTGGAAGACATATTTCAATTCGTATCAAAGGTGTGAATGAAACTGATAGGATAATCTGGAAGGGTCTCCCTCAGGGGTCCGTTCTTAGTCCGCTTTTGTATGATGTTTACACTGCTGGAATTGAGGGCCCTGTCACTTCTGTTTGTAGAATTCTTCAGTATGCGGATGATTTACTCATTTATTCCGCTGATAAATCTGTGTCCTTAGCTGCCGACAAAGTAGAACAAGGTATTACCATTCTGTCTGGCTGGTTGGAGACTCATAACCTCTCTCTTTCGGCTTCTAAAAGCTCTATCTGTATTTTTTCTCGGCGTAGGCTTATCCCTTCTGTAAATATATCATGTAATAATCTAATTATACCGGTTCAGAAAGAAGTAAAATTTCTTGGAAAAATTTTCGACTCAAAAATGAATGGTATGGCTCACATAAAACAAATTTTAGGAAAGCTGAACAAGGGATTAACGTTCTGCGTTGCCTAGCTGGTATTTGGTGGGGTGCGCATCCCAATTCATTAAGAATTTTATATAACGCAATTATCAGAAGCCATTTTGATTTCGGTTCTTTCTTGCTTGTCCCTGGTAGTAAAAGGGAGTTAAAGAAATTAGATGTATGCCAAATGAAAGCACTTAGAGTTGTAGTAGGTGCAATGAAATCCTCTCCTACAAATGCTCTTCAAGTTGAAAGTTCTGAGCCCCCTCTTAGGCTGAGGCGTCAATATCTTGCTGACAGGTTTATTTTCAAAATTAGTGTGTTTGCTAATCACCCTCTCGTTTCCTAAATTAAAATTATTGAATGCCTACACACGAATGAATGCTTATTGGAAGCATAAAGATTTACCTCCTTTAATCAAAAGCTATAGGAAATTTATTTCGGTAAGATTTAGGGTGGAGAGATTTTCAATTCACCCATTATTTTTATATGATTATTCATCTAAGATCTTTCAACCTGATGTTAGGTTATCTGTGGGAATCGGCAAAAATACCGCTAATCCTGATTTGAAATTTAATAAAATAATTGATGATACTTGGCGTAATTTTGAATTGTTCTTTACGGATGCTTCTAAATTGGACGTTAATAGTTCTGTAGGAGCTGCATTTCTGCATATGAATACAAATATTTTTCGCCTATTTAAATATCCTCATTACAGTTCAAACTTTTCTGGCGAAAGCTTAGCTATTCTAGAATGCATAAAATTTATAAGGGATAATGAACTGCCGAATTCTGTTATTTTTACAGATTCTAAAAGTAGTCTACAGTTATTACTTGCCAACCCATTTGGTAAGGCAGCGATAACTTGTCCTATATCTCTGCTTACCAAACACTTACTGAGGCTTTGTTATGATGAAAATTTGAAGATCACCCTGGCCTGGATTCCTGGGCATAGAGGAATCGAAGGGAATGAACGAGTTGACATACTGGCGAGATCAGCTGTTTTGCATGGCGATATGAGTCAGTTTTCAAGTTTCCCCCATGATATAATTTCTATTGCCAAACAGGATTTAGAAACGTCATGGAATGCGTATTGGTCTAGTTCTAGTAGGTTTAAAGGTAATCATTTGTTTCAGCTCCAACCGTTAATAGCGTTTCGTCCTTGGTACGCTAGATTAAAAACGTCAAAACAAATTTCATCGACAATATCTAGATTACGAATTGGTCATTGCTCTACTCCTGTTCATTTACGTAAAATAAGAGTTAGGGACTCATCCATCTGCGAATGCGGTTTGGATGAAGGAACGATTGTCCATCTGTTATTCTGCTGCCCTATTTATTTTTCTCCTTCTTTATATGATTTATTAGTTCACTATAAAGCTCCTCTTCCTTCTAATGTATCAACTTTGCTCTCCCTTACTATTAAAGAAAACACTAGTGCATTATTAAAATATTTGGTTACTCATGAAATTAAGCTGTAGCGTATGAATGTGTAAAGTAATGCCTTATGTAGGTAGATATTTGTAATTTATGAGATATTAGAGTCACCTTAGTTTTGTATATTTGTAATGTTCCTACTTACTGTTAAATCCCATATTTACGAGTTAATATCCTTTTTTGTTTGTTTTTATTTATAATAATGATCCGTGAACTAAGTACGTGAAGTTGGCAAAAGTTTCCTCAAATCACCAAGAGGAATAAAATTGCCAAAACAAAAAAAAACAAAAAAAAAATTTGTGTGTTGATAGGCCTAGTAGTTAAGTACAATTCTAAAGCTATCTGTGGTGATTTTTCAGTTCCATTAAAAGCTGTAGGTAGAAATTCTATGTGCGTCTTATAATGTTCGAGGATATTAGTGTTCTGTGCCTCAGTTGATTTGTCGGCCATTACCTAGTTTGTGTCATCACATCAGGATTTATTATATCCATTACGTTAGACTTGAAACCTATTTTATTTGGTCGGAGTACTACGCTGGATATTAAGTACATACGTTATGTAGGTACCTGTTTGATATATTAAAATAAAACAGTTCTTATCGCTCACGAAATTTAATGAAATCAAATTTCTAATTATTTAAATTTTATACATGTTTTACTTTACAATACATAAGTAATATTTTAACGATAAGTAGTTCCTAATGTAAGTTCTAAGTCTCTACCAAATAAATAACATAAAAAATTATGCTTATTCAGATTCTCTAACTTTTCTATTATTGCGAACATTTATTTACAATAATTAGATTAAGTATTGTATTGGGCATAAAAACCACATTACATTCTTAGTTTACTAATAATAATATTATTCATAGCTTCCAAGTCGAAAGAAAAATTTTGGTCCAGCTAAACACTAATATTATACTTGCTAAAGGCAACTCCTAAGGAAGTGATTAGTATTGCTATAAGTTTTCATTACAAGTACATTTACATGGAATTTTAATAGGAGTAATTCGCTAATAATACATAATCATAATTTTTAATTTTATGAAAATACATTACAATTATTGATCTATGAAACGTTTTTTTAACAATTTCTTACCTATCTCTGATAGTTTCTACTTTTGAAGCTTAACAATATATTTAAGGATTGGATTGGACCAGACTTAACATATCAGGTGCAACAGTACTCTCTGGTTTCCATCATGTTTATGCAAGCTGTATTCTGTACCCAATATAATGAAATCTGGGCCAATCCGTAGAAGAGTATGAAATACAGCATCAACCTCAATGACCTAGTGTTTTTTATAGACAAAGTAAATTCTAATAAAATGCTATAAAGAGGAGTGTTATTTAAAGTTTACAAATACTGAATAACTATTATTAAGCAAAACAATACAACAGTTAATTATAATAAAAATGCTAACATATTTCATTCTAACAATATTTTAAAGTACCTACAGAAATCAACTAGCTATAATTGCAATAACACAATCACTATTAGTCTCAGCTAAACTGTAAAAATAGCCTCAGTTCACTGGAAGTACCTTAAACTTAATATTCATTTAAAATTAAGATGTTAATGTAGTTTTTTAAAATACTACTCATAATTAATTAGGAGATGGTATAATTTGATATGTACCTAAAAATGCTGTATGTTTACTTTACTGCTGAGAAATTTTGTATTGGATTGCTGTTGTTTGATGCCACCCATGAACTAAAGACATCCCTGAAAACAAAAAAGAAATATTAAAAAATATACAACAAGAGACACAAAATATGGGCTTCAGTTTAATTTATAATAATCTGCTTGTGAAAGTGCTTGAATGGCCGCATAATAAGTTTGCGGTCAATTTAAACTGTGTTGTTACCTGCAATGGCTGACAACACATTCATTGGAACAGTATTCATCCTCCCACTCACTATTGGCTATGGCTGGATTGGTGCATCCCTGTCGAATGCATGATGGCGTGCCGCGATTTTCATTCTGCTGCAATAACAAATAACATTTATAAAACTGTCTATAATGGTCTAAAACACTTGAATAAGTTCCATTTTCTTGGTATAGATTTGTATCAAATGAAGCTATCTCTTAAATTTTCTACAATTTGAAATCAGCTTTAACTTTTCAATGTTATATTAGTTTGTATTTTTATTATTTATAATTTTCTTTGATACAATATTCACAAGTTGTTTGTCAACAAGTGTGGCATATTCGTCAAGTTTACCTCGGGTAACTGGTGTGGTGCACCAGAGCTTCCATTACTGGTTGGTGAGTGTTGCTCAATCTTAACAACTTGATTCTGGACATTTTGTTGTGCAGGCTGTTGAATCTGCTGTTGATGGTTTTGTTGCTGAGGCTGATTTTGTGGCTGTTGCTGATTTTGCTGCTGCTGGTTCTGTTGTTGCTGTTGGATTTGTTGTTGCTGTTGAATCTGTTGCTGTTGATATTGTTGTACTTGATGCGCTTGGATCTGCTGATGATTCTGCTGCATTTGCTGAGGATTAAATGCCAGAGTTATGAAAAAGTTCTAGAGCCAATAGTTTTAACCCTTGACAGTCAGTAATTTACCTGCTGAGGGTGGTGGTATTGCATAGGTGCATGTACGGAACCCATTGGAGGTGACTGGGGTTGCACCTGCCTGTAGCCCGGAGGCGACATTCCCGTGCCAGCAGAGAAGCTGTTTGGAGACTGAGCCGGCTGATAGTTTCTTGGAGACTGCGCAATATTAGGTTGACAGTTTTGAGGTGATGCATTTGGGTTGACTTGATAGCTCTGCGGAGATTGTCCTGGTACACCCTGGAAAACAAAAAAAAATCCTTAGTTTATTCATGAAAATAATGTTGTATCCTCAGTAAATAGTATCAATAATACCACTGCATTAATATATTGTATAGTGATAGAGTTATTTACCTGGTAGGACTGTGGATTCATAGGCATATTCGCTTGGTAGTTCTGGGGTGATTGTTGAGGGTTAGGAGGATATCCCTGTGGTGATTGGCCAGCATATGGGGCCTGGGGCTGCCCCCCTTGATATGTCTGAGGAGAGTATCCCTGTGGAGGATTCCCTGTGTATCCTTGAGGAGAGTGACCATTGCCGTATGTCTGGCCTTGATAGTAGTTCCCGTAAGGCGGGTTGGCACTGTTGTTGTGATTATATATTGCGTTTTCTTGTTCACCTCCCTGAAGAAAAATATCAAGGTTATTTTGTTTTATTTACGAATCGATATCTTTGCTAAATAGTATTGTAAGCTTAATAATCATAAACCGCAATTCATAACGAGGAATACTGTTTATGTTTAAAGCTTGAAGGTTCTGAATTCCAATGCGCAAAAGCTTCGAACCAGTGTTGTTCCAAGTCAATTTTAGGGTGGCCGTATCTTAATCAAAAAATTGCCGTATTTTAGGGCAAAATCAGAAAAACGGGCCGTATATTCAAAGTTTTTATAACAAATGTTTACAAATAACGCTAATCCGAATCCATAAAATCCTAACCATTAGTAGATTACTAAAAATGGCGGATTATAACAAAAAAATTAAAATTAAACGGATTATTGGCAGCTGGAGCGCATTTTTTTCTATAACAGTCGTCACTGTTTCCTATAATTATTTTGGTTTGGTGTGCTGAGTTTTGAACTGTTTATTTTTTTAGGTGTTGATTGAACATCTCAGTGTAACAATCCAGCAAAGGTAACTTTAAACTAATATAACTGAAAACTGAAGCAATAATTGCAGAAATTAGTTCAAGTCTTCAAATGAAAGGGCCGTCCTAAGTTAAGTGTTGTAATTAAAAACAAAATTTACAATTCACACACTAGAACAATACAACATTTATAACTAAGTGACAAAATATAAAGTCGCTAGGTGTGCCAACACTAGTAAGTATTTTATTATGTTAGTTTAATGACTTCAGGGAAACCCTTCGCTAGTAAGAAGCCTGTCGCTAGTGCGTTCCGTTATACGAAAAAAATCATTTTTGTCAACGCTTCTGATACCGGCCGTATAATTTCATACAAATAATATACGGCTTTGAAATGTCTGCCGTATGCCGTATTCTTGACGATTTACCCACCCGAAAGCCGTATATTACGGCAATTGCCGTAGCCGGAACAACACTGCTTCGAACCGGTTGGCGATCCGCCCCACCGGCTTTGTTTATTTTCTTTGTATAGAAAAACAGACAAAGTGAAGTTCTAACCTCAAACGCACAAAAGCAATAGAGCAACTCTAAATGTTCACTAAAGAGAAGCGCTAGCTGTTCGTGGACTTTCACTTGCCCTAACCAGATGCATTTCTTCTTCCACAATTGTTTCAATTTTTAACAAATACACGCAAAAGCCATGAACGAAGCTTCGATCGAGGCTTTCGGATCGAATGAATGAATGGTGTAGGAGCGGAGCTTTTAGTAAGTCAATCATTTGGTTCATATTCATTCATTCATTCTAATTGGTATGTAGCGCCATCTAACGATCACGCACTGGAAAGCTCCGACTGTTTGTCTAAGCTCGATTATAGATGGCAGTATCGTTATTCAAGTTTGGAAAAGTATGACGAATTCTGAGTTAGGCGATTGAATCAACTGAGGAACCAGTTCCAAATGACTCCACAAATTTTAACTCGTCGTAACCTACAGTTTATGAAAAAAAAATATTATGTTTAAATCCTTGAATAGCTTGATACATGAACATACCTTGGATACCAGACTTGCTCTGTATGCTGCAAGGGCTTTGAGATATTCCTTTTTAGCCACTTCGGTTTTTTGTTTGTAGACCTGTATATAAAAATATAATTAATAAGGCTTTACCAATGTAAGAACTCAATTTTTTTGTACAATAATTCAATAAACTTACACTTTTGTGTTCTGAGTCCAGCCCATCCCACATTGATGCCACAATCTTTGATACTTCTCCAAAACTTGCATTTGGGTTTTGTCCTTTGATAGCAGCTTGTGTGTCTCGGAAGAATAAGGCATACGCGGAAACGGGCCTGGATAATAACAAATAATTTGTTGTATGTAAATATTTTTCAAACCCAATGGGTTGGTAAAACAATGGGGATTGTTGTTTATGGTAGAATCGAGAAAATACATTTTGTTATCAAATGCCTAAATTATTTGAAGTTCATTCCTTCAACTTCAAACATATACACTGTGAAGCCTGTATAATAAAAAATATTTAAATTTATTTTTACTTACTTTTGTGGCTCATTGGGATCTCTTTTCTTCTTCTTTTTCTGCACCTTCGGTTTTTTTTGCATTTGACCTCTGTTTATGCCATTGTCCATTGGTTCAGGGGAAGACCTTTTCACAGCCATGTTTCCAACATTTATCTGTTTATGTAAAATAGTTATAAATTTTTTAATAATTCATCAATTTAAACAAGAAAATGAACAGCAATATCTATAAAGAAACAGGAATATAGTTCATTGGCAAATCAAATGGACTAATAGTATAAATTATCTCAGTTAAAACAAAAGCAATAGAAGCGATAAATTTGCCTATAGGTACCTGATGAAGCGTAGTTTGTTGCTGCCGGGTCGCTGAGCAATAATGGATAGGCAGAAGGCTTTCCGCATCACCAGGCAACTACCAACAAACAACCAATTTATTAGATTTTCTAAACTAAGTACTTTCTATTTCACTAAACATATTAGAATACTGATAGTAAGTAATAAAAATTATGATTGATTTGAATGCCAGTGAACTATATTTAATTTTATGAGAGTAAACAAATCGAAACACACATTGCACAGCTGGTTAGGCAAGGACAGAACAGATTGAATATGAAGGGCTCTATTTAACATGTGACAGTAAATTCTCACATTGGTCATTGAATTTAGACTATAAAAATATAATAATCAGAAAATGAAGCTAACCTGAGAATGTTGTGATGGTACACTGTCATCAGAATCATCACTGGTAGTGCCTGGAGGTGATGCCCTTTGCGGAGAGCCATAAACATTGGTTGTAGGCTGAGTGGGGGTGTTGGGAGTCGGTGGACCACTCATCACCTGACTTGGCTGCATCATCAGTAGCCTCTGCTGGCCTCCAGGTTGTTGTTGAATTATATAGTTCCCAGCTGGAGCACCGGCACCACTGAAAGAGCATTGTGCTGTTATATACAATCTGGTTTCAGATACAGTGCAAGTGTTGAAAACTTACCTGTGAGATGTTACAGGGGTGTGTGGCTCTTGCAAGTACAGAGGTTGTTGATAGGAAGGCGCGCCGCCAGGCGGTGCCAGACCGTCTTGAGCAGGGTTCATCATGCCAACCTTGTCAATAATACACTTGTTTACATAGAGTTGTCATTGGTTAGGTACAGGTTAGGATCTACGGTCACCACGTCCATGTTAAAACTTTTTTCCTGCCGTACTTATTGTATTGCAGAGCAAGATACTTTAAAACTAAATTCAAGAAAACGAAAAGTATAAATCGGAAAGCGTGCGTCGCGTGATATCCAAATAAACACAAAAATAAAGAAAACAGAAAATCAAACTGAAAGTGAATTGGTACAAAAAAAAAAAACTACCAAAAAGTTTTTCAGTTCATTCAGGTTGTCTATAGATGACAGTGACATGTGATAAAAACTGACAAAAATGGGTGCTGTCAACTTGAGTTTTAATTTCGTTTGCACCTCTAGTCGTACATCATCATCATCATCAACAGCATACTTAAACCTACTTAAAATCAGACCAGAGTTCTCATTTTCGGTAGATTGGTAGGTTTGTAAGGTCATACCTAGGTTCCTACCTAATCGATGAATATTTAATTTTGCTACTAATGTATTACCTGAGGAGCAGAATGGTGCAACTGCGTGTATTGTACGTGTGAGTTTTGCACGTTGGCAGATGTGGCATGCTGGCCGTGCATTAGAGGAATGTCGAACTCTTCGTCACCAAAAGAAGGGGTGTGGAATGTCTGAAAGAAAGCAACCTAATTCATTATTGGTATTTTGGAACTAGATAGATGGCGCCTTTATAAAGTAGACTAGGGTAGTACACTTTGTAGATTATTATGATTTTTATTTATTGGATTATCTACTGTGCTGAAAAGCGGCTATCTCAAAGTGTCGGCATTTTTTTTTATTTTGATTTATGCTGTAGCTTAGGTACATATTTTCGGCTGCTAGAAGCCAATTCAGTGATTGAAAATTCAAATCAAACTAATCTACTGTAAAATACCTACTAATTGTTTTTTTACTGTTTAAATGTTTAAATTAATAATACCTAATTGATTGGTTAAGTAGTTACGGAGATACGTGGTAAACTGGTAAGCATACACAAAAACTTTCGCATTAAAGTTTTTGTGTATGCTTACCACATAATTATCTCCCTACCTACTTAACCAATCAATAGGGGAAAGGTGTACAAAATGATCCCTCGAGGTAATATGATTCCCTATGGTTCTCAGCAAACTACTAATGCCATCTATATGATTTATAAGCAAACGTCTTGCCCGTACCCCGCTCAGTGGTCTCACAAGGTGTCATGGCGCCGTGAGCGTTGTGCGTTGAAATATTACGAAAAAAATAAAATTGGTGTATTTAATCTAAGGTAAGCATAAAAATAATATTTCATTGTTGAAATTTGGTTACATTTTACCGAATGAATGTTTTACTGGCTGTTTCTATCAATATTCAACTTATTCTCAAGCACGCTACGATCTCACTAAGGCCATGTTTCGAGGTTAGTTTTAGACATGTTTTGAAAAATGTGCTCTTGAGGTCAAACGATCCCCTTCTGCCGGTACAAAATGATCCCTGGAATCATTTTACCCCAAGCATTTTAACAGATTTTAAATAAAATATCTTAAATTGTGTAACGTAGGTATTTAACATTATTTGTATGTAGTATATAGGTACAATCATTGCAAATGTAATAAAAATAAGCTAAAGGCATGACAAGTAAATAAGAGCCCTATCAAATCTCCACGAACTCTCGGAAACCAAGCTGTCGAATTGATTTCGAACCTGATAGCGCCTACAAGCTGTACTGCACTAACCCAAGATATTAACACTGTAGCAACCCCTAATTTAGATACGCCAGACGTAGATTCAACCACTTTTGATCAACCATCGACATCTTTTGGAGTTTATTCAGCACGAGATCTTCGACCTTTGCCCAAGATACAAGGAAAAACAAATAATAATGTAAGAAAAAGAAAAATAGACACCTCAATTTTGACTAGCTTACCCTATAAAAACTATTTAGAAGAGGAAATGCAGAAAAAAATAGAAAAAGAAGCAAAGCAAAAGTCACGTAAAGACAAAAGTGTGAAAATGATCTCTGAAAAGAAAACTAAAGGAAAGGGAGCAGGAAAAGGACAAAAATCAAAACAAGCAAATAATAAACGGGAAAATAAAAAGAACAATACAAAAAATCAAAGAATAAAGAGAGCTAGGAAGACTTACGAGTCAGAATCTTCGGATGACGCTGAATGCACAGAAGCTTATTGAAAAGACGCCATGGGGGAAGGGGGAAATATGAAAGACCGTTGATTATGGTGAGATAGTTTGATTAAAAAATATTAAGAAGATTTTCTGAATAGTTTAAGAGCTGTTATTGTGTTATTAAAAATATTTCTGATCTCAAGCAAAATAAAGATGTTTAATGTTTGTTTAAGTTTTGTAATTTCTACCTTGGTATTTAAACATAGTGTTGATTAGGTACTATAAGAATTTAAGTAAACTATTTTTGATGATTGTGTTGAAAATAAACATAATCATGATTACGTACTCGTATATATCTTTTATTTTAACTTTAATAATAGCAGGTGGGGTAAAATGATCCTTCGGATCATTTTGACCCTACCCCAGGGATCATTTTATACACCTAGGTGTACAAAATGATCCTTTAGCAATGTTTTGGAAAATGTTAAGTAAATCTTTACTTTATAAAGAGAACCCAAAATAAGGGTATGCTAAAACGTTAGCACTGAAATTATGCATCTTATACTCCTTCAACATTTTCAATAACCTTCATACTTTGGACACAATCAAGCTTTTCTCTTAAGGGGATCATTTTGGACACCTTTCCCCTATTTTACTATAAGTTAGAGAATAATCTTGGTACCAAAATATCTCCGAGGGGGTTAAAATGGTGGTAAAGTTTCTAGAAAAAATTATAACTTAAAGTAATAGATAGCGGCGACTAAATTTCGTAGACGTCCTAAAATACGAGCCTTATAGAGGGGTGGGGTGGGCCATGTTACTAAAGTCTTAGCTTGCGTAGACATTCTACAAATGTCTACAAGTTTGTCTACAAGTCATGTCAGCGTAGACGTTCTACGAACTTTAAGAATGCATTTATTTTTGTTTGTTCTTGGAAATTTGAGGTTTTAATATTTTCTCCTTTATAACATCATAGTGGACAGTAAATTTTGTGCTCTACCTATTACAATTACAAAACTAATTTTAGAATCTAGAGATTAAAAAGAAGTGTTTTAAATGGCTTTGAAGCATGTTTTATTTGATTTTGTAGAGTTTTGAGAGGAATGATCTATCTATATCTATACTTACCTACCTTAAAGAGGAAAGATTTGATTGTTTGTTCGAATTGAATAGGCTCCGAAACTACTGGACCGATTTGAAAAATTATTTCACCATTATAGAATATTTTCCAAAAAGTTAGGGTTCCGTATGAAAATTCAATTTTAATTAAAAACCCGTGCGAAGCCGGACCGGACCACTAGTTTTTAATAATTTATTTGGAAGCTATATATATTCAGCAAATATAAGGCAACACCGAAATTGTAGCCTCCACCTCCACCACGAGTTATTGTATATTGTGATTGTAACACCCTGTATATAAATTGAAAAAGATTACTAGCCTGCTTGATCGATAAAAAACTAAGAATATCCTAATGAAAGCTGAGACAATATGTAGACAAAAAGTTGTACCTACAGAATGCTCTCGTTGGTTGATTTTCACTGTTATTGTGCTATTGTTCTTATCTTTTTGTCGCCTACACTTTGTTATTAGTTAATTAGAATATCTAGTTTAAGGCGCGTGTAAACTACTTTACTTCAAATTCAACATGAAATATTTGTAAACAAACTTACTATAAGGTTGACTACTTGACCTAAAATTTATTTATTTTTGTAATTTTATACGCCATTTATCTGGTCAATTTGAAGTATTTTTTCAATAATATAAGATATTAAACATAGATATACCTAAATAATGACAGACAATTCACACAGCATTAACTAGCCCCAAGCTAAACAGAGCTTGTGTTGTGGGTACCTACTAGATAACTGATATAAATAAAAAATCAGTCTATGGATAGGTATTTTTTATTATATAAAGAAAACGACCAGAACATCCTTAACAAATATTTGCAGATCCTACAAATAATTGTCCCGAGGACTTTTTCTATTATGGCGCGTCATAATAGAAAAAGAGGTTGAATAATAGCGCACGGTGCTTGCTTTTTCTCTACGGCCAGGGTCAGTTATGGAGTGTCGAGCCAATGTCAAAAACCCCAATGCTGCTAAAATAAGTAAGGGATCCGTATGAAAACTGTGAAACCCATCGTGTTAGTGTGTATAATTTCTGAAATTTTTGTTTAATACCCGTGCGAAGCCGGGGCGGACCGCTAGTGATAAATATAGGTGTATACGAGTGTTGAAATAAACATTAAAATCTTCGGACTTCGCCCACCACGCCACAGAGGTCATCAAATTCGTAAAGTAAATAGGTAATCAAAGGGTGGAAACCTATTTGAACTAGTATTCGCAATTGAAACACTTAGCTAACTGCAGACTTCAATAATATTGCCTGTTCGAATGTTATGAGATGTGATTTATTTGAAATACTTCTATTTTAAATGCAAATAGAAAATGCAAAATACCTATTTTGTATTTTGTATTTAAATACCTTTCAGTGAAAAGTATTTTGTATTTTATTTGAAATGCCTTTCGAGATGCATTTTGTATTTTTAAAATACAAAATACTTTTCGATTAAGTTGAGCCAACATTACCAGTCAAACAAAACAAAACGCTTGTATTGCCGAATTCGACCGATAGAGGCGCCAACTAACTATGCACGACATCTTTTTCTTCTTTGGTCAGAGTGCGCGTCTTATGTCAATGTCAAGTAATGTCTGACAAGTGTCAATTTCCAACGCGAACGGCGAACATTATCTATGGCTATGGCTATGAATTTGTAGATTTGAAAAGCATAGCCGTTGGTTGAATGACGCCGACGACGATTTGATTTCAAATCAAAGTGCTGGTGAAATTATTACTGAGTTGATTACCTGATTATTTGATGCTAAATGCTTGCTTATCCTACAATAAAAAAAGTATTTTTTAAATAGGTACAACACATCCTTATCAAGTTCAGCACCAGCAGAAAAAAGTATTTTTTTCATATGGTGGAATGATTATGAGACCTCACAGAAGAAAAAATGAGTGACGATGTATTCGAACAACTGGTATTGTTAAAAAGTGTTATAAATAAAAAATGATATTTATTTTTATCACTTTTTAACAATACCAGTCCAGTTGTTATGAATTTTCAAAAAAAGTGTAGTCGCATTGCTTTGTCGCATTGAGTGTATCTATTCTCCTGTGTAATAAATAACAATATTTGGTCAGGGAGTATTTTATTTTGAAAAAGTATTTTGAAAATACCTATTTTGCATTTAGCATTTGAAATACAAAACGCATTACTATTTGGTATTTTGCATTTGAAATAGTAAATCTGAAAAGTATTTTGCATTTTGTATTTAAATGCTTTTTTAAAACCATTTTGTACATCTCGTATGTGAATATCAGTTTCTTTATAGTTGTTTGTTTTAAAACATTTCACATAGAATTTTGCTGTAGTAAATATAAATACAAAGTACCACACACAAGTAAATTATAATTTATATTGATGTGCTAAATTTCGGTCACGGGACAGACGGGGCGGTGCCAATCTTAACGGCATATTGTGCCCTAGCGTAAAGCAAACATTTGTGCACTCTCTCTTTCTCACAATCAGAGAAGTATAAAATACTTTTTCTAATCAAATAAAATAATCTATTCTACCCTCTTGTCAATAATAGTAAATACTTAGGTATAAACTGGCAATACTTGATGTGAAATATTTCGAAATAGGTACTTTTGGACCTACCTGATCATTCATATTGTAAACAATATGCTTTGCGTCCCGAGGGGCAGGCAGCGACGATTCCAGATTTTCAGGACGCTGCAACAAAACAAAGTATCTACTTAACTAACATATTTATTTTAACATATTTACATCCTTACTAGACATCTTCATAAAGAAAGAAGGACGTTCCTTCTAAGATTGACCCGTGACCCTACGAAATCCCTTGCCGCGCACCATTTTATTAGCAATAGAGTGGTGCACAACTGGAACATAACTATAACCAGAAGACATAATATCAGCCACGTCAATAAACGCTTTCAACAATTAATTCGATCACTGGTTACGAGACAAAAATATCAAACAAAAAAAAAGTGACGCAATGACAAAATTTACAACTGTATAATAATATAGACAATAGACACATCAGCCATAGGCTGCCCGACTATTAACAAATTAATAAATATTTTTTTATTCATTTAAGACTTTCAACATCAAAATCACCTAACATGCTAAATTATAACAATAAAAGTCTAGTGATCTTTAAATTAAGGGTGGTGCAAACACTACACAAAACGAACTTAATAAAGCGACTAACAAGTTACGTATAACCAATCTCGCAGGCTATTGTCCATTGTGGTCATTTAAACACTGATTCTTTTGTCAATTCAGCGCTTACAAACGGTATAAATCTATGTAGGGTTTTATAATTTTCTGTTCCTTCGTGGTTCTTCAGAACTGTTACAAGCACTAGGTAGACAACATGACAAGATGAGTATCCCTAGTATCAGTCGTCTAGTACCCATAACACAAGCTCTGCTTATCTTGGGGCTAGATGATGCTGTGTGAATTGTCCGGATTTATTTATTTATTTCTTTAATATCTATGTTTTTGTTTAGGTGATAGCGTGGAGTCATTGGAGTGCACGTTTTAGAGAAACATGATCTATTTCCAAGATACTTCTACGACCAAAGATTTTAAAATCATTGTTTATGACCCTTTTACACGATGAAAATAAAGTAAGGGTTTTGTTTTGTTAATTTAAAATATAGAGAGCGTTTTTGAAAAATATGTCATTAATTTCGTTGTTTTGGTAAAAAAAAGTCTTCGAAATTCGGCAATATCGTGTACTTTCTAATTTTTTTAAATATAATTATTTTTTATTTTATCAATAACAAATACACTACAATAATAAATAACCCAACGTGCGTAAAATTTTATAATATTTGAAATTTTTGTTATATACCTGTGGAAAGCCGTGGCGCGGGCGGACCGCTATTTTTTTATGCAAAAATATCCGTATTAAACCTACCATAATTCATATTGTGTTTTGTATATGAAACCGACGTTGTATTTTGATCGAATATCTATCAAAATAGAACTTCCTGGCACGTCTCCACCGCCCATGAGCAAATTCTGATTACATTAATAATTCCAATAACCATAGACCGCAACAAGCTCGTTAACGTCCCGACATGATAGTTTGCTTTTATTACTTTTAACTTTACCTTTATAAAGGCAAGTTTATATTGGAGCAGGCTCAACGATTGTCTATGTTTGAAGCTCGAAGTATCAGCTGCGGAATACGATAGACCTCTCGGTAACCAGCTACCCGAGAGGACTGAATCGAAAAACAGCGCTGCATGCGTATAATGCTGCATGCAAACGCTGAATTTGCTCCTTTTATTTAAATTTTAACGTTAATTTAAGTTTATATGTAAATCGCAAGTCATTGTAAATTAGTATAATTGAGACAATATTTTATTTTATTTTTCTTTTCTTTTTTTTATTGTAAATAATTCCACGATGCTTGTTGGACACTTCAGAAAGCATTGTACCTATTTGGAATAATATGGATCTACATCACTGCGTAGGTACTTATTTTATCAATTAAATAAGTTCAGTTATTCCTATCCCACAAATAAATAATTCTAGCTTCGAGATCGCTCTCAGCGATAAGGCGGCAAATACAACTTTGTTAACTGTTATTATTCTGTTTTTAGTATATGTTTCTTCTTTGGTGTGCAATAAGGTGTATTGTATTTATATAATATATAAATTGTATTATAAAGGCAGATTTCCACCAACGGAACGGAAATACCTGAGGCCGAATTCCGCTGAACAAGTCGCTTTAGACTATCTGTCGTTACGACTAAGAACGCGCCCTTACCGAGAGCTCTAAGTAATTGTTGATTGCATCTTCGCCGTTTGAAGATGGTCTTCTAGCCAATATAAATTGTGTTTGACGTAAAAATGATCGGTTATGTATCATTAAATTTTGTTGGTAATACATAATTGTAATATTTTACTAGCTGAAAGACAAACATTATTGGAAAATAAAATAACGCGAGCGTTTTTGAAAAATATGTCATTTATTACTTTCGTTGTTTCGGTAATGATTTAAGGACTAAAAAGTCCTAAAAATGTGAAACGAAAATAAGCTCTATAAAATAAAGTACAATAAAGTGCCTTTCATCACCTTTTGTTGCTCTAAAGTGAACGTGAAGACAGTGCTTGGCGGTTATGGCCTATGTCCAGCAGTGGACTAACATAAGCTGATGATGATGAATAACATAAAGATGATGTAATCATATTTTGCATCTACCATCATAGATTATCTACCTTGTTTGTATGATTTACATAATATGTATTTAGTTCAGATTTCAATAACTTTATTTCTTTAGTCTTACAAACTAAGCAATTACCTAGAGAAGTCAATTTTATACTATGAAAAGCTGCTATGTACCAAATACTTAGCTAAAGGGTGGAATTTTTGCATGAGGCAGAAAAGTACCATCTACATGAAACTACCCATCCTTTTTAGTAAAAATATCATGCCCATTCACAGATTTTCAGAAAAAGTTACAGATTTCCAGAAAGGGTTCTTTTTTAAATTCCGGTTTGTATAGATAAAATTCACTATCAAATAAGTTGTGTAATTAAATTTTTCTTCACTTAAATTTTTCGTCGTAGAGGATGGCGAGTAGCCATAAAAATATTTTTAGATTACCGCCCAGCATTGTCCAAACATGGCGTTTGGACAATGCTAGGCGAAATGAATGACTTATTGAAGTTGAAGGAATGGTTTCAAATAATGTACACATTCGATGACAAAGTGACGTAATTTATCTCTATGCTTCTTAACAGTTCTGACAAGATTCTAATTCTAACGTTACTAATTACCTCTCTAGAAGTAATTAACAATGTTAGGATTAGATGTAAAGAATCTCTCTCCGCTCTACCCGGAGACTCTACTCAACTCTACTCTACTCTCCGTAGAAGTAGAAGATGATGGATCTCTACCCATCATCTTCAGAACTGTTGGCATTTAAGTTCCTAACTCATTAAACAATCACTAGGTAGATAACGTGATGAGTATCCCTAATAATCTAGTACCCAGCTCTACTTATCTTGGGGCTAGATGATGCTGTATGAATTGCCAAGCATTTTTTATTTATTTATTTAATATCTGTATTCTTTACATACTTTCTTATCAGCACATATAACAGTCACCACGTTTGGCAGACGGATGGGTTATCGCAGTAGAGGTGTTAAAATAAAATAAAGGAAGCTGCTACCATTATTCTTAATCGGCTCTTAGGTACGACAATCACGCGGTCGAGTTGAAGGGGTCGAGTTTTACGCCACGGCCGCCGTGACTTTGAAATAAAATTATTAACATAAGACAATAAAATCTTTATCACAAAGAAAATTACAATTATATGTATAACTAAAGTAGAGCTATGTAGTATTTACGATTGAAACAATTGAGCAACTGCAGACTGTTACACACAAACTACAGGTAGCTCAACTGATGCATGTTCCATGGAAGTGTGCCCAAGATGCTGTATGGCAATACTGATGCGCTGCGTCAGACCAGCTCTCGGTTCGCACGTCGTCGCTTTGACCAGAAGTTCAGATTTTTTTTTAAAACCCGGAGAGCTTTGGTACCCCACGGACATAGGGTCTCGACTCTAAGGGGAGCAACTTGGTAGGCTCTGTAAGACAATTATACCTAATTATAATTGTAAGTTTTTGAATGTGTACCTATCATAATCTGAGTATCTGGGTGGCATTTAAATGTATACCTATCTTAATGAGTATCTGGGTGGCATCGTGGCCCTCAAACATTTTGCATATAATTGATGAACCAGTGAAGGACCAAGTTCTTTTTGCTTGGTAAGTTACAATAGCAATAGTGCCTTAGCAGAGTTAAAAAAACTCGGTGTTGCCGTTTAGACGGTCAGGTGATTCAAGGTATAATTTTCGATTTCGCTGGGGTACCTATATGAATTTTTGCTATGTAAATTAGCTTGTTATTAGGTCGCCATCGCCATCACACGTAGCACTGCTGTTTTTCTGGGCACTCTACCTTCTGAAGACGGCTTAGTTTTTTAGGAAATAGATAAAAATGTAATTGTTTTATTCGAATAATTACATTATACCTTTCTTCATTAATATATTATGCGCTTGTTATATCAGGCACCTGCCGCTGTTGTCATAGTTGCAACAAGAGCCTGTCGAATATGGTTATTTTATCAATAACTAACGCTGTTACGAAATACTGTAGCAAAAGCAATTATTGGCGTGTCCTTTCACTTACCTCGTGGTCCGTGGATACATACGTAGAGCCTCTATATAACCTGTGGTAAAGCAAAGGCACCATTGGACAGCCGGTGCCAGAAACCGGTCCGAGAGGTACGAGTCTAACTTGTGGATTAAGGCACGTACAATGTTGATCAATCGCATTTTGGAACAACGATTAAAACGGTTCTCATATTTGAAATAAGTAGATAGTTATCGAAGATCTGAGATTTGAAGAATGTCGGATTGAAATTAAGATAACTTCGCTGGTTCATATCTGTTGGATGGGTCGTTTTGGAGGTTTTATTCTAATATAAGTATTTTGTGCTGACAAATTAACAAAGCATTCCTGAGGCCAGGCCTCAGGAATGCTTTGTTAATTTGTCGAAAATTATTCCTTACTAGCTGTCTGCGCCGGCTGCGCCCGGATATTTAACTAAAATTTCAAAAATTATATATTTGTTAAACACACACGTTGGGTTACATTATTGAATTATTATTTTCATTCCTAAATTTTTTGAAGATATTATTTATACATCAGGGATAATATAGAATTCTAATAGTAAAATAATTATTCAAATGGGTCCAGTAGTCTTGGAGTTTATTCAATACAAACATACAAACGATCAAATCTTTCCACTTTATAATTGGTCTAGTCAGCTTTAATTGGGAAATACTCGTGTTGAAATAAGAAAACAAAGAAAAATAATTTGTCTCTACTTAAAAGAGACTTTATTTCAACCAGTTTTAGTGAAACGTGTACTAACATAATATATAAATTAACCACATTTATAAATAATGACGCCAAACAAAGAACGGCATTCACCACGAATTTGTATAGCAATCTGAGGAAATATGACCTATCCATTAACTGGATCAATAGTTTGCGAACCAAATGCAATAGGCAATACGAAACATACAATTATTTACACTTTGTAAGTTTGTAAGTACGCGATATTGATAATTTACTCATCTATCCTCATTAAATAATTTGAGGAATCTCCTCCTCGGTGATCTGTATATTTTTTTTTGTATTCAACTTTCAATCGAACTTACATAATTCAAAATTAGGCTATAGCGAGACCTTTTTATATTTTATCTCACTTAGACACTGATATATAATTAAGGGTATTTCTAATCATGTGTATCGCAGTGAGCCAATAAATAGATTTTCTTTATTTATTTCTCAGTTTAGCAAGTTTCAAAAAACTTAGTCTTGAAAAATAGCGTCAAATTCATTTTTATTATACCAAAAAAGTAATCACGAAAATTGATTGAAACCATTTTATATGTGGGCAGTTTGCCAATACCTAGAGCTATCTGGATAAAAACTAGAGCATATAAACAATCATGTGTATCGCAGTGAGCCAATAAATAGATTTTCTTTATTTATTTCTCAGTTTAGCAAGTTTCAAAAAACTTAGTCTTGAAAAATAGCGTCAAATTCATTTTTATTATACCAAAAAAGTAATCACGAAAATTGATTGAAACCATTTTATATGTGGGCAGTTTGCCAATACCTAGAGCTATCTGGATAAAAACTAGAGCATATAAACAATTACAAAATTCTACACCAGATAATTGAAATCTGAACAGAAGTCGATTGTGATGTGGCATCCATAACGATACGATGTTTCTAATAATGTTTTTAGAGCGTGGAAAGTAGAAAGTATTCAAAAGTAGGCAACTTATTACTTCGGAGAGTATGTTTAACTTAGATATTTGTATGGACTATTAACACGTGATTCTAAGACCATAAAATATTTATGCAGGCGTAGGATTGAGAATTTAGTACCGATTGGTACCAGTTAACGTATTGGTAGTCACTAAATTTTCAACTTCGAAGTAATAATTTGAAATAAAAAGGTTTTTACTGTGTTTTTATTAGGTAGAGCCAGTATACCTTGTCTAAAACGTGGATGGATCATTGAGCAACAACACATTAAAATAAAGCATGGCTCTTATTGCTGTCTATTTGGGATGTAGAACTCCATGAGGACGTAATTGTCGGTCAATGACCTCGTTCTTCCACTAAAACAGCGTTAAATCAATTGATGTTACATATTACAATTGGGTCGCTTTCATAACTTGCTCACATAATGTGGGCGAGAAGGGACACTTTGTGTTGGAATGAAAAGAACAGGTGCACTGTTTTTGTGGTGTTTGGATTTTTTTGGTTAGTTTTTATGGTTGTAGAGATCTTTTTCTGTGATAATCAATGCCCATTTCAAATACTTATATGTACGTTCAAATACTGATGTTCAATTATTGTTACTTGAGCTCATATAAAATACTCGCACCTAGGTACCTAATAACCGGAACTAAATGAATAACGTAGGTAGGTACTTATAATAAAGTGTTATAATGAAGTAGGTAAAACAGTAACTTACCTATTGATTATTTATATTATAAATTAAGTTGTCGAGAATTATTTTATTTGTAATTTTATTATGCAATTTCCTTCACTTTTCTCTCTCCAATGTAATGTCTTTTTCACTTCTCTTTCTCTAAAAGTGTGTCATTATTATTGCGTAGCTTAGCGGTCCTAAAATTCCAGTTTACGCCCAGGGCTAAAAAGCATTAAAAAGTGTGCAATATTTTACTGAAGATAAGTTTTGACCGTTTTATTTTCGCCGTGAAGTCAAAATAGAGTTTTTCACTCCGTTCAAAAACAACATCCTATATATAAAAACCTCGTAACCAATGGGTTGGTTTAGTTCCTTGCAAAAATCTATTACTTCTTTAAAAACCATGCTAGCAACTTAATCTTTTATGACATTCATAGAACATTTTTGGCCATTCCTCGTCTTCCTTCTATGATGTTCCTTATGATATTGTCATGTCGTATAATATCCAATTTTTCCCCTCTTCTGTTTATCTTCCTATCGATTACTGTGTTAATATTTATCAATTTAATATAAAATGTTTGTACCAAGGACGCGATTGTAAGACTTTACCTTGCACCTCAGGCTGGTTTTAAGGACATCTGTTCATTTTACTCTCTTATTAAACGTCTTTATTGTGTAAGTGCATATAAATGTGTGTTACCAGATTTTGTTCCCGTAGGACTTCTTAAGTGTGGCATCCAAAATATTGATATGGATCTGTACCTACCTGTAGTTTGTTTGCAACAGTCTGCAGTAAGCTCAATTGTTTCAATTGTATATAGTAGCTCTAATTTAGTTAGATAATTGTAATTTTCTTTCTCAATACCTTGATAGATTTCAATATCAAAATATACTTAGATAAATTTAAATATCAAAAGAAACTGAGGCTTCTTAAATAAAATCTATGTTAACTCATTATTCATACCTAATTGTTATAGATTCACTGCATAAAATGGCAGCATGTTTTTAAATTAAGTAATTTGATTAAATTTTTCTTGAAAAATGCGAATATTTAGCTTACGTCGGTACGGAGTTTGAGGGGGTAGGGTGGCACAGGGTGCCACGTGGGTGCCACCTACCACCCCCATTTCTAACCCCCATGCTATAAATATATATAAATACATGTATTTTATGAAACAACGAATGACTCAACGAAATTTATTGCTTAGGGAATGTAAAATTCAATATTTTGCTTTCCTTTCGCATATATTTGGCAACTGTTTTTATTTTATGTAGAGTAGGTGCTCCCGGATAATTATGTTGTATGAATTAGATTTCCCCTATAACTACTCAGGTACAAAAAGCTTTAGTTCTTAAAGGTAATTTGTGGTTACAAGGTGGCCTGGAACATGTGCGTTAAAGAAGGCCAAACCAATGACAGTTTTGAGTTGCAACTCTACCTATATCTAATCGTACAAAATCCGGAAATGAGGCCAGTTGCTCTCCTATCTTAGTACAAAACCTATCTAATGTCTAAAGTAATATAAATAAAATATTTTGATATTAATATGTATCCTACTGACATAGAAAATACATGGAAAAATTCCGTATCGTAAACCTAAAAAGGTTTTATTACATTTACGCTCTCATTAAAATAAGTACACAATAGATACGCGACGAACCCACCGATCTATGTTTTTATTATTTTTTAAAAGCTGTTGGTTTATAGACATCTTAACCAACTTATCTCTCAATTTGTAATAACGGTGTTAACCGACCCACTTAAAATTTAATCATCCTATATCTTCGAGCAAACCTTATTCAAAGTTTTAAGCTTATTAAATATAATACTTTTCCAATAAAATTCAATTTGGGTTTACGAGCGCACCTGTTTATTCAGTTTTATTATATAGATAGCTTCGAGTACAGAACGAGAAATAATTAATGTTGTATCTTATCTCTCCAACAATATCTACGTTCCAGTGGTATCTACAAAACTTATAGATTAAAAATTAAACTTATGTTTTGTAATCAACAACATCTACTATCATAATAGTATTTTAAAAAGTAGGTATTAACTCTAAAATGTGATGATAATAGATTTTTATAATACCTGAACAGATGACAATAAAGTTTTAGTTAGTAAATATAACTGTTAAAGAAAACTAACATATAGCTGGGTATAATTAGTAATATTCGTAATATAAGATCAACATTTCAATTTAAAGGTGATATCCGTGATACTTAATATGCGCATACCTAAACTGTTAAGCCTATTTTCTAAGAATATCGAAAAAAATCTTAACTTATTCAAATTAATCAAATAACTTACCATTTAAATTTTCAACAGTTCAACATATTCCATCCAAGTCCGCAGATTTAATTGATATCACTCTAATTGGGCCGTTCCGGTTCCATAAGATGTAGGTACCTAATTAATGTTCCGATGAAGTAGAAAATAATACAATTACAACTTTAATTGGTACAGGCACTGTGCATTCATCACTTTAGGGTATTGAGTCCGCCGGCGCATCGGGAAAAATAAATTCCTTTCACTTATAAGCAAGTTTGTTTTATTAGTATGTATAGATCGGAAGTATTTATTTAGTGGACGTGAGCACGGTAGAGGCACGTGCTACTCGCGCGGGACCGAGAAGACTGCGTGGCGGTGGCAACGGCTTCAGCGGGCCGCGCCGCGCATCGGTTAGTACACGGAACCGCCGCACCACGCCGGCGGCGCTGTCGACCACTCCATTTCTTTACTCTTCCCTCCAAGACATAAAAACTACCTGCCTAATCGACAGTGTAGACCGGCTTATCCAACATAGAAAGGTTCAAAAATAAATACATAGAGTTGCTTCATCCGTTATATTTGCATGTTCTAGTATTGAATCTGTGTTTGATAGCGTTATCTTGTTTTATTAAGGAACTAAATCACCACGTAGAGTTGCTATTGCGCAATGTTTAATTTATATTTTAGTAGAGACGTTTAATATTGGCAAAATTATTGTTATTGAAGTTAGCTCGAAGAAACACTTGAAGCTCTACATATATGTGTAAGTTATACATGAACTTACGTAGGTTCTACCTACTTATTTTATTTTGTAGGCCAAATTGTATTTTCAGGGTTTCGAGGTCGCTCTCGCTTTACTGTCCTTTTTTCAATCTTTAATAAATCACTCCAACCATTAATGTGATATTTAAAATAATAATACATTCATGCACCTGCACAGATTTGAATAAAACTGGAAATTAAGGTTTTTCGTACCAGTGTCTAAATTTTAAAAGAGGTCAAAAGTTTCAGTTATCATATTGAAGGTATCGCGTCGTACCTACCTACATCTCAAAACAGTTTTTTAAATTTTGGTAGGTAGATAGGTTTTGTAAAGTTTAAAATATTTTAAAAATGATCAAAAAATTGACCATTCCAAATCCCTAATCTCCAAAGATGGTACCTATTTGTATACATAATCGACAAAAGTTCGAAACCCTCCGCGCGCATGACGGATCTTGTTTTATTATGGTTTCTCATATTTCGCGATTAGTTAAGTACTTAATGTACCATAGCTTTATAGGGTTTTGAGGTCGATGGTATTAAGCTTAATGGCATCGCTTTTTTCGGTTCAATCTTTAATAGCTCAGCAACTACTGCACCTATTCAGATGAAATTTACATATATATAACACATTTCATGTACCTGTACAAATGTAGGTAAAGAAATAAATACCTAAAAAAATTGCTGTCAAAATTTTAAAAGAGACCTAGCTTGATGGAATGGAACCAGTAATCGACAAGCGCCAGTGGTCGACACTTTTTTTCGTTCATCTATAGTAAGCTTCAGAATTTAATTTGCCACCATGGTCCACTCACTTCCGATTGTCATTTTTTAATACATCACGAGAATCTGACATTTTATTACAAGACCATAAGAGGAGTGAACGTGCCCGGGTCGTTAACAGAAATAAACGCGGATTTTTTAACAAAATCCTTAAGAATGAAGAATGAGTACACGTTTTTGCATATAATTTCGTCATTATTAAATATTATTGTATTGTGTTTTATTTTTTGTAAAGTTAAATGAATTTGTATACTAATTTTATAATCAGTATTGCATCGGGGCACTATTTTTTTTATTTATTTCTGTTGTTCATTACTGGTACTGAGAAAGTGACTTACTCCTAAAATCGACAGTTGTCCATACTTATGGTTTTGTTCACTTTTTTGGTTGCTAAGCCAACTTAGCTCTAATTATTTTGCTGGTTAAGTATATATTTGAAATACACCGATTGAAATACGAATCCCAGTAAAGAACAAAGTGTCGATTATTGGGTACAAAAAAGTGTCATTTACTGGTTTTCACTGATTTTGTTCTAGATGGCTCCTGTAAAACAATACATGAGCTGTACGTAGAGGAAAAACTAAGAAGAAAAAGCTGAAAGAGCCAGAATGAGACTTGATAAAAACTAATATGAAGTGAGCACGAAAGTGTTTTCTATGGGAAGATCTTTTAAATGGTCTGATTCTACTGATTAAATATGGTATACAACTGAAAATGTATTTTAAAATATAAACAAGTTATTATAAAGGTTTTCAGAAGTATTTTTTAATTTACAAAAGGCTATTATGGGCTTTACATTACGCAAGTACTTACACAAAAATATGTGTGTATATTTATCTATGTGTGATCAATCATTGATCAAGTAAGCAGTTTAAAAGTGTTTTTATTCAATATAAATAGATCTTACTTTTCTTTAATTTTTTTTTTATTTCTATAGCGCTTAAATTATGTTGGGATTTGTGTCAATTACTAGGTGTTCTTTACTGGGTAAGTGTCAAATACTGGATGTTCATAATTGGAGAGTGTCATTTATTGGGGGTTCATTACTGGATTTTACGTGTTCATTATTGGAGATTTTGAGTAATTTTGGTTTTAAACTTGTAATGACCATCATGTAGCTTTTCTGTAAAACTTACGACAGCCATGCCTTTCCCAATAATAATACCTGTAGTTTAAACTAAAAACGGTTTTAATATCTTAGTTTAAAAAAGTTATAAGAAATCAAATTACACAAATGCCCTAGTGTCACTTACTGGTTCCATCACCCTAATAAGTAATAGTTGTTGTGAAATGAAACTTTTTGTTTTGTACAACCGTAAACAGTTTTAGAAACTTCGGTGGGTTTTATAAACTCCTAAATATTTTTTAAAATGTTTAAAAATTAACCATCGCAGTCGATGTGCAATGTACCTACTAGGTGTTTGAAGTCTATAAGTATAATAACTGATTTATTTTGTAAAAAAGGTCAAAAAGGTGTAGTATCTCTTCTAAAAGGGGGCTACTCCACCGATTGGGGTATCAAATAAAAGGTAGTTTCGTCACACGTCAACATCCCAAAACAGTCTTTGACATTTCGTTAGGTTTATTATACTTTTCTGAGTTTGGTGGGTCTGAGAGACCCGACCAGGCATGCCGACGGTTAAACAAAAATTTCAGAAATTATACACACTAAAACGTTGGGTTTTACTTGGTATTTTTTTAAAAAATCAATCGAAATTTAAAAAACTGTATTGGAATGTACAAACTTATACCTTTTATTTGATACCCTACTCGGTGAGGTAGTCACCCCTTCAGAAATTTTTCTCGCCCTTTTTTGACCATATTTCAAAAAGTATTAGTTTTACAGACTTCTCTATATTTTTCCTGTAAAATATAGATCCATATCTACAAACACTTGGTACATTTTACATCGATCGCTCTGCAATCTTCGGAGTTAGGGGGGGGGGGGGGGAGGGGGGAACGGTAATTTTTTGACCCTTTTCAAAATATTTAAAAAGTATAAAATCTACCAAAATTTCAAAAAACTATTTTGAAATCTACAAATGAGTACCTTTCATTTGATACCACTTTCGACTTTGTACGTCCCATTTAAAATTTCTATTTCAAAATTTGTATGGAAAATCTTCATTTTGATTTTTCATTTATTTTCTATAAATATGTGCGGGTATAAATTTCAAGTCAATAGCTGCAGTAGTTTCTGAGATATTAAGGATTCAAAACACAATACAGACCCAAAGTGATCCCATAAGGGTTTTGCAACCGATGGCAAAACCATAAAAAGAAGTAGAATAAATAGCGCACGGTTTGATTATCAAATTTTTCATGCGGTTCCCTAACTTTTTTGAAAATATTATAAAGCCTTTTGTAAATGTTATAAATAATTGATTATTTTGATTCCAAAAAAGACATTTTGACGATGGGGTACCTGGTTCAAAACAAAAACGTAAAATCTATTACAACTTACCTAAATCATAAACAAATCTGTTTTCAAAAAAAAAAATCGAATCGTCAAAGCATTAGGTTAGGACCACTTATGACTATTTAACTGCCAGTCGAACTACCAAATGTGCTACCAAACAGCAAATGAGTGGAATAGGTACGAGTACATAATAATTTTGTGGTCCCTATCTGACCGTCTACTTATAAACGAATGAAGTTGACAGATGACGTCAATCACACGAAACCTTACCATACCACCAAGTTGTTCCAGCGCGTCACCAACTAATATTTAATTTCGGATTGTCGTCAGAATCATTTTAGTAGTTAGGTCATCGAAATAACGGATCGGCCGTCCTTCGTCTTGTGCGATCCTATGTCATCCGACAGCTTCGTTCGTTTTTAAAAGTACCTACACCTCCTGAATTGACTTCAAGTCAAATCACAAGTCATGTCAAACATAGAGTAACTTTTATATTTGATGTCAAACCACGGAGTTTAATATGTATTAGCCTGCGTCTTCACACGCAATTTTTCCGGTAAGTATTATTTTTCGATTTCAGAACTACACGCCATGCAAAGTTAAACCTAATTTTTCCAGTTCATTTATTGTTTTTTATTTTAAACTTCAATCCTATCACGTCTTACAAAGTACCGATCGAATTTTTTTTTTACTTTTATAGATGACTGTACGTAAATACCCCTGATTTAAGAATCGAGCGAGTTGACGACAGAAAAAGTAGGTAAAATCAAAAGGTGCCAACTCGCGTGAATCATTCGAGCGAGTTGACGAATAAGCCATTCGAAAACATCGAATTACAATTTTTAACATTGTACAAAGAAAATTATTATAAAATAATGGCCATCATAAGTACCTAGTCCATTAGAAAAAAAACTTACTAATCCAAACTGGTTGTTTAAGTGGTTATTTGACTGGTTATTTAAGTTTAAAATTACTAGTATTCATAATTATTAAAACGATTGAGCTAGTAACATTGTACATACATAAGTACATATAGGTATTAATATAATTAATACTCAAAGTTTTGCAGATAATATAACTTATAATTATTGACAAAAAATATATTTTCTAGTGGATTATAATTATAAGTATTATAAATTAAGGCCAGGTAGGCCAACAAAGGCCGCACTTTTGTGGTTTTCAAAACCATCTGAGATGTAGGAATACTGATTAAAAATTCTGTAAAAAAGATATGTAATAGTTAAGGATTTAGTCTAGTCAAATTCGCATTCAGATACAAGATTTTATAAACTTCGCTCGGGAAAAAAAAATCTCGAAGTTACCCCTTTTTGAAATGTTTTTTCAATATTATGACTAAACTATGTGATATTTTAAGTTTTTTTGTGTACTCAATTAAAGACAGTAACTATTTCTAGACAAATTCGCAGAGTTTGTCCTGATAAAATGATTTTCAAAATCACTATTTTGAAATAACTACAAAATTCACAAGCGTGGTGGCTTGGCTGGCAGACACGATCAGTCGCGCTCTGGCGCTTACAGACGACGGACCTATGTCAATTTTTCCGCTAATTTATGAAGTACGTGAATGTTTCATTTTGTTATGCAATTTTAGTCTCTGACACAATGGCGTTAGATTCAATTTTACTTCAACCTTTGACATGATATGTGACGGTCGTAGTGCCATAGTATAAAATCATCGGTATGTAAGGCAGAAAATTAATAAAGGTTATTGTTCTAGTTTAAAAATATATTATCTACTTACTGGAATGATTTATTGAAGCCAATAATATTTAGTTAACTACATTAACATTTTATATATCTATAAAGCATTGACATAATTGTTCTCCTTGATGGTGGAGCCCCCTCCACCATCATAGGTATGGTTTTTTTTACGGAATCGTATAGAGGGCATCGGGGGGACCTAAGGGAAATTCCGACTTTTCCAAATTTACCCCTTCTCCCCCCCCCCCCTTTAGGGGGGCTCCCAAACAGAGCCATACTGAATGTTATTTTTTGTGGGGTTGTATAGAGGGGGTCAAATAGTTCAAAGGCAGGCAAAAATTCCCCCCTCCCTTTGCCCCCAGACCCCCCCTTTTGAAGTTGCTACCGGAAATAGTCGTTATAGAAAAATTTGGATTGCGGAGTCGTATAGAAGGTTTCTTTTAGTGTTGAAAAATAAAAAAAAATCACCCCCCTCCACCCACATTTTCACCCCCCCTTTTTGTATCTCCCAAACGGATCGACCTAGAAGAAAAATTTTTTCACAGTTATGTAGAGGAGAAGAAATCATTTTGAACTCCAAAAAAAGTTTGAACCCTATGACCCCCCAGACCCTCTTTTTTTATAAAAAACCGAAAATTGGCCAAATTTTGACCCATTTTTTCGGGTGGAGCATTGCGGCGAGCGAAGCCAGCTGCAATGCGACTAAGGAGAATAGCACGGCGAGCGAAGCGAGACGTGCTGTGACCCCCACGACCCCCCTCTCCCAGCAAGCGGGTGAAGCACTGCGGCGAGCGAAGCGAGCTGCAATGCGACAAAGAGGAACAGCACGGCGAGCGAAGCGAGCTGTGCTGTGTGACCTAACACCCACTTATATGGGTATCGTTTTCGACTAAATCAAACACGTAGATTACGAAAAAGATGTCCATTTTCAAATCCAAGATGGCTGAAAGTTTACTATCGCAGATTTTACACATGGATATCGATTACCATCAAATCAAAGACGTTTTAGGTTATGAAAAGTAAAAACTCCAATGCGATAAGGCCGCCTAAGGCAAGGCACTCCCCCCGAGCTGCTAACCTCTAGTTTTTAATCTATAATTTTATTACATGTTAATAGGTTTCTTTTATCTATACTAATATTATAAAGAGGAAAGATTTGATTGTTTGTTTGTTTGAATTGTTCCGAAACTACTGGACCGATTTGAATTTTTTTTTTATCATTAAAATGCTAAATTTTCCGTGATGACCATAGTTAGGGACCCAGATGAAAAATTCAATAATTAAACCGTGCGCTATACCTATATTCTTTTTCTATTATGGCTCCGCTGCTTGTTTTCAGATTTTTTAAATTATTATATAGTAAAAAAACTGCAATTAAAACATGAATAAGAGCGTTTTCTACTTTACGTAAAATAAGTTTTATCTTTTTTTCCCGAATAAAACCGCAATCACATCTTACAATAAAAAGCGAGATATCGAGGAGTGAGTATTAACCTGTTGCGATGTTGTTCGGATCAAAGAGTTGTTTTTATTTTTCGTTTAATAAAAAAGTAAAACCCATTACAAAAAGCCTATCTCAAGAACTACTCGTACGATTTGCCTGAAAAAAATTCACAAGTTGTAATCGCACCTCAGAAACAATTATTTCAAATAAAAACACTTCTATAGTAATAGTCGGTTACCATATTATGTATTCGGTGGGGGCGGCGAATTATGAAAATATTTTTTTTTTTTTTTATTTTATTTATTCTTGAAAAACTTATTCTAGTTATTAAATATTAACATTCGTTAAGCCCTTGAGGATTTGACTCGAATGTTACATTCCTCTGGTTACATACTTTACGTTTTTTATTACGTGAGTGATAAAACAAAATTTTTGTGTCTTACACTACTAAGGTACCTAATTGATATAAACAGATAAAGAGTAAGAATAGTTATTGAATAAACGCAGCCCGAAGTGTGCAGCATATCGATGCAGTGTTCGGGCTTTCTCGGACGGCCGAGCCTCCCGAAGTTCCCCGAACACTGCAGAATGCGCCGACCTCGCTCTGGTCGGCAAAAATGAAAAAATGAAAAATCAAAATAAAGATTTTCAGTAGGTACAAATTTTGAAATTGAATATTGAAATGGGACCCTACAGAGTCGAATGGGGTATCAAATGAAAGGTTTCAATTTGCACATTCCAAAACAGATTTTGAAATTTTGATGAATTTTATACTTTTTGAAATATTTAGAAAAAGGTCGAATAAATGACCATTCTCCCCCTTATCTCCAAAGATTGCAGAGCGATCGATGTGAAATGTAATAAATGGTCAAATAATTAACCATTCCCCCACCAACCCCCTATCTCCGAAGATTGCAGAGTGATCGATGTAAAATGTACTATGCGTTTGTAGATATAGATTTATAATTTACAATAAAAATATAGAGAAGTCTGTAAAAATTAAACTTTTTGAAATATGGTCATAAAACAAATTTTCATACAATGAGACTTTTTCATTGAGAGCAATTCAAATCAAAGGTATGGAATTCGACAATTCAAAACAGGTTTTGAAAATCGCCTAAGTTTCATACTAAGTAAAATACGTTGAAAAAGGTCGCAAAAAGAATTGTAGGTTCGAACCCATCGATCCGAATATCGTTGTGATTTCAAGATGAAAATGTAAATTATAGACTTCCTAGCCTTACCACAAATGGAACCTTTTGTTGGTCTGGTCCAGACGTTTTTCAGCGTTCTTGGTTTGGTTGGTTATCTTGGGATCAATTACTTTATTATTAATTCATTATCTATATTAAGAAACATAAATAGAGATGAAGTTGTAACAACTTCATTTATTTACGAAACTCTAACTGAAAACTATTAACAAAGTTTGATCATAGCAACAGCGTTTCTAAAGTGAAATAATATTATGCTACTGCTTATTTCTATACTATGTCGTTGGCGCTGCATCTGCGCTAAGTATTTCGCGCGCAACTTTAGACAGGACAAAATGCCTACAGCTGCAGGAATACCTCGCCTTAACAGTATGCAAATATTATATCAAGTGTGAAAGTATAAGAACTACTAGCGGTCCGCTCCGGCTTCGCACGGGTATTATATAAAAAATTATACACACTAACACGATGGGTTTCACAGTTTTCATACGGATCCCTTACTTTTTTTAACAGCATTTGGGGTTTTTGACATAGACTCAACACTCCATAACTGACACTGGCCGTAGAGAAAAAGCAAGCACCGTGCGCTAATATTCAACCTCTTTTTCTATTATGACGCGCCATAATAGAAAAAGAGGTTGAATATACAGCGCACGGTTCAATTATTGAATATTTCATTAGTAACTTAGATAAATACAATATTAATACAAATAATAACAGATCATGGTGAAAATATGCGCCAATTACAAATAAATTTGGTACCTATTACGTTTGTTTATATTTGCGAAATTCATACAATACAATACACTTTATTGCACACCAAAAAAACAAAATTACAAAAACAGAAAAATAAAACTTAACTAAGTTGCTCAATGGGCGGTCTTATCGCTGGGAGCGATCTGTTCCAGACACGAAGCAGCAGTAATTAAAGACGGTGGCGTAATATTTAAAATCTATAAATTAAAATATATGTTATAAATATATGTTTAATATAAATAATACATACAGTACATACATAAATAACCATTAAATACATATAATAGTAATAATACATACAATATAAAAAAAAATCTAAATTATGACAGAGAAAGATATTGTTCATAGACCATAATTCTTAAAAACAGGGAGAGACTTTGCTTGTCTAATATTAGTAGGTATCTAATATTAGGGCACTCCAGAGCTTTGTGGCACGCACGGAGAAGAATGAGCCATAGGGTTGGCGGGAGCGGGTTGTCAATTCGAAGGTGTCGGTGGAACGAACTGAACGGGAATGGGTTTGGTGGATGTACTCAAATCGTTCCTTGAGGTAACGCGGAGTATTAGGGATGAAAAGGATGGAGTATAGAAGGGAAAGAAAGTGTGCATCCTGGCGAAGGCGGAATGGTAGCCATTTAAGCTTATTGCGGTACTCGGTAATGTGGTCATATTTGCGTAGACCGAAGATGAAGCGTATGCAGAAGTTTTGAAGCCGCTCAATCTTGTCAAGCTGCATTTGGGTAAGATCGGGGTAGCTGGCGTCGGCGTAGTCGATGATAGGAAGCAGCAGTGACTGGGTGAGCGCAATTTTGGTAGACGTTGGCAGGAAGTTACGTAACCGCTTAAGGGAAGCAGCCGATGCGAAAATCTTACGGCTTACTTACTTCTGCCAATTGAGTATCCCACGAGAATTGCCTGTCCATGATGATGCCCAGATTTTAACGCTCTTGCTAATTGGGATCGGAGTGTTATCAAAAAGAACTTGCGGAAGGTTAAGCCAAGCTACCCTTGTTATCATTCTTGATCTACCAATTATAATGACCTGAGATTTTGAAGGGTTTACCTTCAAACCATGCGAACTTCTCCACTCCAGAATAGTTTTCAGGTTGGAGTTGGTCTTTTCGATGGCTTCACTTAACCTTTCTACAGGAGCTCGAGTATAAATTTGTAAGTCATCTCATCAGCCTAAAGGTGGTAGGAAGAAGATAGCTGTTTGGAGATAGAGTTGATGAAGATAGAAAAAAGAAGAGGAGATAAAACGCCGCCCTGAGGTACACCGGCACTCAGTTGACTCCAAAAAGACGATTTGTCGTTAATAGTAACGCGTTGCCGGCGACCGAAAAGGTAACTACGAAACCAGTGAACTACTGATGGAGATAAGTTAAGGGAGCGCAGGATACCTAACAAAACATCGAAGTCAACGTTGTTGAAGGCGCTACTAAAGTCTAGTAAAGAGAGGACAGTCACAAGGCGATTCCCTATACCATCTCGTTGGTCATCGCTGATCTTAACGAGAGCAGTGGTGGTACTGTGGCCTGGACGAAAACCGGACTGGAAGGGGTTAAGGAGGTTGTTGGTATTAAGGAAGAGGCTGAACTGATGATGAACAAGACGTTCCAGGACTTTGGAGAGGAACGGAAGAATAGATATAGGTCGGAAATCGGAAAAGGAAGAGGGCTTAGATTTTTTGGGTGGTGGTATTACCTGTGCTTCTTTCCACACACTAGGAAACATTTCGCTGTTTACGGAAAAGTTAAGCAGGTATGTGATCACAGCAAAAATTTCATCGAGGATGGGTGTAATCATTTTCTTACTTATGGAATCAGTACCTACCGCATTAGATGAGATGGAGGAAATGCACATCGTAACTTCACCATCAGTAAATTCACGAAAATTAAAAGGAGGAAAATCAGGAGTTTTGATATTAGAAAGAGAGTTAAGAGTTTGGACTTTAATAGTTCCCTCAAACTTTGAAGAAGCAGAGAAATGTAGATTAAAAGAATTGATATCCAAGTCATTGGGAGAATCATTATGTTGCGATTTACCAACTCCTAATGATTTAAGAAACTTCCACACTTTAGCAGGATCATTATTCTCTACAGATTTATGGATGTATCGGCGTTGTGCATCCCTTACACACCTTATTGCAGTGATTACGTGACTTAGTATAAAAATCCCAGTTTTCAATAGTGGGCGAGCGTTTATACCGAGCTTTGGCTGCGAGTTTTTTGAGAAGTTCGTTTCCGTCACGAAAGAACTTTATTAACTACCTATTT
Source organism: Eupithecia pulchellata (assembly GCA_963931895.1). Lineage (NCBI taxonomy): Eukaryota > Metazoa > Arthropoda > Insecta > Lepidoptera > Geometridae > Eupithecia > Eupithecia pulchellata. The sequence goes on along the minus strand of OZ007527.1, from coordinate 6,968,069 downwards.
ACTTATGCATTTTAAAACGTCAAACATTTTATAAAACCTAAAGTAACCTAGGTAAACCTACGTAAAATTATAAACAAACAACAATACCGTCTGGGAATATTTTGAAACATTTGAATAAACGAATAAAGTTTATAAACTCTAAAAAATACTGACAGACCTTATTAGGCCTTGAATGATTCCAAAATTGAATTATTTGCGAACAAAAGATTTGCGTCGGCATTACTATAGCGAAACGTAGTGGTTTTATTCCCTTTGATAGCGAAGGTCAAAGATTTCAATATACATACGTACCTGCCATATTTTGTGGTAAATTTTCGAGTCAAATTGAAGATTTAAATGAATTTTTCGGTTAATTTTGAGTTTATGCCAGTAAATTATCACTGATACATATCATGCAGCGGCGCCATACACCATACATAGAGATGAAATGTTATGAGCAGTAGGAATGCTCCAAGCTAAGATTACTCAGCGGAGTATTGCTGAGGAGACTGGACAAAACAAAACGTATATCAAAATTATGGTCACGTTATCGTGCTACCGATGGACTGGCTGAAAGACACCCAGACAGGAGATGCATAACTACCCAACGACAAAACCGATTTTCGCAAGTTTTCGAAAGAAGACAACCAAATGTTACGGCCATGGACTGGACTGGAGTTTTTGAACAAACTAGGTTCAAAAGCTCCAGTCAGAAGAACAGATGTTTGTGAGTGACCAAACTGTCAGGAGAGGACTGCATGAAGCAAACCTCCATGCTCGCAGACCGCTTCGTACTACGCAGAGAAAATCTTGGACGAAGATTTCAGAGGGCTCGTGAACATTTGCTCAGGGAAGATAACCAGTGGTCCTAAATTTTGTTTACCGATACGTCCCGATTCGGTTTCTATCCTGATTCACGAAGAGTGTGTATAGTGAGTTCCTGGTCGTTAGAGCCGTCCGCAATATCCTCAAAAAGTTTATCCATACCACGGCGAGAATTATGAGTTATGGTTTTGGGGGTAATTTGTGGTGGTGGAAGAACCCGACCACGCTTGGATCAGAACCACCATGGCCAAAAATACCGTAACCAGGTGCTAGTACCAATTGTCTACCCGCGCCAAGAAAATACGTTCATGCACGACAAGGCCCTTACATGGCGCGAGGGATGACCAGCTGGCTTCAGGAGCACGACGTGTTGGTCTTAGACTGCCCGCGCAATCACCAGACCTACATCCTATACGCACGCGGGGGACATGCTCCAAAGAACGGCTACGAACAATTTTCGTGCAAACATTGCATCTAAAGAACAACTTTTTTTGTATCTTAGCAGGACCTACAATTTCTAGCAGCAAGGCGTTGATAACTTGATTCAAAGCATGAGAAACCGTTGCAGGGCCCAAGGCAGGGGTTGTTATTGTTAACGTCTTGAATGGCTTTACTTTTTACTGATTTTTCGTATAATTGCAAAAAAAAAACAGATTTATTGAGAAATGGTATTTCTTCACTATTTTCAGTCAGTTCAGTTATATGTAATTTTCTTTATTTATGAAACAAAAACAATATTTCATTCAGTAGGTGCAACACAAATAATTACCCCCTTTTCAAAATAGTCTAATAAATTACAAACACTAACTCTTTAAGAATAAGTCTAAGACATAGACAGATTATTATTTATTATAGCCATTCAGCAGTGAATTGAGCCTAAAAGGATTTTACCTACCTCAACTTTGGCTGAAATTGGAAATGGAAAAGAACCAATTTAAATGCGAAGAATTTTCCTGAATATTTCAGTGTTTGGTCCCTTTTTGTTTGGAATGAAAAAGATAAAATAAGCAGGTAGAAAACGTATCTATTCTTTCGTTTGTATGTAATGTGTTTCGTTTGAATTAGAATAGAGCCGTGTTGTATTATATAGAGCTTATTTCTGTAAAAAGGTTTACTTATGTTTCTGATTTTAAGCACTACTTATTTTATCAAAGTTGGAAAAATACCGAATATTTAACTCTAAAAGTGTATCTACATTAGATAATACCAATTATAGTGCATATCTATACACCAATGTCGCCGGCCCTCGTCCGACGACATCGATAAGTTGTTAAAGTACCTACTGCACCAAAATGTCACGAAAACTGTAATGGTAGTTTATTGTACGTTTTTATTTTTAGATTTATCCTTTAGAAAACTTCATCGATTTTCATTAAACATTGTTAAGAAAACTCTTGATACAGTTAAACGATTGAATGTAGGATTTTCAATTGTTGTAATCTTACCTGGCCAGCGGCTACTCTAGTAATCATCATACATAATAGTGTTATTAGAATATATTTATATACCTATGTTCATTTCAACAAATAACATTTTTAATCCGTTTTCGTCGGGTTAAAAGGCCAGGATTCAGGTCATCACTTTTCCAAGATGATGATTTGTTGCAGGCACCATTGGCCTGATATGTCTCCGATTGTGACATCATCATCAGCTCATACCTATATATATGTACATGCAATGGTCTTCGCCAGACGACGCCACGGTCCTAAATTGTATGACAAAGTTAATTTCTAGACCCGCATTTTTATGCGTTTTGTTGAAACTTACCACAGATTTATTTCGTTAGTTTTGTAGATATTTAATATTAGTTTTCTTTTCGGTCGTCCTGTCCACTTGCAGGTCGAAGCATCGCCAATCGATAAGCCTAGTAAACTTTACAATGCAATAAAATAACATAAGAAATAGCATGTGTGACTTGTTTCATGTGCTGCCTTACCTTGTACATGTTATAAATCTTGTAGGATCGGTCATCGTCAAAAGCTGCATGGGACTCCATTCTGTTTCATACATTAAAACATTCAGCACTTTTTTTAATGGGTCCATTTATTATCTTAATTTTTGATGAAAACTAACAAGGCCAAAAAATGTTTGGTTAATTAATATTTTAAATTGTTTATCTTGCCGGTATCTTTTAAACGAAACCTTTTATTGATTTTTGATTTTTACTAAGTATTCAGATTAATTTTAAGACCATGGCTTATGTAGGTAGGTTATTATTTACTTGTTTGTTTAGTTGTAGTTAATGATGCTGTCTGAAAATCTAGAATTAATAATCTTTGAATAAGCTGTGGCTCGGCTTTAATAAATACAAACGTTTAGCCAATCACTATCTTAATTGCAAATAGTCCTTAGGCTATATATTGCAAGTGGTAATATTGATATTGAAAGTTTTATGTTAGCAATAACTTGCGTAACGTAGCCGACGGCGACCGACACGGCGACTTTACCAATTCGTTCGCAGCCAGTGTTCCCGTGGAAAAGTCAAGGCCTCACTACACTTTTGATTTTTATTGAAATAAATGGCTCCTTAGGGTAAATTTACTTTAAAACGACATAAAAACGACTTTAAAAAACTTTACATATTAATATTACATGATTCCTGTTTATATCTTGTCCTTTCTTCTTATCAAGTCCTTTATCACCATTCGTCATAAGCCAGGTATGTATTAAAATTTGTATAAAGTGAGAAGTATCAAATCTTACGCAACGTTATCAAGAAACCCGCCTGCTTCCGCGGCGCATGCACTCAGTAAACAAGAATGTTTTGTTTATCAATCAACGGTAATTACAGGTGTTATAAATAGTGTTCGCGTAAAAAGCGTGGTAGGTATGTCAGTTGTCAGTGACCAGTAGGTGAGCGGCCACGTGGGCGGCACGCGGGCCGGTACTTTGGTTGCGAATCCGCGAGGGAGCCTCGCCGGAAACAGAGGTGTACCGGCGCTCCTCGAGTACAGAGAAGTGGCGGCCCGCGGCGCACCGCCCCGCGCCCGTCGCCCGCGCCCCTCGGGCCCGCGGTATGGTGCGAGGGGCACATCTAGAGCCGTTTATCCACAGGACCTCAGTCTCGGAAATTTAAGACGACAAGCCAAGCGGAAGGAAAGCAATCAAGGACAAATTTATGAAAAATCTTGTAAACCGTTTTTGCTTTCATGATCACAGAGAGTTGTTTCTCATCTTGTCGCTAGATGCTTAGTATTTTCAACTGGAAAATTAATCATCCCCTCGATAAACCAAACAATTTCTCGTTTAGCTTCAGTCTGGTTTGTCCTTCAACTGAAATTATTATCACGATCCCTTAACAAAGAACAGTGTCTTCAATTTCCAACTTCATCTTCCGTAACTTACAACCTTTACCAAAAACTACGGATCTTGTTAAGCTAGGGGTTATTGGTTACGGAAGAGATCGCCTGGTCTCGTAGTTGCTACCTCCTCGCTCACATGCACTGGCTCCGCAGCCTTCGTCTCCACACCACCACTCACCCCGCACACTATGTTTGCCTTAAACGCGAATTAAGGTTCCAGTAATGTTTTCTGTTGAGCTTAGAGCTTAATTTGACGTCATTCATTAGTGATCCTGCTTTTGAACAGAAACAGTGAACAGACGATGAGGTTAAAGCTAGTGTATTTCTATTTTTTTAACTTGAAGTTATTTTGTAGTCTACAGGAGACGATAAAAATAAAGGAAATATTCGATTACGCAATGTTTCGTGTATTTTAAAAAGGGTTTACTGATTTCGACAGCAACTTTCGAATGCCCTTTTTATATTTTTAATCGATAAATGGCCACGCCGTCTGCATTCCACAATAACGTAAATCAAATTAATATCAGTTCCATTTGTATCATATTGAGGAGGGGACTGAAATAAACCAATTATACTCGGCCTCTACCAATTACACAGAGCAGCATCTCCGACTACATCTGTTTATATGGAATTCAATTAAAAACGTGATTCTATTTCGCATCAAAACTTTAAATTTGAAGGGGTGGGGTGGATTTATCTTTTGGGGTTTCGATTTAGTTCTATTCTGGGAAATACTGACATCCCCATTCCCATTGGTGGGACAGTCTAGCCGACTAGATTGACAACATTCTCTGTTATGTAGTAGACAATAGAGTAGTAGAGTATACAATAGAGTAGTAGATTACACAATAGAGGAAGTACGTATTACAGCTAGAATCTAAATACTCAAAGGCTAGAATAGGTAAATTATGACTCTACTTAGAAGAGTTATCTTGGTGTTTAGAAATAGTTGAGTCTATTATTGCTTATTACCAACATAACGGGGATCCTACTTAATAGGAACGTTAAATCCGTACTACGGACCTCGTTAGGTGCTTATTTTTAAAGGTTAGGGACGTTCAGTAGACTCCTTTAAATGTTGGTGATCTGCCTTTTATTTTTCTGTTCAAAGTTCTATTAATAGTAGACCTCTTAATAATAAATATGACACCAAAACAGAACGTTTATAGAAATACCAAATGTATTGGAGATGATTGAAAGAATGTGCCTGCGTATAAAAATGTCGTGTTTGTCTATACTAATATTATAAAGAGGAAATATTTGATTGTTTGTTTGTTTGAATTGAATAGGATCCGAAACTACTGGACTGATTTGAAAAATTCTTTCACCATTAGAATCCAAAATTTTCCGTGATGAATATAGGCTAAAGAATATTTAAAAAAAATGAGGGTTCCGCATGAAAAAATATTTTTTGTAAAATACCCGTGCGAAGCCGGGGCGGACCGTATCAAATACTACTTTTGTCGTTTTTTATTGTACGATTTTTACCATGTGTAAATTTTGTGTATGTTTTGTAATTTTAAGTTTTAGCATTTTATGTTTTCTTAAATCTTTTTTTGGTGTTAATTTTATATTTGTATGTAAATGACCAACAAACACAATATGTTTTCCCTTGTGGGTATGTTTTTTTTATTTTTGCGCTTAGGATAATTTTGTTTGTAGTTTTATATTAAGTTCTTATAATTATTAAATGATACAATGCGGCATAACGATTTGGACGCATTTGTAATGTTATCGTCTTGTATAAATAAATAAAAACTAGGTGTGCAGAATATAAATCTGTGAGCTATGGCTAGTATTATCAACAATATCCGTGAATATTGAAAGAGAATGATGGAGCACTGTGAAAGTTACGACCATTGTAGCAAATTAATTTCCCACGGGTCGCGGGCTGGTCGTAGCATGTAATCAGTATGTAGTACTTATCAACTATGTTATCTTCAATCTATGTGTAAAACAGTTTACTCCAGTTTACAAATAATAGTCCTAATTTATCTACAACAACCAGGAGACTTGAGACTTCCTTGGGATAAGCTGGTTTATTTCATCTTCGATTGTCTATCCCTCATCATCAGCTGCATTTTTGGTTTCTTGGTTATGAAAGTGATGGGTTGGAGTTGAGCTTCGTTTGCATTAGCCAATCGCCGTCGTTACGTAGCCAGAACGAGAAACAAGAAGCAGCAAGCATGCTAACAGCATAAACAAGCACAGTTATATCGTAGGCAGCTCCATAAATTCACGCTTGAAAGTAAGAGCTTCTCGAATGCAAGTGTCATAAAATAGTCTGGTCGGGCCGGAGCGCGCTTTGCGGCCCGTGGCGAGCGGCGCACACCAGCGTCATGTGGAGTAGCCCAGTCTATTTGTGGTGACAGGAGAAGCGTGGGTGCCGCGTGTACCGAGCTGGAGTGGCAATGACCTTGACACTAAGCGAGTGGCCTTGGGTAGCACGTGGCTGGCTGACACCCGCTGTCTGTTGTCGGAACGCCGCCGCCGCCTTTCCCTGGGGAGCCTATTGTGGACACGCCGTGTAATCGCAACGTTTCGCTCACTGCTTCCTGATCCGATAATATAATGCTTTGTAGCTTTCCTCTATGTGTCCGCTCACTGAAAATGCTGAAATTTCAATCCAATTTTATTTTGTCTTTGCTATTTTAGAAAGCTGGTCGGTTGACTAATAGAAATGATTAACCTGGCACCAAAATCTACATCAGAATTAGAAAGTCTTAACAATCGAACAGATTTCAAATTACAAAATCCTAGGTACGCCTTGAATTTGATACAACTACCTTATCGAAAGTAGAACTTGTCATGAGCATATACGTGTAATAAACGCATAGGCAGTATTTTTTGTTGCTAAAACTTTGTGAAAATATTCGCAAAGAGTAGGTACCTATATAAATAAAGTGGGTTTATCCAGTCTAAGATAATGTGTGAATGGGTGCGATTCAGAGCGTCGGCGACGTGCGGCACCGTGTCGAGTGCGGTCGCCGCGGGGGCGCCGCCGCCGGTAGCCGCCGCCTGGCCGATACGTTTACGAGCCGACACTAACTTTAAGTGACCCCGCTCCAGCCTCGTGTATATCCCCATCTAAATGAAAATAAAGCAACCTTCAAGTTTCCGTTATTCCAGGTAACTTTAGCAACAATTATTTCCGAGAGGCAGAACTTTCTGGGTCAAGTTCATTAACCAGGTCAACATCCAATCGTTCTTCATTGATATTGGTCAAATTACTGCAATCAATGAGAAGTAGCGCTCGCCCAATAGCTAGCGGTGATTAGCCTCCTTGGGGAGCGCGTCATGTCAGTTACCACTACAATTCTGATGCACAAACACCTGCAACAATCACAGATAAATCAACTGATGAGTTTTGCGACTGCATTCTTGCTGGCATTCTTGTTCGACCGGTCCCGGCAGTTCAACTCGTTAGTTGAGTTTGAGAATTTCTATCTCTAAATAGACGTCAGAGAGAAATTATCGGTATCGTGGACATGCGGCGAGTACTGCGAACTGGCGGCAAACCAGTATGAAGGTAAACGAGGTGAAGCTGTCAAAGAATGCGTGTGACACGATAATGTGGTAGGGTAGGCGGGCGGCGCGGCCATACCATGAATGAACGTGCTTTTTATCGTCGGCGCCGCACGGTCCGAATCATACTGCCGTCGGGCTTACTTCCCACCTGTAATTTGCTTGTTTGTTTATGTCAATCAATCAATTAGGATAATGTAACATTTTATTGCCTGTTGAGAAAATAATTTCGATGCCAAAATCTGTATCTTTTGAAACCGTAGATTCAGAAATGGTAAAAAATAAGCAAAATAGTGAATTATTTTTGACAAAGAATTTTGTTATTAGGTATAGAGCGTAAGCCCTCACGCTCGGTGTAATATCTAAGAAAAATAAAATACATAAATTTTGACCATATTTTGATAAATTCAAGGAATGGTTGCTAGACTTTTGAGCCATTTTCCAGATAGGGGAAATCGGTGTGTTGATCCAACAACAACGGTGAGATGATCCCAGACGATTGTTGGACCATCTTTTAACGCAATCTTGTAGCTTTATTCAGTACCTAAAACGTAGACCTTTACACCTACGGGATACTTGCAACTCTTTTACCGTTGCGTTGGTACGATTTGTTTGTAAATTACAGAGTATAGGTACTAAAAATAAAAGAGTATTGAACCAATGTTTTAGGATTTTTTAATATTCCTGCAAAAGATCGTATTGAAATGTCTATCATTTTAATGCAGATTGCTAATGTGACACATTCTACAGATACACACATACATACGTACATTCTGAAATTTTTCAAAATGTAGTACGTATGTATTATTGCTATTACTACATATTATGTCGGGTTTTTAAATATTAGCGGCCCGCTCCGGCTTCGCACGGGTTTTTAACAAAAATTATACACACACTAACGCGCAGGGATTTTTCATAGGGATTCCTAACTTTTTTTAGCAGCATAGGGGTTTTTGACATTGAATCGCACTTTAATTAATTACCCTTGAACTTTTTTACCCTAAAGTCCACTCTAGTAAAATCGCTTTTGCTATGAGAAACTGAAAACAGGTCTTTTATGAATATTTATTGGCACTATTTTCTGGACCGGAACTCCGGTTTGCGTCCATAGGACTTGCTTTTAGTGGTAGGTTTGTTCATGGTCAATTAAAAATAAATCGAAAATGTTAATGTTGGTTCGTTTTACAACCATGTATCTACCTACCTTCCTATGAAACTACAGTGCGTAAGCCCTCGACCTCAGGGTAATCTTTGGGACTTTTTTTAAATATTTCCTTTTCAATACTGCTTCTTGGCAATCTGTTTATTTAAACACTAATCTAATCTGCTCTCCGATATGATCCGCTTTATGTGTCGTTAATAGAGTTGATTGCAATGAATCACCTCTATGTCTTTGTCAGTGAATCTTTCAACTAGGTTTGAGATACTGTGTGATATAATTTTGCTTTTTTGCTTTGCGCAGAAAATCCTTAATCCTGGTTTTCGTGGCGTAGTGGTCAGCGCAGCCCGTACTGAGGGAAGATCCGGGTTCAAGTCCAGCCGAAATCGTAAATTTAAGTGACATTATTTAATTCACATGGAATAGATTTTAATTCGTAACAAAGTGCTCTTGGAACAAGGTGGTTGTCACTGAATAGTAAAATTAAGATAACATGCCCATGTTTGTAAGACTATAGGAAGGTGCAAATAAAACTACGAAGACAAAGATTGAAGATGTGTAAAGAATTGTTATCTATGTATAAGTCATAATCAGTCATAATCATAATAGGCTATTTTGTTCCAACAAAATGTGTGCAAAGCCGTAAGTTGTGGAGTTGAACATACTATTTGTGCTCTGTCTGTTTAGATCGGGGTTAGATGCTGATGTGTGGATTGTCCAGCGTTTTATTTTATTCATATTTATATTATGTAGTTAGTATTAGAAACATCGCTGACCGCCACTAGCGACCGGGGTTGAAGAATGCCGTCTATTTACTTATTTTTAGGGAAACCTTCAAGTTTCCGGCACACTATACGGTTATTGATAATACAGTAGATAATTTATGGGCTATTGATAGGAATTCACTGATAGAAACATAATAAAGTTACTTGAAGAAAGCTAGCTACTAGCTGTGAAGAAATCGGACGCCAACTTCTGAAAATATTTTTTCAGTGGACATTTCGCTACTAAATTTAAGTTATACTAGAGATAACTTTTATTGCATCTGTTTTTCAGAGCGAACATTTTTAGAGAATACGTTCTACGAGTATTATTCTATTTGCAGAATGGAATGATCTCGAAGCTTCCTCGAAATATGATTGCATTTTTACCCGGAAGATGAGCTACGGCAATACAAAATATGGTGGTTTCGATTGGCTTCACTTCTTCATGCTATTTTCTGTATTTTGAATGAAAAGAAAGAAAGGTTGGGTGAAAGATGGCATGGGTGAGATAGGAGTGAATACAGAGTCGTCGGTTGATAGAGGAGAGTGGAAGAAAAATACTTATTGTTAGGGACAAGATAATTTAAGGAGGTTTTCAGTTACTTTAAACGAATTAATGGGCAATACTCTTTTAATTACACAATCTTTTTAGTACAAGTAAACTCGAAAGTGTCAAATAAAAATATCAAATAACAAAGCCCTTCTATCTTTTGGACTGTACATACAGGACTCTTGGAAACATCACAAAATATGAATTACATAAATGAAACAAGGAAAAATGTGATAACTTAGATTTTTTGTTAGCTTCATTCTTTTTAGATAAAGTAAAGAAGCGCACAAGACACCTTTACCTTGTTAGATTGTTAGTTCACGAGTTGGAGTAAAACTCGTCCCAACCCAAACCGTCCGTCGCCTTGTACATAATCTGAGATTTTATAGTAAGCATTTATACAAAGCATATGTGAGTGTAAATGTTGCTAAAATTAATCAAATCATATAAAATACGATATTCATATCATTTAAAACAACGTAGGTACTTCACCATTTCACTTTAACCAAGAGAAATAACGAAAATTTTATATTAAATTGCCCAACTTTCTTGTTGAACCCGGGAAATTGTGATCTTTGCAATGCAATTGAGTTTAATTTTATTCCCTTCAACGTCGAGAGCTTTAAATCTAATTATATGGGGACAACAGCGATGACGCAAACCCGCTAGAAGGAGATACCAAACCTGATGAAAAGATAAACTTATCTTTTCATCATATCTATTTATTTTATCTGAGCGTAAAATATATTTAATCAGAAAAGTGTTTGAAAGCTTACATTGAATAGATTTCATATATTTGCGATACGTGAGCACGTGGTCCCTTAGAAGCATACACGCACATCAGTGGCTCGGTCCGTACCTACGTGCTGATTCGACGATTCAACCGGAGCACTCTAAATGTGATACAGATAATATAATAAAATAAAATTGCGATACGAATTCGTGAGAAAATTTAAATAAATGACTTTTCTGTTTGCACATAAAAAGAAATATATTGCGGCACAATGAATGTGGGGGGAATGGGTGGTGGGGAGTCGCGAGGCGCTCGAGAGACGGCGCCGGGGGAGGGGAACCCCTAGGGGGGCGGGGGTGACCCACTTTAACGGGACAAGTAATATTACTTTTTACTTTTAGGCAACTATTTCATGTTTTATTGCCATAATAACATAATATTATGAGCATCCGAAAACCCTATATTTTGCAAAAACCTTTTCTTTGCAAAATTCATACATAATACCTACCTGATTAGTTACTCCGTACCTACTGTGTGAAAAAGATATATATAAAATTTTCATACTACTACATAGCTTAGAAATCTATGGGTACTCTAGCAACATACCCAAAGTAAAAATACCTAAAACATTTTTCAAATAACATGGGTACAACGTATTTTCTGATTCTCTACGATACATCTCAAAACAATTCGATATTCACAAGAAAGCAGGAAAATTTGAAACATGTAAAGTCTATAAAGGGGAAAAGCAATCATACGTTTGATTCTAAGCGAACAATGCCTATACAAATTGTGTATAACTATGTTGTGTGTATATGTAGGTACCTATGTTGCGATATTGACGGAGCTTGTTTACACACCCAGCACTGTGTGTGTAGGTATTCGTTATCCCACACTCTTGTTTTGTGTAGGGAGTGTATTCGTCTGAATTTAATTATGTTTTGCAGAATAACAATTTTATGTTAAGATTGCTGGGGTAACATTATCTTTTAATTTATTTTTAACGTTCCAGTAGAATGTGCCGAGGATTTTGTTAGAAATATGAATAATATTTGCTTAAGAAGCAGCGGTGTAAGGTTTAGAATTGATACTTCTGTATATAGGCAATTTAAAAGTCTATAGTTAGTTACTTTAAAACCAAACTTTATTGCTTTATCTTCTCACACCCAAAGCTTTATAACCATTTTTCCGCGGTAACTTTTTTTTCAAAGAGTTTTAGCACAGAAATAAAGGCAAGTTAGCAATAAAATCCGGAAAAGCTATTGTCAGTTCGAAATCAGTTTAAGTGTCGATTACGGTCCGTAAATTCTGTTATTTTCTTAACAAAACCTACCCATTAATGGAAGATGCGCCCTGTTAAAGATACTCGTACTTTACATGGTATGGATAATGTGCAAAAAATATTATGTAACTTTTATTCTACTAATAATGTAGTTTTTCCTGGCTGGACAAACTCACTATGTGAATTTACTAAACGTCATCAAAATGGTTTTAATTCTTGATGGCATTTAAGTTAGATACTCACAGTAGATAGGGTTGCGTTGCGTGCTATGGTACCGTTCTATGTTCTTTCCGAGAAAAGGTCCCTGGATCCAGTTAAAACTTTAAGTGGAAAAACTTCTAATATTTTCCTTGAAACAGCAAAAATGGAATTTCTTGAGAGCTTTTCGAGATTTTACGAACTTTATTTGTTATCGTTTCATCAATACAAGCCAATTCATAAAATTTAGAAGGAACAGCAGAAATTACGAACGTAATCTCAACCCAAAAATAAAAAGCTTTGAAACAAAATAAGCTAATTTAAAAGAACAAAGACCCTCCATTCCCTCAAGTAACATTTCCGATGAACTGTTTTCATTGTCCATTTTTCGAGCACAAATTCTATTAGCAATATCTCAAAGAAGCCCCAACCAAAGTCAATCAAATGGGGATAAGAGAAATCGACCTAAATCAATATATTCTCCCCAATTCTTTAACTGTTTGTTTTTATTTTTATCCCCTTATTTCGGTTTAGCGATGTGAGATGGTATTTTAATTTTTTTGTAACACGATCGCTTCCATCTTCCTGTTTTGAGGCTTTCGTAGTTCGTTGACCTTTATGTAGCGTTAGTTTAATTTGGAAACGTAAAGTCTGGGCGTGAATCCTTAATAAAGTAATGTTTTATTATTTCGCATAAATTGTGTGGATTATAAACGAGACTGGTCTTTTGTTTCTGAGTTGACCTTTTGTAGTTGTTTTCGCTCGCTCGATTAATGCGATCGAAGGGTGGCCCTATCTGATAACAGACAAAATATTGCCGCCGTGGTAATATAGTTTATCTATGCAAATAATCCTTTTGGTTGTAACCTCTGGGTTATGGTCGTTATACGAAATTAGCATTCGGCTGAACATTATTCATTTAGCGAATCTGTTTAGCAAATAACCTCGAGTTAACACCACACTTGCCACTTGCAGTGGCTTATGTGCCATACAATATTTAACGACTTCGAGCAAAATAATTATCATGCGTAGATTATATTCAGTAAACTACCTAATCATATAAAATATTATGAGATATTGATTTAAGATTGCATGTGAAGAGGAAAGTTTTCATTGTTTGAATTGAATAGAATCCGAAACTACTACCCCAATTTGAGAAATTCTTTCACCATTCGAATCCTAAATTTTCCGTAATGAACATTGCTTATATAATATTTTCAAAAAAGTTAAGGATCGGCATGAAAAATTAAATTTTTGTTAAATACCCGTGCGAAGCTGGGGCGGACCGCTAAGTAGGTATATTAGCAATCAAATATTTCATTCATGACACTGAAGATAACAAGATATTTCTTATCGACGTTGCGTAGATATCTCACTCGGATTTTGATAAAATTAAGTAGTTTTGAGGCAAAATCCAATTAAGATTAGCCAATTAGCTTCGAGTACATCCCCTTACGTGAACAGGGATTTGAACTGAGATCTAAACTATATACTTGAGCAATTTCAGGAATGAAACGAAGACGAGTGCTCGTTTATAAGCGTGATTTAACAACTCGAGCATATTGATTTTTACGTCGCCGTGGGTCCCCCCTCCCCGCGGGAAGAGTTGTGCACGGGGGTAATGCTAAAATGCTTGTTCCCCTATTTGAGAGTACATGCTGGAGGGACTTTCAACAGCGGCAGCAATATTTCTCCGCTATTTATGGATATGTTTTTTTAATTATCGCAAATACTTTACGTAAGATTTACGACCGGATGCGTCTTCATTGGAACGTGAATGTGACACACTTTCTATCGCACTGTTAGTTATCTATATTGTGTCTAAACAAGCTGTTTGCGGTATTGTTAGTTTTGTTTTACTACAAACAAAGATATTGTAATGAACGTTAACTCTGCAAATTGTTATTAGACGGTTTATGTACCTTCATAGCTTCATTTTGACGTAGCAGCGCTAAAGACCATAATCTCCCAGGAGTTATAGTGTTTGTGTCCATAACGTAAAAAGTATTATTTGCACAACGTATAGCTTCACACACAGTATTTGACATGGTTATGAAAAGCTACAGCACTAAAAGCATTCGATGTTCAAATATACGAGTACTTATTGATACTATAACTCACTGTTCACAAATTTATCTGTGTTATTTTATGATGTGCCTTTTCTATTGTGATCTTAGTAACATGTGCTGCAGTTGTCATATAAATGTGTTATCTATCTATCTAAAAATAATGTATAGAAGAAATAAATGTGTAAGTGTCGCGGGTCGCGTTGCAAGTCCCCGCGAGTTTGTTCAGCCCCACCCGCGCACTTTTCAGTGGGCCGCCGGCACCCAGCGCTGCACCCCATGTGTTATTCTCCACTCGCCCCGTCCCGACTCGGGACGCTCCTTCATTTTCCTCCAATTTACAACCTAAAAAATTCAAACAAACATAGACCTAAATTAAAATTTCAGGCACATTGTTTTTGCCAATTAATAAAATGATATATGTATTTTACTACTAGCGGTTCGCCCCGAACTCGCTGGGTATTTAACAAAAATTTAATTTTTCATGCGAATTCCAAACTTTTTTTGAAAATATTCTATGCCTATGTTCATCACGGAAAATTTATGATTCTAATGGTGAAAGAGTTTTTCAAATCGGTCCTGTAGTTTCGGAGCCTATTAAATTTAAAAAAAATATTCAAATCTTTCCCCTTTATAATATTAGTATAGATATAGATTTAGTAGATTGGCAATTCTATGTGATCTCGCATGAGCACTTACAGAGTGAAGGTTCTAAAGTATTCTTAAAATAAAATAAATAAAATTACTCAACGGATCTACGTCAGTACCCATCGGAAGGAAGAATCGCACAGCTGCTGCTGCTGTAGGGCAATGCAGCAATCCTATTTATTTATTAGTAATATATTTTTTATATTATTTATTTTTAAGGCCATTTACTTGCAAAGTATGTCAGTCCTATCGTATTTGTAAACATGGAATTCTATCATTACGGGCACACCCAATGCAATACAGTACGAGGTATAATTATAGTCTTATACTATAATATAGCTTCCATTATAAGTACAATAAAATATAAAGCCTTATAAAAGTGGCTACGTATTCAAAGAGATGATCTGTCAAAACAAGATCCTTTGGTTAAGTGCGAGTGTAACTCGGGTGCCGAGGGTTTCGAAACATTGTCTATTATACAAATATCTATTAGGTATATTATGTACTGGTTAAAGACTTCGTTATCTCATGAATACCTAAAAAAGTAGATATCGGTTCAGATGGATTACTACGGAGTTAAGGGGGTAGATAGTGTTATTATTTTTAACTGGTTTCAAGATTAGTCAATAAATAAAAAACTATAGAAATTTTAAAAAGTTTTTGACATTTATGGAAACCGATACTTTTCAATAGAAACCCCACTCGGTGAGGTTTCAAATTTAGGATTTAAATTTTCAGATTTTTTTTCATAACTTATTTTACTGACTTTTATGTTTTTCCTATACATCCATAACTAAAACGCTTCATAAATTTCATAACAATCGCTCTGAAACTTCGGGGAATGGTAAAATTTCGTAATTTTTCGAAATATTTCAACAGTGTGAAACCTTACAAAAACAATTTGAAATGTATGAACTGATAACTTTCATTTAATTTGAATTAGTCGGTCTCTCTTAAATTTCGATAACACATTTCGCATTTTGGTTTTACTATTATTAAATAAAAAAATATATACAAATTGATTTATTTATTTGTTTTTAGTGATTTATAATATGTAAGTAATTAGCACAAAATGTAATATTATATTAAATTAAAGAGGGAAGTAAAAACAGACAATACAAGACCATAAAGTTTCCAGAGCCGACTTCGAAACCCTAAAAATTATGTGACTGTAACTTTTTAACCACATAAAGTATAAGCGTCACTCAAAATTTTAATATTCAGTCGATTGTCTTCAAATCAAAAGCATGGTAATGGTACATTCTGAGTGCAATGGCCTAATCTTTGACAGAACAATCGGTCATATTGTAACTTGACATTTAAGTTTTCGAACTTCGGGATTTAAATGTCGAGGCTGTATTAAACTCCTGCCCTACATAATGTTCTGTTAATAATGTTGCTAAGTAGAGCTATTTCGAATTATGTCAATAGAAGAAGACAGAGTACGAAATAGCGAAGCTTTAAGCTAGCAGATTAAGGGGATGTTAATAAGGGGGTTTAGGTTTAATATTCTTGTATGTCAATATCTCAATATCTCAATATATCAATGTTATTAGGTAACTAGCGGTCCGTCTTGACTTCGCACAACAAAAAAATTCAAAACATATAAATTTTTACACGTTTATTCATTGGATCCCTGACTTTTTTGGAAATATCCTAAAGCCTATGTTCATTAGTGATAATGTGAGATTAATGGTAATAGTACATTGTTACCCTATGGTTGGAAGTAACTTAATAAGTCCCAAGACGTGGTTTGGAGCCCGAGCGTAGCGAGGTCGTCAATAGTTCGAGGGACTAAATAAGTTTCTTTCACCCGAGGTAAACACTGTGCTTTTCATTACGACTAAAAGGAAGCAAAAATAAAAACAAGCGAGCTAAAGAAAAATATTGTGAAATTTATGTAAAATAATATTTACTAGTTTATTCTCTGTTGCTGTCAGTTGAAAACGATTCTCCCTAGAGTAGAAAAGTATCACTTTTTGCACGCTCTTCGGGTAACTTTAGACCTACTTTTTGAGTTGAGTTCAAACTGGCGAGTAGTTTCGGAGCCTATTAAATTCAAACAAACGAACAATATAATCTTTTCTCTTTATAATATTAGTATAGATATAGATTAACCATAATATTTAGAAATATTAAAACAATACCTATTTCTGACGCTATGCTATAGGTACATACTTTAGTATAGTCAATAATAGAGGGCGCCACCCCAACCCTATGGAGTTTGGAAAGGAGGCTTTTAAGAGCTTTTTGTTTCGTAATTAATTATGTTTTTATTTACATTCTCTGACGATGTTGTGATTTTAACAACCCCTTACAATTTCAGGAGTGTGTTTTGTTTTGGAATTTAAGCCTCTGTAATGGTAGGTATAAGAAAGAAAATCGTACAAAAATATACGATATGTGAAAAAGAGGCAAGTTCGTGG
Source organism: Eupithecia pulchellata (assembly GCA_963931895.1). NCBI lineage: Eukaryota > Metazoa > Arthropoda > Insecta > Lepidoptera > Geometridae > Eupithecia > Eupithecia pulchellata. Next base: position 6,950,612 of record OZ007527.1, on the reverse strand, counting down.
TTGACGAATTTGATAAAGAGCTGATTATGATGTTAGGTTCAAAATTCAAAAGTAGATCGAAGGGGTTGGTTGTAACGTATATAGGTTGTACCTAATAATGAAAAAGCAATTTAGTTTGAGTGATGGCCGATTTTTAAGTTTAGCCTATTTTCAGATTTTATGTTTTGTTGAAAATCAGACGAAAAACGCATTGAAATAGTGAAAAGTTCTTCAACATAACAACAACAGCCTATAATTAGTCCATGTAAAAAAAATACTGAAAAGTTCTTATATTACTAGGAATATTACTGCTATTATAATGCATCAACAGCTAAATGCGTGTTTAAGAATATCATTACGCTAATAAAACAATATAAACATAGAGTCAATTTAAAACATCATGTTAAGCATAGCAGTAACATAAAATAACGATAGCTTATTCATCATAAATCGCTCATGGAACGTCTATAGAAAAGGTTTTAAATTGTTTCTCGATGTTAATAAATTTTAAACAGATAAACCTGTACATCTCGGGCTCACGGCTTAAAAAACGAGTATCGTGAGTATAGAATCCCGACGAAAAAAGTAGTCGCGCAACATTTCACAAGGCACAACGGCCCGCTGCACGGCATTGTGAGCCTTAACAATATCCACGGCCAGGGAACACTGCCCAATAAATATAAAACACGTCCACGACGTCATTTCAACAAATCAAATACCCTACGCAAACAAACCTCATCGACCATTCCAGACGATTTGAATTTTATACAGAGCTAACCCTCCATCGCAGCTTTGTCTACCTCTACATACCTATGGACAGGTTGGCTTCCAAATTGGTGAGGGATGTGAGGGCACGCGAGGCTGTAGATACCATTGATACACTCACAGCACTCATAACTGAATTGCGGAATCATAAAAGCCCTGGTAGCCATTAATTTGGAATGTTTCATCGGTAAACCAATACAGTTTCTCATTCATCATTTTCTCATACGTTACACACATTCAAATCTTTAATATACAAGAATAGAAATGTCTAAAAGCCAGACCTTAGGTCAATAGAGTACATCCGAACAGAGCCACGGTCCCGTCGGGAGGGGTCGCAAACAGGTTATGACCCCGACAAGTAACTCGTTCGAGGCCTCTGATGTGACCACACCAAGAGACCCACAGAGACTCTAAGAAACACCCCGTCTAATTGAACTTTCAACAGGCAAGACAGATCTGATTAAGATGGCCGCAGCCACGGTCCATTTTGCCCCAAACTACGAGAAGGATAAGATAAAAATATCTGGTTTTTCAATGTGACAATTCAGAACTTAAGATTTAGCTAGGTGAGGTGCTTACCATCCATTCAGAGCTTTACTAAGGTAAATAAGGTTTAAGGAACAAAATAAACCAGTAGGATTTATAAAGAAAATCGGATTCCATAACTTAAGGATAAAATGATGATTTGGTTCTGAATAAAAATAGAAAACACACTCAGAGGCACCTATTATGGAGCGTTTCCATATGTATGGGCTGCTTCAACCCTGCGTCAAGTGTATTAAAACAATGCTGCGATTTGTTTAGATACTTTTTCCACGCATAAGTAAAACGAATATATTTCTAATATTACCACATAATACGCCATTGTTCTTCAGTTGGTTGATATTTCTGTTGTATTTGAAATACGGTTGGTCGCTATTTAAGTGATACACATATCTAGCGAAGCGTGAATACCATAAAACAATGTTACAGTTGGCAATTATATGACTCATTACTATTTAACAACGTTTACCTAGTTAAAGTTTTGTTAATCAAACAGTTTCCCAGGATATTTGCTTCGGAATTTTATCAGGTTCATGAAAAGGAATAATTTGTTTGATGCGCAATCATTATTGCGCGCGCGCATGCGTCTTTTGTATGGGAGTTTTAAAAGATTCTGTAATCTAATTAATTTTAATTAGTAAGCTTTTTTAAATAAGTAAACTGGAAACAAATGCTCTGTAGCTGTTTTAGTCCCACTTAACTTACTTAGTTTAAGTCTAAACGCGGAAAAAGAGTATACATATACATAAACATTAACTACGTATGCTCTAATAAATTGTTCTCTATTAAAGAACTAACAAATTATCCTCAATTGTCACCCTATTAACCAGCCATAATCTTAAACTACGTTAAGTGAATTGTAGTTATAGTATTCCATGTGTACAAATTCCATAAACGAGGGTGTCTGTGATGGTGTCTGTTTATAGATGAACAGTGGAATGAAACCATACAGTGTCTACAACGGAATACCTACCTACTTGCGCCATCTGGTGGCTATCAAACATTTGAGAAAAAACAAACTTTTTGTGAAAGTAAACAAAATGAAGCTGCTGCTCTATCATAAATAGTCAGCGTTGAATATTTTTAAATATGTGTATTTTTAAATCTTTAAATAACCTGTATAGTAAATTTCCCACAAATTATTAAGAATACTACGATAAAAGTGCCTATCTAAATTGAGATTTGAGGTTTTGTATAACCAAGGGTTCCTAAATTATTTGCTAAGCTTGGGGCTCGTAAGACAATTCTGTGTGAATTACCGATGAATATTTTTATCACCCATTTATTTATGACTAGCGGCCCGCCCCGGCTTCGCACGGGTATTACCTAAACAAAAATTTCAGAAATTATACCCACTAAAACGATGGGTTTCACAGTTTTCATACGGATCTTTACTTTTTTTAACAGCATTGGGGTTTTTGACATTGACTCGGCATTCCAAAACTGACACTGGCCGTAGAGAAAAAGCAAGCACCGTGCGCTATACAACCTCTTTTTCTATTCTGACGCGCCATAATAGAAAAAGAGGTTGAATATACAGCCCACGGTTCAATTATTGAATATTTCATGCGGATCCCTAACTTTTTTGAAAATATTATATAGCCTATGTTCATCACGGAAAATTAAGGATTCTAATGGTGAAAGAATTTTTTAACTCGGTCCAGTAGTTTCGGAGCCTATTCAATTCAAACAAACAAACAAACAAACAAACAAACAAACATACAAACAATCAAATCTTTCCTCTTTATAATATTAGTATAGATAAATTACTTTCCTATGTGTTGTATTTGTGCTGATGATTTTCAAAGTTTGGAAATATCATTGTTTGTGGCTAAAGTAATGGACTTAATAAGATTATGTCAAAAAGAAAAATAATTCCAGATCACTCATTAAGTGACCAGGAATTAAATTGAATATAATTTACTAACTGTTGAGCGCCAGTGGCATTTTAATAATAATCCGTGTCAATTTGCCGAGAACTTTTAAACAATTTTAAACGACATAAAAATAACATTCGTGTCTGCGTCAAAATAAGTATAAAAGCATGTTTTAAATTATTTCAGTCGTATGCAATAAAAGTTAATTCCACGTTGACTCGTATAAACATTGTTTAGTCTCAGCGCTGTGTATACAAAAATGAAAATAAAAAGAGACTAAAAATTGTAGAACCGGTTGGTACCGTGGCGCGGAGAGCGTCGGTGGACTGACCTCTGCTGGCCTTGACAGAGCTCGCTCCGTGCCTCTCGATTCAAACACTAATAACTCCACTACATTATAATGCTGATGCAACTATGCGTTACGATGATGACGGTGATGTCCTCCTACCCGAATTTTTGGAGACTAGCCAGCTGCGCAGGACATTTTATAACCAAGCGTGTGCGGGTTCGTGCAAACCGAGCTGCAGTATGTACTATACTCTCATAATCTGATGGGATGGCCGACCGACACGACCGAGGAGGGGTCAGGTGCACGTTAAGTTGGTGGTCCTGCGTTACAATATCCAATGTGTTACGTACAACGCCTCTCGCCTCGACACATTTCTCGACTGTGTCATCTCTTCAAAACATGATTTGTCTATGCTCGTTTGTCTTTGTAAAAGTACCCAAATAGAGCTTTTTATGTCGTTGTTGCTCTGTTATGCTTTTATGTTCAGTTTATGTATAAAGGTCTTTGTTGGGGACCATTACAGCCTTATTATTATGACACTGGCGATATCAATGCAGCGAGCATGACACGTGCTTGCTGCGTAATCGCATCCGCAATACCGCATCGCTTTCTTCTCCTCGCTATTGCTCGCAAATCGCCAGTGGCCAATAACTAATAAGGGTGTTAAAACTCTTAGGACTTTATCCATTGATGAAGTTCCTTCTTAACTTCTCCCTAAAGTCAGTGATGAATAAAATTAGTACCAGTGGTCACAATAAGCGTACGATATATGTATCTACGTTTTTGAGAACCATCGACGTCTTATTGAGATGAAGCTTAAAAAATGCTACAAATACATCTCATTTTTCGTATCGTGTGCGTATGCATGAAAGTACTGAAGTAACCTATGATTATGCTTGTCAATTTATGTCTCACATATAGATTTAAAAGATAGATTGTTGCAACTATTCCTATGTTGTGTGTTTTACCTCTATGATTGACGTGTTTCGGGTAGACTTGGTACGCTTATAGATCGCAAGGGAAAAACTTGGTGTAAGTACCATGCTGCCTATATCGAAAATTTCAACACACAGATTGATAGTTATTCAAAGTAGTAGAATTTTTTAAATTACTTTCTAAGCTCCACCAACGTGTGTTCTTATTATTCTTGAATCACCAATTGAAGGCATTTCTATGAATGTGTCAGTGAATCTTTTTTTTATACGTTTGGAGACATCTTGTGTCCGAACAAGGTGACGACAACTTTTCTGCACTACTAAGAGTAAGTGCAGGGACATCTGTGGCAGGGACTCACTACATTGTTCAGCAGTCGGACCGTTTTATAACATCAATGGCGCGAACGTGACTGCCTATCATGTCAAACTGCAAATTACTCAAAATCATACGAAAACTATCATCGGGGTCACACGAAACTATTCGATTGTCGTCATACTACGAACGCTGCAACGCGTACGTACCTATATGAAGGACTTGAAAGGAAGGAAGACATAGATATTCTTTTATTTGCTGCTCAAACAGTACAAAAAAGATATAAGAACGCATTTTGTGAAAAAACAAATACTAAACATTTAACTTTAGGTACTCCTCGTATTATAACTGTAATACGAGGAAAACAAAAAAGAGATAACAAAAACATTAGGAAGTACTTAAGTAAGTATTCTTAAGGCACTATAATGACTGATATACTAGAACATTAGGTTTCGTACGTAGGAAATAGCCAGAACACTAGAAACAAATATTTTAGACTGAAAAAACATTTGTCCCAAGGCGGACCCGCCACGCCACATCGGTCGTCGGTCAGTAAATACTTTGTGTTTATATGGAAGGTATTTTTCTATTATTTCAATTGATATCAAGACCAAGTTATTTTGTGAATGACGAATATTCATTTTGCTACTAAACAATACTGAAATTATACATATCTTTGAAAAAGTTTATTTACGTGCTGGTTTCGTGTTTAACAATAAAATAAAACCTCAAGAGTATAGTTGAGTACTATTAAAATTTAACCTAAGTATTTTTTGTTAAATGAGGCTTCATTGAAAGTTTGTTTATTTTAGCATACTAGGTACCTACTATGGTATAATTGCTAGGCTAGTAAATAAAGTCAAATTACCTACGGTGACATCTCAGTGACAATGCAATATTATGGTAACAACGAGTTGATCTGATGATGGAATCAGGGCCTGTGATGAACAGACCTCAGAAAATTACAATAGATCATCCGTGTTTGGGCTCCTCTTCTGCGGATGTCGTAAGAGGCGACCGGGATATCCACCGGGGAGCGGGCAGCAGCGCATTTGTAGTACAAGTCTACCACTAAAGTGCGATCCCGAACCCGCATGCCCAGCGTGAGGATTATGGGCATTACCCCCATGAGATAAAAGCCTTTAAGCGCTTATCAGGGGGAGGCCTGCGTCCAGCAGTGGACCGTTATAGGCTGTTGAGGTGAGGTGAGGTGAGCTGATCTGATGATAAAGTCAGAGTATGTTGAGCACAACTCCTCAGCAAATTAAAGTAGATCAACCGTTTTCGGGCTCATTTGAATTAGCTCATCTTTACCCAGTGAAACACCCTTATTTATGTAAATACATACATTCATCTGTATTGAAAAGTATTTTTTCAATACAAAACTTATTAGTATCTGCAAACATTAGGTAAAGAAAGTGAGTGATGTTTTGATAACTTACCCTAAGATAAGACTAGTTCTAAAGTTGGTATTTGATAGGTAGACACGGAGAAACTTCAAATGAATTATCTCATTCCCGGTCATACATAACTGCCAGTTAATAGCTGCATGCTACCATAGGCTGTACCTGTGAAGAAAACTACCATAGGGGCCTTACCTTCTCAATGGCCTACTGTTGTGGAAGTAGCACGCACAAAACCAACCCCGTAACGAGTCTATACTCAGAGCAAAATTTAAAAAATATTTAAAAATTCCAAGTTATGCATTGCAATGGTTTGTGAACAATACTCAACCAAAGATTTTGTATTTAAAAAAAAAATTAAAAATATTCTTTATTGGAACACATTACACAGTACATAGGACATTTTATTTTGTGAAAACGATAATGCACGCAGTAGTTATTTAAGTGTCGCGAGCATTAACGCCCTCCTCCGAATGTAAAATTAGAGTTCCTTAATTTTCTATTCAACTAAACTCCCTGTTTTAATACAAAAATATAACGAGCTCAAAAAGTTAGTTGACAAACAAATAATTCCTAAATGCTACTCACATGAATATTAAAATTTGCAATTGAATCATGACAAAAAAGAGATACTCTGGCTAAACCTGATTAAGAAAACTAAAGTATAGCAGACTGATTAATAAAACCAATGAAGAAGAGAAAATATAGCAGACACCCCCGAATACTCAAACGCATCTCAGGTTTAAGAACGTCTATAGTCGCGATTTTCCGACAGTTTTCAATGAAAATTTGTCAAAAATTCGTCGCATAAGAGGTGCTTATATCTGAATCTGAGTTGAGTTTGAGTATTCGGGCGTGATTGTTGAAACTAATTATGAAGAGAAAGTCTATACTTCCTCTTCATAGTCAGTCTGCTATGATTATTATTCAATTCAGTCTTTTTGATTACCATTCTAAAAGAAAAACTTGCTACTTACTTGAGGTTGCTTAACAACCTCTTTTGTGTCATTACATTCTGAAAAGTACAATAAAAGCATTAAGTAAAAGATACAGTATTTTATTTTATAACATCTATAATTCAGACTGTACTTAAACCATTTTATTTTTATAAACTAATTTCATTAAAATCTCATAACAGCAAAATTTCCATGCTTCGTATAGTTCATATTTGAGATACAGCAGATCCGTAGCATGAAAATTTGTATCTATCTCAAGTGGTCATATATTTCACCTTGGAGATACAGCATTTCCGCTGCTCGATTATGAAACATCAATTGCTGTAACTAGTAAAAAATCAATGAAACAGTAAATCTATGACATTCTCATGTACTGTATCAAATAAAGTTTGGATTGATACAAATATGTTCCAAATTTCAACTTTCTATCTTTATTAGATTATGAGTTATGAATTTTTTAAATAGTTTTTGGCTCTGGTGTAAATTTGGGTATTTCGAGATACGACAAAATCGCTTTCTTCCGTCGACATATGGAAAGACGCAATTTTTTCTGAGACCTTGCGCAAGGTTTCTGCCTTCTGCTGCAGAAAGAAGGCAAAAATAACTTAACATTAAATTATTAAAAGGAGCACAATAAACAATTCTCCTCATTACAATGGTCTCTCAATAAAACAATACAACAACGTATTGAATGCATTTCATTTCATAAAGTGCTAGTAAATTGAAAGCTCGCAAATTAAATTCGCCGTTGATGATGCCCAGACGGATGTGTACATACGAGCAGCTATAGTTGGTATCGAGGACGCTCAGCATACCCAAACTAGAGAAGAGACAATTAGCTCTAGCTCACAGAAGATTCACTACAATCAAGGCTGACAACACGAACTATAAATTATTTTATCTAAACTTATATTATTATAAAGAGGAAAGATTTGATTGTTTGTTTGAATTGAATAGGCTCTGAAACTACTGGACCGATTTGAAAAATTCTTTCATTATTAGAATTCAAAATTTTCCCTGATGAACATGACTATAGAATATTAAAAAAAGTTAGGGATCCGCATGTAAAAATTAAATTTTTGTTAAATGCCCGTGCGAAGCTGGGGCGGAACGCTAGTATGCTATAATTATGCGACTATACAAGATACAAGTAGAACTTTTTAATATAACATAAAATATTCCTAAAGTCAACATCAATTCACGAAAATCCCCTGTATCCTTTCAAAACCAATAAAACAAAACACTACCTCCACAAGAATTTCAATTTATTTCATACCGAGTTGCACCGATTCTTTAGTCTGGCAGGCATAAGCATGTAGTATAAGTAGTATAGAATAGACATCACTCGCATGGACATTATAATGAAAAATACAGACATATAATCTGTCAAGAGTAAGCAATTTGGTACCTAAAGGATTTAAGATAAGGCTAATTTTGCGTAGAATGCTGGACCAAAGTGATTCAGGTATGGAGCACACCGACGCGGGACAATGGGCATTCCAGCCGACGGGAGAGGGGTGGGTCCCGTTCTATCCCATTGTGCAAGTCAACGTTGTCCCGGACAACAACTTATTAATTAAGTGCATGATGATAATAACAACTCTCTGATTCTGTCGGAAATAAATCATGGTTTTATTTCGTGAGCATTCCGTGATTACGACATTGCACGTCCTTTTATTCGTAGAATTAAAATGGTTAAAAGATGCAATGGTACCTACATACGATATACGTTAAGTATGTGTACAACAAAAAGATACCATTTTGTTTTGAATAATTGTAGTATTCTAGCAGTCTCATTAATAAGCTTTTAGTTCAAGAAATATAGAGCAAATTTGGATCCTACATAGGTAAAATTCACACCCAATAATGTATATACTTAAAGCAACTAAACTAGACTCACTCATACCTATACTCTTAGAGTAATAAGACGTAGAGTGATAATTTCACACAAAAATTCCGCTCGAAGTTGAAGCAACAAAACAACCAATGTGTGCGTAAGCGGCTCGTGATAACATTAGCCGACACGCACACAAGCGCACAAATAATGTTGCAAGCTATCAACATTTACCCCATAAATTAGGGAAATTGTAATAATTGTAAGGAGTTTATGATAATCATTTTTCTGTTAATATTACATACTCTATGGGCGTTTATATAAAGGTTAAGTAGTTAAGTCGAGTAGTAAGTATGACAAAAGTAAAATCATTAAATTAAACAATACAATAACAAAATACTTTATTTATAACACAAGAAAAAGAACATAATAACAAAAAAAACAGGTACAATGGGCGGCCCTATCGCCTAGAAGCGATAAGACAGGCAACCTTCGGATGAAATTAATTATGTTAATTAAAGATCGTCAAAAAATATACAAAACCTCTGGTTTTAAGGATGACACTGTTTACACAGACACCCTGTATTAACTTAAAAATCCAGGTAAGATAAGAAGTAATCAAGTAACCCTTATAATATTTGGCAAATAAAAGTACCTACCAGTGGAAAGTAGAAATAAATAATGCGGGACAATCCACACAGCATCATCTAGCCCCAAGCTAAGCAGAGATTGTGTTGTGGGTACTAGATGTCAGACATAAATACTTAATACAAAATTACTATACTTAGATAGATATTTTTTTACTATACATAGAAAACGACCAGAACACCCGAAACAAATATTTGCAGATCTTACAAACATTTGTTTCGAGGCGGGAATCGAACCCGCAACCTACTGCGCCACAGGCTGATCTTCACCCACCGCGCCACAAAGGTCGTCAAAAAATAGACAAAACCTCTGGTTTTAAGGATAACACTGTTTACACAAACACCCTGTATATTTTACTTAAAAATCCAGGTTAGATAAGAAGTTACCCTAATAATATTTGGCAAATAAATGTGCCTACCAGTGGAAAGTAGAATAGACAAAACCTCTGGTTTTAAGGATAACACTGTTTACACAAACATCCTGTATTAATAACTAAAAAAACCAAGTCTGATAATTAGTATAACCCTAATAACATTTGGAAATTAAAGTACCTACCAGTGGAAAGTAGAAATAGACAAAACAAATAAGTACGGGGTAAAATATTTTTCGCTCGTAGCTAGCAACATTTTTATGTAATGGCGTCTGTTTTGTTTACAATTAGTTTTTGTGCCTAAACAGATGTTTTACTCGATAATGTGTTTTACTTACCTGTGAAATGGAATCTTTAATTGTTTCTGGTGATTATGTGAAGAGTTGTGACACCCTTTCACTGCACAGTATGTCATTTTTATTGAAAAATTACGGAGCTCATCCCAGTTAGTGTTGACCTTGAGCACTGACGCGTCGAGCGATGTAGGAAGCCTTTAAAGGCTCCCTTGAAACACCTTCATTTCGCGTGCGCCTACTAGGGTTCTAAGTTTAGTTATTCTAAGCCTATACTTATTGTGTCATTTTCATTTACGGACACAACAGAAATTGTTCCTCTGTGAGTTTCTATCGTCTATTACCCACAGAATTGACTCAATAACTATCCCATCCCAATTCTGTGCCGTGTTATTGTCACACAAATAAAACTAAACGATTTGGACTATCTTCTATTCCATTATTATTTGAATAAACTAATTCAACGAGGCGATAGAAACCGTTTTTATAAAAAGGATACAATTCCTTATTATAAAAGGAATTATAATTATTAAACAACTTAGAATTACTATTTCCAATTAAAACAATTGAGCTAACTGCAGACTATTGCTATCAAATTAATAGACATAGTTATCTATTTATGTTCCTAATAACTCTACTAGAATTATGGCTCACTTTGTCGTATATATTTTAATACAAATTTGTGTTTAGATTGATTGCGTTCTTTCATAATAGTCCAATCTGAATATTACAGCGGAGAGACGTGCGAGCAAAACATTTCCCTAAGCCAATCGATAAGCATATGCAGATATAGGTGAGCGGGTTTCAATAACACTGGAACTACCCTCGATTTATAAGCACATTTTCTTTTATTATTAACATTCACTGTGCAGCGTATTCTAGTGCGTAAGTATATCAGTGGACAGTTAATGCAGGTAGAACGAGTTGAAGACAGGGTCGTCATGGGCATTGGAATTTTTTTACGCTTATTCAAGCGAATTTCACTTATATATACAGCTCAGAAGATTTGAATTATATGAAAAGTAACCGCCAGAAAGCGTTGAACCGAAGAAGATACCAAGCCCCGTGTACACACAAATCAACAGAAACAGATAAACAACACCACAACCTTTGATTATGTACTTGTATAATCAAAGACCACAACATAAGTCGCTGAATTTTCGATACTATTACAATTCATCACTGGAATTTTTCAAGCCATAGTTCATACAATATGAGAAACTGGTTTACTTTCAAAGGTTAGTAAGCATACTCACTTTTTTTACAAATGGTAAAATTAAAACTCACACGCAAGAAATGTTTTATGTCAAAAATGAAAAAAACAAAACATAATTTTTCTATATTATACTCGTAGTTTTGTGCAGTCTTTTATTGCGTTCGTTTAACCTGAATGTTTTATAATGCATTGTAAGTATTTAAACTTATGCGCAACCTTAACTTTTGTTATGCTATCATATCACATTTCTATCATGAGTCAAACATTGGCCAAATTGCGTCAAAGCAGTTACCGGGCCATCTGATTGGAAACAAACAACAATAAATAAATCATTTTTATTCATTTGACGCGAAATTAAATTTTTTGGTAAAGGCCCGCAGCGACGCACAAGATTTCGGGTTCGATTTCCTCTGCGGTATAAATGATTGTACGATCTACGGATATTTGTGCCGGTTGTTCCGTTTTCTGTGCAACATAAGCTCTGCTTAACTTGGGACTAGATGATGCTTAGTGAATTGTCTAGCATTATTTATTTATGGGATCTTGGGGGATCTTTGGGTAGCAAAGCAAACTCGCTAGGACGCGGCGTGACGTAAGCTCGGTAAGGTGGAGGGCGAAAAGAGGCTATTCTATACATATATATGTATAACTATAGATAATCATAGTCAAAATCTATAAAAATAATCTTAAATAATAATAATCTTTCAGGGACTTTGAATCATATGCCTATGTCATCTGTGGATAAGGTGGTTCTTTTTGTTCAGCGTCTTCTGTTGTAATTGTAGGTTGCCGGTTTAGCTAGGTAGTTAAGCGAGTTCAATTGCTTTATGTGGACATGGAATTTTGGAGTTTTCATTTTCTTTCGTCGTCATAATCGAATTCATCGTTCAACGATTGTTGATGACCTGTTTGTACCTTGCAAGTTATGTTTCTAATCTGATTTGTGTCAAAAAATGTAAAAACGTATAGGTTTTTATATACGTTTTTACTGGGACAGGATGCTGTCATCTCCAATCCAGTCAAAAACTTCTTCTATATAAATCTTTCTCAGGTAATAAGGTGGTGGATTTGTAAAATAAGCAGTCAACTAAATGTTGGTACACAAGGTACTACTAAAGGTATTAGTTTGTTGTTGCTCAAAAACCGGTCCCAGGAGAAATTGTTAACTGTACTTAATGACTTTGTAACTAAATACTTATAACAGAATGTAAATAATATTTTCTGAAAAGTAGAACACATTGAAAAGAAGATTATTATTATTTGTGAATCGTGATAATAGAAATTTTGTTTGCTATCTCATCGCCATTACCCTATAAGGTCACTGCTGGACATAGGCCTCCCCTAATGAGCACTGTAGGGCGCTGTCTTCAGCTTACCAGATCTAGTATCTGCCTCCAGTCCTTCGCAGACTGTTATCCCATCTAACCGGAGGGCATCCTACACTACGTTTCCCAAGTTGCGGTCTCAAGAACACGTTTATCCCAGCAGTTCTCAGTTCTTCGCGAATTATGGCCGGCCCACTGCTCCTTAGCTATCTACTTGTCTCTAAATTAATGTTCTGTAATAGGTATGGTAGCTATACTTTTAATAATTGGCCTCTTCCTTCATATACGCTAGTCACAAACTTTAGGACCAATCGAGACTCAACCAGAACCTGAGAAAAGTACTCACTGAGTTTCAGGTTCAGGCGGAAATTCAGACTCTTGGGATCAGTCGGAGGCTTAGAATATGATCAAAATTAAATAGGATCAGTGTCAGGTTTAGGATCAGATTCAGGTTTAGGATCAGTGATGGGTTCAGGATCAGTGTCAGATTTAGGTTCTGTACCGAGCAGTAGTAAAATCAGGTTCTATTTAGGATTCTGAGGATAGGGCGCTATGGCGCTCATTAGGGGAGGCCTATGTCTAGCAGTGGACTAGTATAGGCTGATGATGATGATGATTTAGGATTCAGGATCATTATAAAGGATCATTTTCTACAAATCTAGTAAATGTCTCATTTCAGTGTAGGTATTCCCTGTTATTAGTTTTTTGGAATACCTACTAAAAGAGAAAGTGCATGGTTGTCGAAATAATACTTATAATTTCCAAACGCTAAATTTATTGTTTATGAAGAATTTAGGTAAGTTTCTAGTGATGTTAAATAAATTCTCCGATCGTGAAATTATGGGAGTGTAATAATGCTGGCTAGTGATTTAGTACAGGTTTTGCTCGCGAGGATCTATATTTCTTAGTTCGCATCGAGGGAAGACGTTATGACTGAAACTTAAAACTGTAGAATAGTTCGTCATATTTCCCATTTTCAACATTTTAGTACTCAATGTAGTTTCAAAAGAATCAACTAATTTTATACTTTTTAAACTACCGTGGGCAAACATAGGTGAAAACTCTTTTACAAAAACTAAAAAATCACAAACAAAGATAAAAAAATATATTTTTAAACTATGTCTGCACAATATACCGTTCTGGCATAATTTCAGAAATATAGTTGTTTCAATGGTTGTGTGTATTACTTATGTGAATGTTTTGTAATGTTAATTGGAAGATTTTACATTAATATTAAATAAATACCTTTAGAATCGCAAACATGTCGAGTATAAGCAAGGTAATTTACCTTTTATAAAAAGGTCCAACTGTAGAAAATAACGTTAGCAACATGAGCTTAAATTACCTTTGGAATAAGTTCTCAGTCGTTTGATATTAATATTTCATGAATCTCCAAGGTTTCCCTGTTCTCTCAGCAAAAGTAGGTTTACTCACACTACGGAAAATCCAATTCGCCGTGTCGTCCACACGAGCGCACACTAAGGCACATGACTTGAGGGAAAAATAAAATTTCTTGCTAAGTTTATAATGGGAAAACTTTGAGAACCACTTAATTATGTTAATGTTTGAAACAAAATTTTAGAAGAGACGTTTAAACACGGCAATGATTTAATTTGAAATAGTGTTTTTGTAAGTTTTTGAAGGTATTTTTCAGCTGTTCCGTCGGATATTTTCAGATAGAGAGGTTAGTTGTTTGAAAAGTTTCTAAAAACACAATGTGTTAAGTATTTTTATGTTTAGCGTAACATCGCGATATTCTTTACGTTCTGAAAATTAAACGAAAAAAGTAATAAATCTGTTTTTCCATCCTACAACACAATTACATATTTTTTGATTGAAAGTTACGAGATTCATTAATCAAGGTGGTGGGACTAAAAAGGGAATAAAAAATATTGCATGTCAGTGTCAGGAGAATCTGTGATTTATTAATATAGAAGCAGATGGTTTTATCCTGAGGACAGTAAAATAATGGTTTCATTAGAAATAAAGTTAATAGGAAGGTAAGTAAATTCTTTATTTGTCATTTAAAACACTCATATAAAATAAATTTGTTTAAAATTCACTAATTACATATGTACTTAACGTAGGAAATATATTATTATAAAGCAATATAGTCTTGGGGTTTCATCCTATAACCTGCTTACACAACCAGGAAAATCAAATTAAACGCAATGCATTTAAGCATTCGTAGGAAATTAATATCTGAAACTAATCAAAGTTAGTCCTTGTTTCTAGAACTTTGGTCTGAATTTGCGGGGGTGTATTACTTTATACCTTCAACTCATTTCTACTGCGAAATGTACGTAAGAGAGTGCCTATTTTAAATCTGTTTTCTTAGTGTGGGATTTATCTTATGCCATGGCTCACCTCAGATATCTATTTACTTATCTATTTAAACATTTTGTTACACAAAATTTCTCTCTTTAAGAACCTATAGGCATAGGCAGGCAAATAATTGACCAGCAATGAAGAGTGACTCTACCATCTTATACGGTTTAATAAATCAAATAATATCAACTTAGCGTAAATATTGAAAGAGAGATGCAAAAACGGATTGTTTTATAGAAGATACAACCAAGACTACTTGAACATGTTGAAACCACCTCATTGTAATGAAAAATATTTTCTTAGAAGGAGGTACATCCAAAGTTTACATCCGTCATTTTGCATGGGCCAACGGTCGAGTGGTGGCAGGCAGCAGCAGCAGGGCAGGGGTGCTGGGGGGGCGCGAGCGGGTGGAGAGGCGCCACCCCGCGGGGAGGGCGCCCCTCCGCGGATCGATACGTCATTTGAGCCGGTCGCCATGGAGACCGCGGACTGGCATGGCGGGGCGGCGGCGCCTCCCGATGCTGCATGGGACTCCGCGGAAACCCGCGGGCCCAAATCAAAAAATAGATACAACCTCATTTGGGACAAATCCCTCTATAAAATTCACATTTTATTTTCATATTTTCCTTTCATGTTTTCATTGGAAAAGTTTGTGGTCCTTCCGTTATTTTTCTCTTTGATAAACGAAATAATAATAAATACTCTGTAAAGAGGGTATCTTTTTATAATGCCTTTTAAAAATAGGCTGAGAGAGTCCAAAGCGAATCACTGTAACCTCGCCACACAGGCTCTACAGAGACCTAGTGCGAGGGACAGAGCTCTGCATAGGTACATCTGTAATTAATTAAGCCCGAAATAGGTCTTATGATTTGAAATTTTATTTTAAGTTAATATTAACTAAGTAAGTAGTATGTACCTTATACAGTTTTTGTGGTTAAGGCAATAAATACATTTTTATTTTATTTATTTTATTATTTACTTTTAAGTTGTCCTTGGTCAATTATCTTTGATACGTGACAGGACTTCGTAGAGTCTGCATTATATTATGTATGAGCTAAGCCAAGTGAGTCGTAGGTATAGAAATAGTAAATAATAGGGATTGCAGTTTTGTGGTTTGTTTGAAAATATTTATATAGACATACTAGCGTGACCATCATAAATTATCTGTATGCTCTTGCCTTCAGGTTCTACATTCTCTAAGTACCTATCTAAAATTAAGTAAATATTGATAGGAGAAACAAAAGCGGTCCCTATACATCTTCCATTAACTTTGACGTGATATGGGTATCGTATAGTTTATGGGTTTTGGAACAGGTCCATGCTTATATTAGAGGGTCGTTATAGCCTAAATTGAGTTTGTTCGAAGTCTAATGACAAGTTAAAATAAACCGATTTTTCTAACGAAATAATTATGATACGATATTGCTTGGTTTCTAATAAATACTGCTTTTTTGAGTCAATTTAATTATATACTTGTCGAAGACAAAGCAAACAATCTAAGTTTTGTTTACCTATTTTGCAGAATCAGAACCTACCTAGTTATTATTGTACCTACAATACAATCTACAAACACAAAAACTTTCAAATACGTGTATTTGCTTATACAAACAAGAAAGTTAGCGAACAATATAAAAGTAATGGGATAGAGTGAAACAGAAAACGTATAAGGCTGTTTGAGAGAGCGAGAAGAAGTTATTCAAATTGAGGGTACATATTTCTACATAGGTAACAAATAGCTTGTTGAGAAAAGTATGGATATTCCGCTCGCGGAATTTGGGTTATGAATCACTTACAAGTAAATTGGCACATTTATCATCGTGCCATTAGGTACTTACGAGTACTTCTTTTATTTTGGTGATTTCTCGTACAAATTTTCCTCTAACTTTATTTTTTATTTGGTAGAGATCCACGGAAAATTTTTAATAAACTTGAACAATTACGGAAAAGAAATTCCCTTAAAGCTTTTTGTTTTTTGTTAAAAAGTGTAGCTTGCTTATTTTTTACACAAACGTACTATTTTCCAACAAACCATAAATATAGATTGAGACTTTATTAAACCGTTATTACAAAACCTTATGACAAGCTCAAAATGTTTTACGGACGGTATTTCCATATTATGATTTTATTGAACAAAAAGTAGAAAAGTTGAAGAGAGTTGCAGGAGCAACTTCAAGAACAGGTATTTACACTGTTTGAATATGTAGATTCTGATCGCAGTATGAAATTAGGTACCTTCTTATTTTAGGTCTCCTAAAAATGTCTTACTTTAACTGTAACACAAATTGTTCTTCCTCAAATTACGATTATATATAAATAATAAAAATAAAAATCTTTAATTTCGGATTTCATTGATCCATAATTTGCGAGAACATTATTACCTTTATGCACACATAGGTCAATTTTTTTCTGTTCACAACTGAAGTGACTGTAAAACTTTGAAAAAATATAGCATCGGGTTTTCTCTGTGCAAAATCTCATAACTGTCGGAATAATAAGTCGCTGGGAATAGAATTAGGTACCTATAGAGCCCTTAAATCAACGACGAGTGTCAAAAATATCCGGCAACTAAAAACAGTTGCTAAGTGTGTTATTTCTCACTCTGACTTATGTTAATAGAAGAAGATAGAACGAGAATTAGCAATGCTGTAAGTTAGCAGACAATTATGAATATGGGGGTTACTCTATAATTATAAAAATAAAGAAAACATAATTTAATCATGGATCTACTAAAGAATTTATTAATGAGATTACTTTTATCAGCAATTTTATAATGAAAGATGCTACAATAGATGGTAACGACATCTGTGTTTTTCAGCGTGTATCTTTTCAAGTGTTCCCTACAATCCCTTGATCCCGTAGTGGCCTATCTACCGTCCGTGATAGCTTTGTGGCTTAAGTAGAGCCCTCTATCAACCACATTGTTCATCTTTGTGTATGTACGTAGGCAGATTTGTAGCTTGCTAGTTCATAATAAAATACATGTTCGTGTAGTATATTTCTAAAGGATAAATGAATATTTGATTTCAAAACGCATGGATAGCACTGTGCGTGAGGGTTATTCAAAAATGCGCATGACGTCTTACAATTTGAGTAAACTTAGCTAAGTTAATACTCCAAATTTGTATGACAAGAAGCCAGAAGGAGAACATTATATGCTGAGATATGGTCAACTTATTCATCAGGTACGGAACCCATAGCAACTGTCAGTTCATAGCAAACCATGGATATTTATTTTCAAAATTATTAGTTTATATATGTATGTACAAATTTTATGCTTAGCAATAAGTTTGTAGTAGTACTTCTAAGGTTTTTATAATTAATAAATTTGTACTTAATTTGTCAATTTGTTAGTGTTTGTAATTAAACAGGTAAGTATTGGATGTAGAGTTGGTAGTGGAGGCAAAAATTAAATAAAATAAGATACTAAGTAGGTACGTTGTAAACATAAGTAGCAGAATTAATTTTGTAAAATTTATGTTTTTACCGTGTCTAACATATTAAACTGTCAAAATTAGAATCCTAATTTTGCGATTGAGCTGTTTTGTTTTCATTATAAACTCCTACCCTTTCGTTTCGAGGACCTTGCTGGATTGCCTAAAAAGTTTACAAGGCGCCCCACCGCACCGCGCGCTCTTCACTTCAAAATCTTACACATTATAATTTTGACCATTCGTTCTAAAATGTTTATTATTATAATAAATACAAAGTTTATTATTGGAAGAAAAGAATACCATATAAGATTGACTTTAAGTTAATTAATTGTAGTAAAAAATTGTGGTTCCTTCTTGCCTTAGCGTGCGCTAAGCAATATAATACATTTTCGAGAACCATTGCCATTATTATTAATCTCCATTATTAATACATCTAATGTATAAGCACAGTATACATGTACACTGTGGTATAAGGTATCTTATATACTATAATATAATACCTATATCTATACTAATATTATAAATAGAAAAGATTTGATTGCTTGTTTGTTTGAATTGAATAGGCCCTGAAACTACTGCACCTATTTGGAAAATTCTTTCACCTTTAGAATCTTAAATTTTCCTTGATGAACATAGGCTATTAAATATTTTCAAAACAGTTTGGGATCCGCATGAAAAATTTAATTTTTGTTAAATAACGGCGCGAAGCCGGGCGGACGTAAAAAGGAAAGATTTGATTGCTTGTTTCTTTATTTATTTGTTTGTTTGAAGTGAATAGGCTCCGAAACTAATGAACTGATTTGAAAAATTATTTCTATTTTAACCTTAACTTTTTATTAGAGTATGTTTTTGTATCAGTTTTGCTAATGAAAGTTTTGCAAAATATTCCATTCCATTACAAAAGTTTTCCCGTGTGTTCTTATTTTTTAAATTATTAATTAAGACTATTATATTATACCAGTGAGTTTTTTTTTATGTAAGTGAGTCCCTGGACTTAGTTAAGTCTCACCTAGCGCTGTTGTTGGCGCTCTATCTACTTACTTTAATAACATCAATGGCGGAACATGATTGCTGCTGTCATGTCAAAGTGCAACAAATCAGTCAAAATCATTCGAAAACTATCATTGGGTTCATACTGAGGGTTCATATGAAACTATTGGTCTCTTGTCATATCACGCAAAGTAGTTCCTCTTGACCTATTAGGAGTACTGCAAAGAGCAGGAAGGATTCGAAAACGTAAGAAGTATTCTTATTATTATAACTTAATATTATTATAACTTAATATTATTATAAGTATTCTTATTTAATATTATTATAATTATTCTTCACACAGCCCAAACTAAGGCCTCTGAATGTCTAGGTTAAATGGTCATTTTGCTATTGCCATTCAAATCCTTCTGCGTACTTTATTACAAAGAAATTACTTGTAGTGTTGTTAAGCTGCTTCTCATTATATCCAAAAACGTAATCTTATAATTTTTTTTATTTATAAGTTTAACATACAATAGTTGTATATCAAGAAAGAAAAATTAAGAACGCCATGTGAAAATGATTTCATTGGCTACTCTCGCTACGTCGTAGCACCTTGCGTAGCCACGCCGTAGCGTTCGTTTACCAAAGCAAGTTATGGCGTAGCAACGGATAGGATAAGAGATAGTTGAGAACTATCACTAAGATTTTTTATATTATAGTGCATAAGCACTCGCTCTCGTGGTAATCTTTGAGGATTAGATAAACTCCAATGTTTTCCTTGTAGGTGGAGCTAACGGCGCTAGACCGAATATTTTCAGAATTAATAATAATTTATTACATTAACTATTCCTTAGTTGGAATATCAAATAATTCAAATGAAATACAATGATATTTGTTTGTAATATTGAAATGACATCATTTTGATTGTACAAATGATACTTAAAGTATGATTTAAAATGTTTGCGTTTTGGTCTGCTTGTTTGAGGATATACTTATATTTGTTTAAAAAATTGTTCCACTAAAAAAACCCATAAAACTGAAAATTCTATGTCAGCAAAGCCACGCGCAGTGCTTGACATTTTATAAAATTGCATTACATAAGAAAGTCTGGTTTTACGGGTCCAGGAACATTATTTTTACATTTGTTAGCGAAACATATATTTTCTGGAGCATCTGGACCTGATTTGTAGTACGTATAGTTATTTAGACGCTGCTAAGATGAGATGGGAAAAGAAACAATAACACAATTCATTTGAAAATTTTATTGAAAAATCATTTCCAAGATTGTACAGATAGCCCGGTAAACAAATTAACAATTAAAGGGACATCTATTATTTATCGTATTTATTTTACTTGCGATGCTATTTTGTTTATTATAAAGAAAATCATTGCTTTTCTACAATCATTATCGGGTCACAGTAAATATAATTAAAAATCAAAAGTTTTATCGCTAAACTTTAAATAAATAGAATAATTATAGCTATACCTACAACCTGTGTCTACAGAAAAAGATGTGTACAAATTAATGCGACCGCTTAAATACTTCTACCTAAACACAATAAACCAAAAGCGGTCACAAAAGCCCTATCGACTTCAGTACCCATCTTTATCTGCTCTAATGTAATTTCTACCAGCACTTCAATATCAAAAGTTACAAAAAATCCTACAATATGTTGTATCAGTGCCATATTGTAAAAATTCTTTAAAAAACGATTATATCGGCCACAAAACACTGTTTGGTGCTTAGTAGCAAGACTTGCTGTTCCACGAATTAAAGAAAACAAGTGAAGTCACTTTCTGTAAGACGTGCAAAGCGCAAGAAAAGCGCTGACCGAGGGGCGCCGCCCACGCCGAGCTGGGGCGGGCGCGCTCGCGTCGAGCGGCGCTTTTCATCGAGAAAGGGCCTTCGTTTTACTTATAAAATTAAAATAGTCACTGGTCTCAAAACATGGCTTAAGTACTATACACCTAAAATATATAAATTATTACAAATTAAGTAAGGCATTTACATCAGGGATACTTAATTTTACTTTACACTTACACGATACTAGAAAATGATTTGTAACATCGTGTAAAAATAAAGAAATTGACTAAACTTACATGGATAAAACAAATAAGTTTACTTGTAAAAATGGTCAAGATTTCGGCGATCTCGTCATTGACCTCGAAGCATGGATTTATTTTAGAACATGAAGCTTCGCTTTGGTCAGAAACTTCGATTGATGTTACAGATAAATTTTGAACCTCTTTATCATAAAGGCATAGTCGTTTACAACTTAGCACTATCGTTTGGCACTTTAGACAAAGATAAATTAAAAATAAACTAAAAAAATAAGCCTTAACTGAAGTGACAAAATGTCATAATAACAGAAATCATTACTTTTTAACACTTGAATCACAGTCATGATTGATTTCTGAGTTGTGCGTGCCACGACACTGGGAATTAAATAACAATATTAAAATAAATGGATCACTAAGTACGTAATTATGACACGAAATCTTATTCTATTCCATCGGGATAATTTGAGTTGAGCATTATTTTGTGCATTTAATGGAAGATGGAAATATTATCACATGGGTACTATCCTTGTGATATCGTTGGAAACAAATAACTTAGGTATGACTTAACGCAATGTTCATCTTCGTCGTTTCGCGGAAACTGCTGCGGCGATCATCTGTCTCAGCATGGGCTCGGGAGTGCATTGTTTGGGATCGCATTTCATCTGACCGTCGCCTCCGCATCTGTCAAATAAAAACAAAGTTTTATGCGACGAACTACAACGGGACTCTTTAGCAACAGATAAGAAAATTCTGTAACTGAGTTTTGGATGATACTTAAAAAAAAACAGGGTAACAGTAAATTATTAAGAGCCAAGAAGATTATTTATAAAATAAATTTAACAATATCGAATTAACTTACGTGCAATGTAAACATGGTCCTGATGAAGCGCGAACTACTTCTCCTACTTTATACGTGTGGCCCTTAATTAGACAGCCTCTCTTCTGTGCCGATCCTTTGTAGGAATGGACCGGGAAGTGAGGTGGCAGTGTGGTGGTGGTCGTGGTAGTCGTTGTTGTGACGTTAACAGTGGTTGCCATAGAAACGGGGCATTCGTATCGAGGACAGCAAAAGCCAGAGATAGGTTCCTCGTGACATCCATGAATTGGTGGAGGACAACTCTGTTGTAAGCAGATAATATCACTTCTAAAGCAGAAACAGAAGTCACATGGGTCGTCTCTGGGTATCTGTTGAGCAGACACGTAGACTTTGCCTCCATATCGACAAGTACCGGGACCAAACGTCTGATCTTCTTCCATGTAATCTGGGTCAGTACCGTAACCGCTACTTCCACCTGATGGCATTGATGGCTCGTCATCTGGAGAAATAATTTCATCATTCGGTTGTTCTGTCGGGATCGGTTTTGGTTGTTCTGTTGCTGCGAGCTCTGTAGGTTTATATGCTGGAGTTGTGAACTTTTCAAATACCGGAGGCGTGGTAATATCTTCTGCTTTAGCTGTGGATGTTACTATCTCATCCTGTGCTGAAATTTCTGTAGATGGTAAAAGTAAAGGTTTTTCACTGGAAGGAGTGACTATTACTTTTTCTACTTCAATCTCAGGGACAACGGCTGTGGATGTTCTGTCAATCTCGGATATAACAGTGGTACCCGATTGCTCTACGTGAGGTTCAATAGAGGTCAAGCTTTGGTCTGCTTCTGTAATAATTTCGACGGGTAGTGGTGATAATGTTGGCTTATCAGTTACTTCAGTACTGTAAGAAGAAGTTTCTTGCAATGTTGGTTTGCCCGTAACAAGATCATCATCCACTAATTCTGTAGCCGATTTCTGTGGTTCCGTTGCCGTTTCGGTGGCAGCTGGTTGAGTTTCGGTAGCAAGGTTAACTGTATGTTGGTCAGAAATTACCAAAGGAATTTCAGTGACGGGTGTTGTTTTTTCTTCTACAACGATAATATTGGTTGATGTTTCAGAATACTTGGATGTTGTAACATGATCAGGTGATTTTTCAATGTCTTCATCGGATTTCATTGTTGTCATTTCCGAGAAAGATGTGCTTGTTTGAATTGGTTCGGGCGTTTTAGGAGCCTTTGTCACTAAAAGAATCTCTTCAGAATCTTGAGATGGTGCTATAGTTGTTCCACGTTCATCAGTATCTAAAGTTTCTGTAATAGGTTGAGATGGTTCATGTGGTATTTGGTTGTCAGATTCCGTTGCAATTTCTGGCACTTTTTCTTTGTCCAATGCATTGGGATCTTCAGTTGGTATTTTGTCATCAGAATATCCGGTATTGGTATCCTTATCGGACACTTGAGTGGTCAAATCTGGAATACCAGATATTTCTGTTACTGTTTCTGGTTCTTTACTTTCTGATATAGCTGTAGGAGACGTCGTTTCTACATCAATCGGGTTAAACGTTGGTGATTCGGATGGTTCGTTATCTAACACTGTACTTGGTATTTCTGTTTCATGGGACGATACGTTTAATTCTGTAGGCGTTTGTACCTTCGAAAAATCTGTGATTTGTTCAGCTGCCAGTGTAGTTAATTTACTTTCATCATCGGACGTTACGGACAATTCTGAAGGTGTTTGTAATTTTGAAAGTTCTGTTGTATGTTCAGCCGCCAGTGTAGTTAATTTAGCATCCATAGTGTATACAACTTCAGTGGTAACTGCTTCGGATTGACTGTTTGCAGGTATTCTCGTAGAAGGTATTTCTTCATCTGGCTGTGCGTGTTCAGTACTGTCAGCAGCTTGTGGAGTTTCAGTTTCTTTTGTTGCCTTTTCAGTTGAAAAGTCTACTGGCATAGATGTGCTCAATTTGTTTACATATTGCGCTTCTGTATCAAATTTATCTTTTTCTGGTTCCGTTGGTTCATCTTCACGAATGACAGGTTTATCAGTTTGAATATTTGTAAAAACATCAGGTATTTTTGTTTCCATTTCATTTATGATCAGTTCCGTAGTCATATCTTGAGAAACAGGTTTCGTGGTGATTTCTAAAGTTTCATCAGATGATTCTTTAGGACTTATTGTAGTGGCGTCGTTTGGTTTTGTAGTTATCTCCGGTACCATATCTTTTTCAGATTCCTGTATGAGTGGAGTTTCCGTTTTATCTTCTCCAAGGTCGATAATTATTGTTGGTTCCGGTTTCTGTGTCGTTTTATCTAAATCTCCAATTGATTCCGTAACTGTTGCATCTGATTCATAAATAGGCGTTTTGTTATCGTACTCTTTTGGTGGTATTGAGGCCGTTTTATCAATTTTGTCTTGCTCTGTTTCTGGTGCAGGTTTTTCAGGGCTTTGCTCAGATTCAGTTACAAGATTCAAAGGAGTTTCCGTTATCTCTTTTTCAGAAATAGTGATAATGTTTTCTTCCTCAAATATAGGTGCAATCGATGAAGATAACGTGATTTCTTCTATATATTTTGTAGATGATTGCGTTGCATGTTCAGTTGGTTCAGAGTGGTCGTAAGCTATCGTTGTAATTTCATTGAAACTTGTAACCGCAGGTTCAGTGCTCTGTGAATCAGGTAAAATAGACGGAGTTATATTGTCAGATATAGTTTCAACAATAATACTGCTGTTTTCTTGCGAATATGGAACGTATGTCGTTTTGTAATCATCTTCAGTAGATTCTATAGTCAAAGTCGTTTCGTGTGGTGGAACTGACTCAGGTACTGCAGGTTGAGTAACCCCTTGGGATTCTAAATCATCAGATTTTGATGTTCCTTCGCTAATCGTCGTAATGAGCTCATTATCTGGCACTTGAGGAGAATGAGTAGATTCAAATGATTCGGTGCCAGTTTGTTCACTTATTCTGATACTAGTTTCTTCCATTCCTGCTTCTTGCTGTACAGTTGTGGCTTCATCAATAATCATCTCCGGAGTCTTTGTAGTTTTATCTTCATCAGAATCAATAACATTTGATGGTTCTGTTATAGATTGTGGTTGAGTTGTGTCAATTTCAATTGCCTTAGACGGTTCAGTTAACTCTGGTAATTCTGTGCGTGTTTTCGTAGTTTCTACATCTTGTTCAACTGAACTAGTTGTAGTTTGTTTTACATCACTCTCAGAGTGAGTGGTTACGTCTAGTGCTACATCTGTTTCTGTTCCTATATCAATTAATAAGGGTGATTTAGTAGTCAGTTTTTCAAGTAAGTTTGGTGTAGTATCATCAACATCATTTTTCTCCGATATTTCAGTGACCTTTTCAATACCTGAACCATCGCTTGATTTAGGCGTGGTTACTTCACTTAGCGTATCTTCTGAAGCTGTGGTTATATATTGGTACTCGTTTCCAAATTCGGGTGATTCTGGACCTAAGTGAGCAGCTTCTGAAGTGGTCGTCTCAGCACTATAAGTACTCTGAGGGGATTTTGTAACATCATGAGAATCTACAGTACTATCAATTTCCTCGATAACCTTTTTAGTAACATCACTTTCTTGAGGTGGTTTGGTTATTTCTTCCGTTTTTGAGACGTCGGATGCTGTCGTTTCTTCGTATTGAGTGTACATTGGGGGTTGAGTAGTTTTTTGTAGCTCTGAATCGTAAGTTTCTTCTAATGGTGTGGTGGATACTATTGATGGTTGAATTGTTGAATGTTCGGATGTTTCTCTGTCAGTTACGAGTGTTGAAATAGTAACTGGTGGTTCTACATCTGTTGGTTTAATGTCTGGCGATTCAGATGATTCTATATCATGTGTTTTTGGTTGTTCAGTAATTATGTCTTCAGAAACACTAGTAGCTCTATCTTCGGAAACATCTTTTTCGGGTATTTCTGTTGGTTTATTTTGAGTTTCAACTAGAGTAGTATAGTTTTCGGTTTCCCTTGGAGGTGTAGTTGTAATTATAGAGCTTACAATATCCCCAGTTTCAGTTGTTACATCATCTTGTTTTTCTGGTTTTTGTTCCTCGGGCAACTCTAGCGGTGTCTCAGTTTCTGCGTCAGGTAATAAGGTAGATTTTGTAGCAGAATCATCAATTTTACTTGAAGTGGCAGATTCTTGTAGCGTGCTTGTTTCCTCAGGTCTCTCATGTAGGTTTGGAAGTTGTGTTGTTATATCTTCTGCTACTATTGATGTCTTTGTTTGTGAGGAGTCATCAATCGTTTTATCAGTTGTATCTACAGTAGGTTTTGTTGCACTATCTGTATCTGAAATTTCTCCTTTCTCAGTTACACTTGCAAGATCCGTCAATGTAGTTTGCTCTTCTTGTTCTGAATCCTTAGGTACCAAAGTTATTGAAGCCACTGACGTCTGTTCCATAGCAGGTTTCGATTCATGTGGTTGACATTCAAGACCTGAGCACTTCTCGGGAACTTGTTGGTCTGGTTCTGAGTCTCCCTTCCTCTTGCAAGACTTTTCTGTGCACTCTTTTTCTATATCACTGTCGTCTGGTTTAGTTTCAGGAATATTAATTTCGGCATCGCATATACCATCAGTACATGGTTCTAACTTTTGTGGCGCAATTGTGGTAGGAGATGTAATTTCACATTCAGACCCCTCACATGGTTTGACTGGAGATGCTTGGCATCCACTGTCATCATCGCACAATTGATTTGATGGGCCAGATGGAACGCATTTATCACCTGAGCATTCTACATGGTGTTCTATAGGTTGTTCGGGAATAATGTGCGGCTGCGGGATTGTTACCACTTTACTTGAACAATCATCAGAATTACACAATGAAGGTATTTCTTCAGGTTGTTTTTTATCGCCACTAAGAACACATTCATCACCGTTGCAAATAACAGGAGACACTGGTGCTTCTGTACCTGACATTTGGCTATGTGATTGTGGAGGCATTGTTTCTGTTTTATGATCGCAAACATATGTAGGACAACAAGAGTCCAGTGAATCATATACAGTTTGACAGTTCTCCATATACTCAGGAGGTGCACTGCATATAATGGGGTCACATTTGATAATACTGCTAATGCACCTACAATCTGATTGGCATTTGTTTGTACTTGGTACAGCACTTTCGTTTCTATAAGTCACTCCATTGAAAAGACAGTCTCCTTCGCCTGGGATTCTAGGTTCATTGAAAATTTCGTTTTCTTCTAAATTAGCCGTTGTAGATTCAGGAATTATTGGATATGAAGGAGAACTGGTCTCATGTTTATCTGTAATCGGATTTTCCGTTTGTAATGCTTGTGTAGAAGATTCATAGGTCTTAGTTTCCTTTGGTTCTTTGGAGTCTGAAGTTTGTTCCCCAGTTTCAGTAGCTAAGGGTACAGAAGCTGTGCTAGTTTCTTCGATTAAAGGAGAATCTGTACTTGTTTCTTCGGAAACCACCGCTGGTAAACTTGTCTGTTCAATTATGTCATGAGCCATGTCCCCAATGATTTCTTTGTCTGTTGCTTCTTGTGGTATATCCAGAGTAGGGGTTGATGGTTTAGATAGGGCAATAGATGCTTCTGTAACACCATCAAACTTATTTAGAAGTTCTGCACCAGATACCGTTGTAATAGGCTCACTAGGCTGAGTATATTTTTCGGCGGCTTCTGTCGTTTCTTCTTCAATAGAGCCACTTGGAATAGTGTTCAAACCCTTATCAGGCTCAATAGTTGTGAATTCATTTTGTTGATAGACGGTGCCCCCTGAAACATCTTTCATGGTAGTTTTCTTACTCTCCTCCTCTATAAGAGGCGAAGTAGTGGTCGGTGAATATTGTTGAGGTTCTGAGCTTTCTTCGGTAACCTCCCTATCTCCAATATCTGTATCTTCACTGGTTTGAGTCTCTATAGCTGGTTGTGTAGATTTATTGCTTTCTTCTTGCGAAGTGAAAGCAGTAATTATTGGTGTATATTTCTGAGATTCAGTTATTTCTTCTGTAACATCATGACCAAATTCAGATTCTGAAGAACTTGATGTTGTGGCTGGTGAAGTTACTCTTTCTTCATCATCAATTAACAAATCACTTGTTGTAGACGGTGGTTGTGGTTCTGGAGTTTCTCCAATATTTGCTTCATTTCCAGTTTCTGTCTCTAGAGTTTGAGATTCTATTAGTGTAGTTTTCTTAACTTCAATATCGGCGGAAGTAGTAGGACTTTTTGTAGTTGTAGGTAATTCAGATATTTCATCTTCACTTTTTGGAGGCTCTGAAGTAGTAATAGAACTAGATAATGTTGCTATCTGGCTATCTCCCGTAGAGACAGATGCAGTAGTTATGGGAACAGATTGCTCTGGTTCTGAACTTTCTTTTAACGTATGTTGAGTTGTTTGAGGCTCAAGAGTGATATAATCCGAAGGAGTGGTTTTCTTAGTTTCACCAGCTAAATCGGAAGCAGTTTCTGTATCTTCCTCTGTTTGAGGCTCAGCAGTAGTTGTATCACTTTCATCGATTTCAAGTGGAGTAATAGTTGTAGGAATGTTAGTTACAATTGTTTCATCTAGTAAATCAGGCTTATTGTCATGATCAGCAACAGTAATTGCAGGAACGTTTGCTAAAGTAGTGCTTGTCTTATAGTAGATATCAGAAATGTCTTCATCTACTTCCTTCTGTTGCTCTATGGTATCTTTTTCAATTTCTTCAAGTAAAGGAGTGCTTGCCGTCATCGTTATTTCATGATGTGGTTCCAGTTCCACTCCAGGTACCTCATGATCCTCAGTTAATCCTTGAGATTCAGTAGTAACAATGTCATCTTCAATGCCCGGAGCACTAGTTGTGCTTGAGAATTCTGGTTCCTGGGTTATTTCAGGCCTATCCTCTTTCTCATCTTGTAAACCAGTTGTCAGGCTGATACTGTCATCGCCTGTTGGAATGCTGGAAGTAGCCTTTACAGATGTTTGTTCAGTGGTAGGCGCATTTTCTATTTCTACAGTTGATTTCGTAATTTCGTCATCCTTAGTGACCCTTGGAACAGTTTCATCTTCATGTACAATGGGTGCTTTGGTTGTTTGATCACCGCTAGATTCATCCTCACTAGGTTTAGTTGTCATTAAACTTGGTTTACTTGTAGATTCGTCTTCTATAGCTGATACATCAGATGTGATCGGTACAATTTTGTCTGTAGTGATGTCTTCTTCACCTGACCCAATTTCCTCATCTTGACCTTTAGTTGTAAGTAATTCATCACTTTGGATAATAGAAGAACTAGTCGTGCTCGGAACAATTTCAAAAACGTCTGTTTGTTCACCGGCCTTTGTTGTTAAGTCTTCGAATATAGCCGGGGTTTTAGTAACTGTGTCAGTTGCTAGAGGTAGTTCTTGGCTAACTGGTAATGCTTCAGTCACACTATCCTCATCTCCGCTTCCCTCTAATTCTGAAACTATAGTTGGCGGCTCAGTTTTCAAAATATCGTCTGGTTCGTTTCTGTACCCACTTCCTTCAGATTCAACTCTTCGTGGCGGTACTTTAGTAGTTAATATTTCAGATGTAGTAGTATAGCTCTGTCCATCGTATGTTTCTGTGGTTGGCTCATCACCTTCGCAAATATAAGTATCTGGACAGCATACGCCTTCTCGCGGAGCTATTGCTGTACAATTCTTTCCTTCGTTTTCCATCGGAGTACCACACTCTTGTACTACACATACAATATCTCCTTTCATACAATAACAGTGATCGCAAGCTTTCTCAGTCTTGATAAGTGCACCATCGGGAATAATTTTATTTTCGTACAAGCAATCTTGTGTCATTTGAGTAACCGGTGCAAGTGTAGTGGTTGTTAGCAAGAATCCAGGAGTGGGCCGTACTGTTGTTGATAAATCATCCAAAAGCGGCATTTCATCTTCAGGATGATCTGAAACGTAAAATAAACAATTTTATCATCAAAGAAACCAAAATGTTTTGCTGATATTGAGTTGTTATCCGATACGTACCACAAGAATAACGGACTGGGCAGCAAACGTCTTTGTGGTAGATGGGTGTGCAGCCATCGACGTGTAGAGTACATTCTTGCATTACACAAGTCGTCATGTTTCGTATGCAGTAGCAGTGTTCGCAGGGTTTGTTCGGAGTTGGTGGTACTTTGGAGCCCTCAGAAAAGTATTTCCCGTTGATGCTGCAGCCATACTTGTCTGCGTGGCCAAGACCAGTGGCTCCGTACTCTGCCGGCGACGTCGTCGTTGATGTAAGCAGGTCCACTGGAACTTAATTATAAATCAAGTTACATTTTGAACATATAACTATTTCTACAATTCAAACTATGTGCAGTGAGGGCACTTGGCAAATGGAGGGCCATGTCAAAAGTTTATAACTATAATTTAATCGTTTACACTGCATTTAGCTGAAAGAACATCTCAGTTCTCATTTATGCTGGTTTCGGAATTAAATGGCTTTAGTATCGTTAGACTACATTAAAAGAATGTCAAAAGTAAAGGGCACGACTGGACCTTTTAGTATTTATAGTTGGACAGGTACCTATATTATACTCAAAGGCCAGGCGAAGCCCTTGTTTCATCCTGCAATCAAAGTCTTTTACTCATTATGAGTTGGTGACAGTTATTATCCAAAACTTTTTACCAAGGTGATGTGAATATTGAATATAGAATGAGGATTCTTACAGTCCGAGCGACGAGAGAAGAAATAAAATCTACTGTTATCTACTGTTATGCACAATAACGAAAAACTAATTGCCACTATAAGACGTAAGTCCATTTTATTTTTGTAAGTATTGATCAGGATTTTTTTATTACGCTCGTGAAATTTTCTGGTCTCCTAAGGCAGGTTTTGTCTAGTTCTTATGGGAGCACTTCTGTTTGTTCCTTTCTTCAGGCACACAAACTCGTGATTTACAATGACTAAATGGCTTCCAACGCTAAAAGCTAAAACGATCAGCCAGCGAGCTGTCAGTTATTTAAGCCATCGCTCAATTTAAAATTCATCGAAATATTATTGAGTTGAGCTTATAACTTATGTTTGTGTTGTGCGGTGCGGTGTTAGAAGTGTGAGCGCAAACCTTACAACGATTCGAAGCTTACCATCAGGACACGTCACGATGGGGCAGCACTGGTCCGCTCGCTTCTCGATCGTGCAGTCTTGGCCGATGGCCTTCGTGAAGGGACACACTCGTAAGTAGCACATCAGCATTCGGTTGTGACAGGTGCAGTTTAGGCAAGGCTCGTTCGTCATGATGCGGTCTCCTTCTCGGTAGTGCTGGAAGTTGTAGTAACAGCCGTCTGGGGTTCCTGGAATATATCAAATTGTTCTTTTGTAGATAGTTTCGTGGCTTATGCAAACGTAGGTTCTTACTGCTGGTATTTAGTGGGTTCCAGTATTAAATCGTTATTTTATGACTTTTATTTTTTTAATAATTTCACATTAATTCACAATTATGACAAAATCTTAAGGTTGTTGTCCAGATGGGCCTTGAAAAATTGTGATTTCAAGTTTTTTAATCGTTGGTACTTTGGTAAAATCAAGGTGGTCGCGACGTAAGAATTGATCCTCCAACTTTACCGTAGAAGCCGTAAGAGTTAACTAAGGAAACCTAGCAAAGGAAGGGCAGCTTCTTCTTATTGTTTATTTTAACACCTCCACTGCGATAAGCACAGTGATGGATAAAGAAAAAAAAACATCAATCACTGCGGCACTTTCTGGACTGAATATAATACTAGAGAAGGTGTTTGATAAGTACCTATCTAATTTCTTATTGTAGAAAAGTGGGAGTAGGTACTTAAAAAACTATATTATTGTACGTAAAACTTACCATCGTATAAATCTAATGACGTGTGATTGCTCGCTGTAGGTGCTGAAATAGAAAAAAAAACACGAGATAAGTTATGCGACATTCATTTATCTATAGTAAACCTTTGAGTTTACGTTACGTTTAACCGTTTAGTTTTTTGCTACGACGATCAAATGAGATTGTGGTCAAAATAATGGTTCGTTAGACCACA
This sequence comes from Eupithecia pulchellata, assembly GCA_963931895.1. Classification (NCBI taxonomy): domain Eukaryota; kingdom Metazoa; phylum Arthropoda; class Insecta; order Lepidoptera; family Geometridae; genus Eupithecia; species Eupithecia pulchellata. The sequence continues at coordinate 6,918,274 of OZ007527.1, read as the reverse complement.
ATTTCATCTGCTCGAGATCGGCTATTCACGATTATAAAAGTGTTTTACCTAAACCAGAACAGTCCTAGTTTTACAAATAGCTATTATTATTCGTCATAGATGTTGAAGTTACGAGTATTTAAAAAAGTTTATTTAAAAACGTCGACCCAGAAAATCGGGCTGTTTCAAACCAATTTTTCTTCAATAACTTTCTATCGCACTCTGTGTTGAAGTCGAATATGTTTCTTTTGCACTAATGGTACCCAAATCTACTTTCCATTGAGTTTGAGGTATTACCTACTAGGTAGTACTTAATGCCTAATACCTACCACTACTATAAGGTATTAGGGACTGTATTATAATAATTCTATTGACTTCGGTTTTAGGTTTAATTGAATATGTTTCTGCAAATATTTGGACCAGGCGTTAGTTATGTTATGTGTAATCAATTATAAAATGAATTTTATTGATAAATATATTATTAAAAGTATTTTTATAACGATCAAGTGAATTTCTACGCTTACATAATATATTGATAATGCGGCGTACGTTATCCAGCATTAGTTTATATCTTTGTTTATTTTAGGTACATACCTAAAAATTACCATTATTCAAAAAAAACTGTTATAAGCTGTGTCTTGAGGTTCATAACCATCGCATTTCGGTCCCAGTACACCCATCAACCAATTACGTGGCACCCTGTCCTCACTCAAACATAAACATCAAATAAAAATATGAGACAGCGTCACATCAAATAAGTGTTTCTCAAAAGTGATCGCGATGTGAACATGAGAAGACCGTTCCGCAAATTTTACAGCAGTTTTACGGTCCTTCTTATTAGGCTCGTCACACTTGGCAGGATATTAGCTGCAAATCGCTCAAACCCGTGATCGGTCATCGTCTCAAGTCATTTTACATATCCGTTTTACTGCGTATAATTACTGAAGCCGAGCGGCGACGCGACAAAGCTGTAATTAAAGTAACGGAGCGCGTCGTTAACATTCAAACCGCAGCTTTACTGCGATTCCCCGCTCAGGGCAAAAGTCATAACTTCACAAACGCCTTGTATGTAATCGATTGAGTGGCATTAACCACCACACCATGCTCCGCCGATACCGTTCTCTCGCATTACCTGCAGTGAACCCGACTCTGATTGTCTACTCCATGAACTCGAATGATAGTAATTATAATCAACTTACGACTGAGCGCAGTTACATTCCGAAAATGTTTTCCATTACACCTAAGTATTCTTCAACGAATGCAAGTAGCAATTAATAGCAATTCTATGTTATCTGTGCTTGAAGCGAAATATGATTGCCGGTAATAAATTAAAACATATTGCCTCGCTTACGGGATTTCATGACTTTGTAAACTATGGGCGTAATTTATAATTATTCAAACGTTGAGGAAGAGCGGTATCTATGCAATTTTATTCAGTAGGTCAGCGTTAGTATTCAATCTGATATGGTATGGAGGCACGAAATATACGGATTGCGTGTGCCAAAAGCTCGTGTCATGAAATGTGCAAGCTGGTCGGAGCTTATCGGCGGCGACGCAGCATCAGCACCGTTAGAGCAGCCAGCGCAGCTGTATATGGTGGGCCGGAGTGGAGCGCGACCTCGAGTGGCGCCGCCGCCGCCGCCAGCGCGCCGAGAGATCGTCCACCTAACGGTCGCCAGGAATGTCACCTCTATCCACTTTTTGCCAACTTCATTTCAATTATAATATAATTCACTCTCACGGTCATCCCTAATCATAATTATAAAAGCTCGCCCCCAATTCACACAGATTAAATCGCGAAAAACACATCTTTAAATACAATAGACATAATGGTCTTTGTAGGTTACTCTCACGCGCAGGGGTATCCAAATTCCGAAAGCATAAGTGAATAACAATTACCGATCACACCGGAGTTTCTACGAAGGTAGCATCCATAATCCATTCGATGCCTAATGAATCGTTTTTATGTATAAATGTGACGTTAGAGATGGGTTTGCACGGACAAAAAAACACTTAATGCAAAATCGTGCGCTAAGGAACATGGACTCGAGCGAACGAAACGAGGAGACAGTATGAATTTAAAATTTGCACTACATTAATATGGATCGTTGTTTCAATGAATGAATGTATCCGTGGTCGCCATGCGTGATGAAGTTCACACGGGTAGACCTAAACATTGTAGGTCGCATTTGAATATACTTCCTATGTATAACATAAATTCAGGTGGAATTCTTTGAAGGTACCGTGCCACGGGTATTAAATCTTCTGGTACAAAAATAGCATCATCTAATAACATGCATCGCTAGGGGCACACACACTGAGGCGCGGCTACAGTTATCGCAGGGAGCGCCGCCGCTGTTGCCTACCACTTCACTTCCAGGCATCGCACTCCTCTCCCCGTGTTATTGTTCCACTGACACTTGACAAATGACACCAACATCCTTCAATAAAATTACGGGTGAATGATTATTCACTCGCAATTTTATTAGGAAGTTTCCGCTGTAAACTGCAGCATAATCACTCATTGTACAGTTTTTGCAGTCTAGTAGAATTTGTAACTAGGATGACTTGATTTAACGATGGGTTTTTTGGAATCACCTACTTCCTGTCCCAGAAAAACTTAACGGAATAAAATAATTATCTTGTAGGTAAGAAATAAATGTCTTTTATGTTTATTTTATTGCGTAGATCACTAACCCTAAATGAGGTTTTTATTTGCATTGAAACATCACTAAACATAAATATGAATAATAATCTGGGCTCAGCATTCAAATACGTCACATTTGCTGCACATCTACCGACTGGTAGAGACGCCCAGGCATTTAACTAATACTTCGTCTATTTATTCACGAACATCACTCTCTAACGTCATCGCCGAGGAATGTTTCACTATTTCGAATTAAGATTCCGATAATTTTTTTTATCTGTTTATCATTTGAAATAATATGCAGCAAAGTGCAAACCTTCCACCCAGGGTTAAAAGTTCGGAAGGTGGTTGAAACTATTCACCGAATACGACGTTAGTATGCATATGTAGAGGATGTAGGTATCATGCGCAGAAATCTTCTCACGAGCATACGTATTGCGGGTCACGAAACAAGGCAACGGTAGATACCCGTTCCTCGCCTCCATTTCATCTCAATAAATAAGAATATAACTCTGAATGATACCGATATAATCCCATTAACATATTATTGCATCTATCATATTATTTTACACGTTTTTCCGTTATTCATTGTACTTGAAAGTGTTTTATATCATTTAATAGTTATAACTTACCAAAAATAGATTTTATTTATTGGTGTATGGCCATGTCTATATTCTGAATGCATTTGATAACCGTGGTAATCGGAAATCGTTGCTCTTTTACTGCTGAGCTCCAAGATATTATCTAAGGGAACTCGATTTACTATAAGTAACTCTATCTTAAATCGTTTACAATTACTTTTATCTCATTTACCATCGTTACCTGTACCTTTTAAGAGATAAGCAGGCGATTATTTTTGATGTTTTTTATATAATTTCATAACCGTATATGAGTACCTACTTTGTAATACAATTCTAATCTTGCACTGATGACTGAACTTAATTTAAATACATTCAATTTAGGAACATTTATTAACATTTTAGCGGAACCAAATTAACTAGCGGAATTTTCATTGTTTAATTTTTTTATGCATCAGTGACTCTCTTTAAACTTATCTATACCTTAACTGATTACTCTATTATTTTTCTTTGTTAGTAATACCTAAGTTTAGGTTACGATAGGACTGACATTACTTTTCAAGTAAAAGTCCTTAAAATAAATAAGGTTTTTAAAAAATCTACACTTCCATATGAAACGAAATTTCCTGATTAGCTAGTGTATAAGATTGTATACACTTCACACATTCAAAGGTTTTGTTTTTACGTTTTCTCCACATTGGTATCCATTTTGTTATCAGAACGAATCATAAACAAACTTTTTCTTCAGTACAAAGTACCTACTGAAAACTCACAGCATGCTTAAATTAAAACCTTCAGTTGAATATTTATTTCTCTTTTTAGGTTATGTTGTTTAACACCATTACTGTTATACCGTAATGATGTTAAAAAAACAACCTGTCTTCTCGGCGTTTCGGAGTATTCAATAGGTTTTTTAAAACCTACCATCAATAACGCTTATCGCCCTGTTACAACCGATGCAAAAATATGACACTAATGACGCGTATAAAAAAATGTTATCTGTCGCATCAATTAGTGCGAGATATAATAAATACCTAAAGCTGGACAATCCGCAGAGCTTGTGCTATGGGTACTGATATATGTACTTAATACAATACATTACTAAATTAATACAATACAAAATAATTGGTCAACTAATTATCATCACCATCTAAGGCAATGCTGTCAGCATTCTGGGCACTCTGCCTGGTAACGGCTTAGATTTTTAGGCAATATCTATAAGTGTATATACTAATTGTAATTGTTATAGTTTTAAGTCAATTTAAAAATAAAGCTACTAAATACTCAGTCTTATACTAAGTAATAAGTGGTTATTTTGAAGTAATATAGAGTAATTTACCCGCAGTCGCGTAGGCGACACACGCGGCCAGCACAAGCAGGGCCCCTGCTGCGCGCCGCCGATCCATCTCACCCCGTCCTTCTGCAACAAATACAATCAATTATGGACCATCTCAAATCACAATCACCCCTCTGTCACTTCAATGACCCCCGCTTGTTGTGTCCCATTACATCGCATGCCAATTTCAATTTGCCAAAATGAGTTTGATGTCCTTACAAGTTTTGATGAAAGTTGGAAATATTTTTAGCCAATTTTGTAGCAGGATACGAAAAGTGGTGCGTTGCTTCTGCTATCTGTATTCATTTGTATTTTATTCTATTTTCATTATCTGTATTTTTGTTTTATTATTTTATTTTATAATCTGTATTTTTTGGGCTGTGGATTTTGTATTATGTAAAATAAAATTAGACCAAATAAAGCAAGCAAAATGACTTCCTTTATTTGGTCTAATTTTGTAGTTTAAGAATTATATATAAAAAGGGTGAGGTAAGATTCAGTAAATTAAAATTGTTGTTAAACATTAAAGTTTCCCGTAAAAAAATCTCCAAAGTAACAATAATGATTCATAGACACGATTGCACAGCTAAGTGATTCTTGGACTACGGTACATCAAAACGTGAGATTTTCACGCCTCATCATTGTAGAATGGATGCGTTTACCTACCATCAATAACGCTTTATTCTCGCCCTGTTACAACCGACGCAGAGACAAGAAACTAATGACGCGTATAAAACCAATTGTTTTATCTCCGTAGCACAACTATCAATAAAACTTGAGGCACAAAACGTTTGATATCATTGTTTTTTGTACGGAAATGCATGAACGGCAGAAACCAAAACGCCAAAGAAACAAAGACGCTTCGCGTGGGTAATGAATTAGTTTATTTCTTCCTTGAAAGCCGGCGCTACGTTTCCTTGTTAGTTTAGTCCCCGGGGGCGCATAATAGGGGTAATATAGGGGATGGCACGTGGTACCGGAGTACAGTCTCGGATGTGACGACCGAGCGTGCCTGAGTGGAGCTAAGCCAACGATCGGGAAAGTTTCTTACTAACCTATTATACATTTCTATACCTACTTATAGAATTAGGTTCATCAAGTTTGTTCAACCTCGGTTTTTGTAGCCAAATACCTACTTGAGCTGTTTAGATATTTTTAGCATATTTTTTTAGATGTTTTAGCGGATAGAGTAGAACTGGTGACCCGTAATGTACCTACTAAATAGTTTTTCTGTGCCGTAATACAGGTTCTTTGGAACCTAAAACCAGTCTCTCACATTACAATAATGTGTTCTAGCAACTAAGCTTCTATTGTGAGAAAAAATAAAAATAAATTAATTTGAATAATTGTTAAGGTCCGTAAGCTTCATATCGGCCACTAAAACTTGGTCATCTAGTACGCGAACGGGCTTTCATCCGTGAGACACGCGCATTCGGTCGATCGTAAAAGCTGTCACATATAAAACCTCATAAGTTCATAGCTTTTGAAATATTGTATCAACAATGTCACATAACGTACAATTTGCTTCAGTGCGGTTATCAGTCGTGAACCTGTATGGCGGTTCTCAATGCATGCTTGTGCATGGAACGCGGAAACGAGCGAGGGTTCGAGCAAAAATGTGCCCGTTTAGTTTTGAGTGAATAGGGAGTTTAACTGTCCATTCAACAGGGCAGCTATTCAAACGTTGGTGTTTGCCAAAGGAGTTCTACTCGTTAACCTACATGGCAAACTGGTAGGTAGAGCTGGCATGAAGGCTTTGACTTTAACCCACTTAGTAGGTAAGCCTTCCTTATTATAATCCTTATTTTTTTCTGAAGATTTATAACTATCTTTATACTTTTTTAAAATCAAGTAAGCGGGAAATAGGAAACGGTACAATAATTAGTATGTATACAAGTAATTATTTATCCTAATCCGGAAGCACCTAATGTGGTATTAATTATTTTTTTATACACCAACCAAGTAAAAATGTAATTATCGGACCAAAATATTTGTCACGAAGGTTAGGCATACACAAATTATTTTGCCAAACCAATAATGCTAATGATCTTCATTGAAAATTTGATCCGGTTTGACCCTGAACGAATCTGGATAAATTTACATAATAACTCTAACTGGTAATCAAACGGCCGATATTTTATCGTCTCTATTTTGTTCCATGCAAACTTTAGGAATAACTTTTAATATGTACTTTATCTACTCTATCAAATAACCCCTTTATTTCTTAGTAGGTACTCGTGGAAGAAAATAATCCAGCAGTGGCTAATACATTATATCCGTGGGAACATATATAGTCTGCCCGCTAAAGCCACTTATACCTCCTACTCCATCCTACTTGTACCCACACCATGATACATAGTACCTACCCATCATTATACGTACAGCACGTATGTATGTAATCCCTACAATAGACATCATACACGCAGTTTTCAACAGCCACCCTTGCCTACGCCAAGCGAGACTTCCTTTATTTTTCTCCCTGTCATGACACCTGCTCCACGTAAAGTGCTTTGTCCGATACCCCACGAGTCACAAAGCTTTATGCCTATTTTTACTATTTCCTATTTACAAAACGGAACAATCTAAAGGACTTTATGATGAAGAAAACGCTTCAGAATACGGCTATCTAGCAAATGTAGCAATATTTGCATAGATTTATTCGAAAGGAAGACGTCTCTTATGTGCGCAAATACATTAAAATCTATCATTGATATAGTTATATGGGGGTATCTGCGGGGTCCCTCCGTCTAGACACTCTCTGCAAGTCACCTCTCGGTGGGCGAGGGTGAGGGTGCCGGCTCACTATCTATTTATTTGCTTTACTAAAATACCACGTGTGCCAGACATCAAGAGCCATAACAATAAAATAAACGTAGACACATCCTTACACGTTTTAAAAGCTATGCAGGTACTCTTAGAATATATTTTGGGGTTCTAGTTACAGATACACTACTTGATAATATCGTTCAATTTTAAAAGCAGTTGAATCTTAACGATAACAAGGGAAACAGTTCTTTCATTGTAAACAATGAGAACCCAATTCCCAGCATAATTTGGCGTACCGTTTGGTTCAGCGGTGTATATCATCAAAAGTAACAGTTACTTAGATTAAAATATATCTACTAATGCACTCAAAAGATCTCAACGATATTGTTACAGTGCATTGAGCGAGATGTCGCAGTATATCATAGACATTTCAATTTGCACAAATGGCTCTAAAGTGCTTCGACGCTGGGAGACGGTATCGTGATAAATGAGGTAGTTCTTTCGAACAAAAGGCGAGTTGCAAGAGTTCGTAAGTCGGGTCTGTTATTAGCTGGCGGTAGATAACGTGACTCGATCAGATCGGAAGGGCGTTATTGGGCAGTGGGCGACGGCGGTGGGTCGGTGTCCGCCCGCCGCGTCGCAGCGGCCTGTCTGCCCGGCTGCTATGTTGCCCAACACATAATTTCGGAACACTGCAACCGCAGCGAGCATTGACACCAATTTCTTGAACATTGGACAACTGTATCATGATCCAAGCCCATAATATGCATTTATTATTGCAGAAGATTTCTACTTGCTTTGTGTATAGGCACTAGAAATTGGTAAATTTAGAAGAAGGTATAAAAATGTGACATAAGTAATATTTTTGTGTTAATATGTAGTAACGTTTTTCTTGGAAATCAAAATGATTTTCTAACAATACTTTATACTATCATTGAGATAAGAAAATAAAGAAAGTGCTCTAACAAAAATATGATTCTCATAAATACAAAATGCCTGAAACAAAAAAGATGCACATGTTTTCGTAGCAAAAGCGTAGCACCCATAAAACCATCGTATTCATTTTATCTGACAAGACGAAAATTGTTTAGATAATAAAAGTTCCTTCGCAGGCTGTATAAGTAAAGCAGTTATGCCAAAAAGCAGCGCAATAGAAGCGAGACACGATGACCCGCGGGTCACTCGGCAGGAGGGCACAGCTCCCGCCTACTTCGCTAGCTCGACGTGTGCGCGCTTAACCGGAGATTACGATAGCTACGAGTATAATAAACGTATCAAAATAGTCTTATTGCACCGATTAGTCATTCTTATTACAGACATGAGCTTTAAGAATTAAGTTATGAGAGGTCTTAGAGGCAAAAAAGGCGCATGCCGTTCGCACAATGCGCTCACGTTCGCGTGTCGCGATTATCGGGCGTCGTAAATTACATACAATTAGCATATAATCGTGTACATGCGTCGCTGATGCCCGCCTCGTTATTAGATTCGGTTACACGGCGACACTACATCGTTATTAGGCGATAATTGTCGGTGAAGTGTAGCGGTCGATTAACGGCAGATTTGACCGGTCACGTACAAATTAAACAGCCGACTCATGCATGTACAATGTGGTATTTAAAGCACTTAGATGGAATGTCTTTAAAACCTATTATTTATTGTTTACTTGCAGATTAATGAACGTTCCTGCACTTTACTAAAACAGCAAGAACCTAGTTCTTAAAAGTTTAATGAAAAATATGAAGTGACAGTTTTTCAGGGTAAAGGTAGATAGGTATATTATGAGAAATCAAGTGAATTCTGCGGAACCCTAAATAATGTTACGTAGTGTTTAAAGGTAGAGCCAACTCGAAACATAAGTAGAGCAATCTTAGTCGCGCGGAAGTAACTCGACGTGGCAGGGTTTGTGCCTCTCAAGGGAATATGTAGGAAGATAGCAAATATTAGTTTCCTTCATGAGGTAGGATCTCGCGGTTCATTGACCCGTGCAAATTTTATGTTATAACATATTTTTTTATGTTCAGTAAACATTAGGATTCATAGTTGTTTATGTGTTTATTGATAAACTAATGGAGATACAACTAATTCAAATGACATGAATACAAAACATAGTGTTTTGCATATATTACGTTGGAGTCTAAATATTTAATTAATATAAAACTGATATAATTTTTAACAAGCTTACTTGATTATTAAAATGTAGGACGTATACATCCTAGATGCAATAACAAATTTTCGATTTTGATGTTATTTACCGATTTTACATTATATATTTGTGATATATACCTAATGTAAAAATTACGTTACGAAAAGGATATGCATGTATGTATGTCTGATTTGATTTAGATAGAGGCATTGATAGGATCGCTTGCAGCGGGCCGCAATCTTCAACGATGTCTGAATTCCGAATAATTCAGGCAGATTCGCACTAGACAACTTCGCCACCGTTACTTCGTGTTAGCATTCTGTCCAAGCACTCCTACGAATTATCTTAATTCCATGCAATTTCGTGATTTCGATTCGATCTACAACGCTTTATTTGGGGGATTTCTATGTTACCATTAACATTTCAAGCGCATTTCGTCTACATTCCACCAATTGAAAGTAGGTGTCATGTAAATTAGAAACGTGTTGTTTAAAAATCTGCCATCGAAAGAGGCACATGCGGCATTTTGCATTAGTTCATGAGAGTAGCCAAAGCTGTAACGTGAAGTCCGTCAAAGCCTTAGCCCGAGTGCATTGCATTCTATGTCTGTGTGTTCGAAGAAAGCCACCGTTAGTGTGAGTGGCTGTTGCTAGGCATACGTTGAATTCGCGATTGTTGGTCCGCGGGCGCGTCGCTCACACGATGAGCGTTGCCCCCGCGCCGTCGTGCTTTTACTCCTAGCTATAGCTGTGCCATGCGCCAGCCCCTACAATCCACTCCAGGGTTGCCGTTTACTGACATCTCCCACGTTTAGCCGCTCATTGTTTCCTCCATTATTAGTAATTGTCTTCAAGCAAGACTTTTTGCAATTATGGGCACGATAGTTATTTCAAAAAAATTGCGATGCAAAAGTGAGCGAATGTATTTTCTTATGTGTGATGTTTATAGATAACGTGCATTCGGCGCCCCCGCATTCGCTGGGCTCAGTTCACGCTGATCTGTATTAGGGCGAGCGCTGACCCGTGTCACTGGCACCCCCTGCAATGCACGCACAAGCCCATGTGTCACATCAGCCACTAAATCAGTGACCTCTGAGCTCTGCAAAATCGAATTATCCTGTCGCAGAACTTCTTTGTTACTGCGTCATTGTTGGACCCTTACCTCCATTACATTTATGCTGGGCCCGGTGTGATGTCTATTTAGTTGCATTCTCAGCTCCGTTGGAATGCTTCGTGCCGAACAGTGTTTACGAGCGTCTGGCCGATAGCTGGCCGACCAGTCATTACTAGCCATATCTCTATGCAGAGAATGAATGGCAAGTGCTTACAAACGAACGTAACAGCTTAGCTTTAAACGAGCGGGTGCAGGCAGGCACGTATAGGTAGTAAGCCTACTATATTATGGGAATTTTCCGTTACCTATTTAGATAGGTAGTTTTATGTAGGCCTATGGTTTCAGTTTGTGTTTGATACTATCCTTCGAACAAAGCATCATGAATGAGGTGTGAAACATTGACTTAAAACATAGGCGTGTGTTACCAACACGTCTATTTTTGTTGTTATACAAATACAACATCTGACCGCAAATAAAAATCCCAAGTTTAAATTTTCATTGATTGTGATTTCGCATAATATTTATAATTGACCCTCCAGAGTTAATGACTAAGCTAATGGATAGTTTGTAATGCTATTCTTGTATATGTAAATAAGTAGATGAGAGAGTCTAGAGACTATTACATTATATTTTTCCCTCCAGCCTACAATTTGATAAGATCGTCACACAGATATTCTTCAGTCCATCAGAACTGAGGAATATCTGTATGATCTACTGTATCATAATCTGGATGAAGAATCAGGATAAAAAGATCATACATCATGTTGGATCCGGCCAATGCACGAACCCTTCTTATTCTACTCTTTTTAAATTCGTTTCCTTATAATCCGTTCTTTCATTTTCTCTCATACCTTATCTGGCTAGGTGGGAATTGGCAAGGATCGAAAATGTATGGCTCTAAAATAATGGAAAATTTATTAAATTAATTGGCTCCAAAAACGCAATATCTTCGTAATGAAAGGATTCGAATAGTGTATAAAAGTAACAATGATTGCAAAATTTCCTGTTTTTGTTTCGAGATTGTATTGTAGGAAACTGGTTATAGCGCAAAAACGATAATAGAAAACCCTAGACATAGTATACAATATTTATACATCGCATTATCATATTACAAGGGAATCGTGGTCATCGCTTAGAAAATTATGCTATTCGTTTTCACTTGGAAACCTCCGCCAGAGAAAAAAACATCGTATTATTTTAAATAGGCTTATTCGCTAGGGGAATACGATCCCCCGAGTATCCTGCTTGCAGAAATTATAATTATAGTGTTAATTATAGAGTTCTTGTGAGCCTGCAATAGAGACGTGGCAATTATAATGACGTGATGAACTAACGATGGATCCTTATACCATCATTATCCAGATAGACTATGTTTAGTATTATTTAGTGCTATAAAACGAGTGCCATAAAGTGAGTTTTTAATCAACTGTCTATTATTCATGGCGTTGTAAAACATCCTGTGCGTATTTGCAATCCTTCTATATACCGTGGGTACCTGAGGTGGGTGCATGTAGGTACAGCTATCCAGCTCGTAAACCCGAGAGTTATAGCTCATTACGCCCGTACCAAAGGATTATTCCCCAGAGATATAGTGCTTTGCTAATATAACTCTCAAGCCAGACCTGAACTTGAAAAGTTCCTCCCATGGACTTATTTTACATTTTACATGAATGGTTATGCGTACCTACATGTCGACCATCATTAAAAATGTTTAATGAACCTACCCTCACATAGTGCGCCGGTTTTATTTATGCTCTCATAGTTATTTTATTAAAAGTAAGATTAATAATTTTATACACCTAACTACACTTTGAAATGACAAACCGAGTATATTCAAAATTAATGAGGCCAGATTTTCAGGCGGTATCCTTGTATTGATGATACTTTTTATTTAGGTACAACAGGAAATAAAGTTTTTCAAAACAAACTACTACGTTCAATTGGAGTCGGAGTTCGCAAAGTTTAGTAACTATTTAAGTATTTTGTTACAAAAAACTTTGTAAACGACTACAATGCTCTTCGAGATTATATAAAAGACAAACACGAATTTATGGTTGAAAAACATTTTACGATACGACTCATTTCGTAACCTAAGCGAATGCTTTTAACATAATATATTGCACAAGATAGGGATTTTAAAACATGCATTAAGGTGATGAACTAGTTTAAATTAATTAATAAATCAACATCTGACAGATATCATATAGACCAGTAGTATCATGAATCAATTCGTTTTGTTCATAAAATTAAATCCACAACGTGAAAGATTGAACAAGTGGAATGACCAGTCCGGGATCTTTGGTGCTCGTCTCACTGACAGCATCAATGCTGTTGAGATCGAGCAAAGAGCGATTTGAATGAATTACCCTTCAGCAGAGCACGGCCGGGGTCAGTCTGTGCGTGCAACCGACCCACATTTGAAGGATTACAAGTAGCTGCCGAGAAAATTTACCGCTAACATTGCCATATAAGCTGTATGAATTTTAGGTCGCTACAAGCATAGCATGCTCTTGTGCCGACATCTGCGCAAATATTGATTTAGTACGTCGGAGCCACAATGGCCGCGCCCGCGCAGCGCCACCGGCGAGTGAGCTCCAAGACGAAGCTGCATCAATATTCCTTCACTAATCCATCCTATCGATCCGATCTTGTCTTTAAGGCGATTCCGGTATGTGGAATAGACCTTTGTTCACACACTGTTAGCTGTAAGTCCACTTGTAAAATAAATAAATACACGGTCTAAAAAACAAGTCTGTTGTATAGTTGTGAAAAAAATTCCCTACATACTTTTTCGGGTTTAGATACCATACCTCGAAAAAAATAAGCGAGAAAAGAAACCCCTGACGTAATACCTTAAAAAAAGGGAACCTAACCCATCATCTACGTGTGTCATCAGTAGGAGCTCTACAATTTGAAAAACTTCAAACTTCAGAAGTACTGGAGACAGTTCTTAGGTCTTTAAGAGGGTCTTTAATCAGGACATAGAAGAATGAGCTCTAACAACAGGAGCAGTAGTGGAGATTACCTTCAAAGCAACAAATCCCAAACATAAAACCGCGTGAAGCTAACACTCACTTTGCTCGAAAAAAAATTAAACCTGCATCCGGGCAGAATATTTCTGCACAGGTTTACAATTATCTGGTATCGAATAATCTTGAAAAAGAGCCTACAGGAAAATGTTTCCGTGCTAAGTGCAATGTATAATGCATGTTTAGTTTTTGTATATTTTTATTAATGTCATAGCATGTGTTTAGCATTGCAGGCAAGCCGTGAATTTTTGCGTACAATATCAAAGTTAATTTAATGATATGAATATGGCTGTACCTACGTTTCAAATATAACTAAAAAAAAATAACACTGTTTTCCCCATAAACAGTCTACATAGGTACCTTATCTAATTCACGGATGAATAACGTTTTAAGTTTTGGTGTAACCATTATCAGCTAAAGCAATCTGGACTTATGTTAGGTATTTGTCGATACCATCTCCCTGTACAAAAACTCAGTCCACGCTTTGGACCATTGAATGGGGAGATGATTTGTATCGCAGATCTGAAAACCCGACTTCGCCAATAAAGTTCACTTTTGTTCACCACTTTGATCAAATATAGGAAAGCAGTATTTTATAACATTTTGAGCGGTCGAAGAACGCAATAGTAAAAATTTACGTTGAATTTGAATTAACGACTTTGATTGTATTATGTATGGCAAGGTAAGAAAAACCCAAGTATTGCACGTGAGCAATTTTTTACTGTGATTAATCGAGACAGTTAGCACTTAATGCGTATTTAATCGACATCACTTTGAAAAGATTACATAGGTATATGAGTAAATAACAAATCTATCCATAAATATAAAATCAAAGTAAGGAAGTAAATTACGTCAGCTCATCTGTACATTCGTAGCAGGTGCCTACTGGTAGTGTGTTATATGAACAGTCGTGATTGGCTCAAGCATCAAGATATTGAATGAATACTTATAAAAATTATCGTTATTTATGAATAAAAAACAGACGATGAAAAAATGCCTATGTTCTTTCAAGGTGAAGATGTCGGCTCACGAATGCTTTAAAAGCTGATTCAGGGAAGCTGTGAACAAGGAAGTAAGTCCAAAATACAGGTCTAACGACCGTTTAATATTGGAACATCTGAAATTATATACCCGTTTGTTATTTAAATAGCGGGTGACACGAAAACCGGAGTGCTCCATAGCAAATTTAAATTAAGTAGGCCCGGCTGTTAAGTTCGACGTTTGGTTTTATAACCTGTGCCATTTTGTAGAGTACCTAGGTAGCTAATGTGCTTCACTTCACTTCACCTGTAATTTATTAGTCTTAGAATAACTGGAATTCCCTTCTTGTAAATATTTTTATTCGGAAAACCATTTCAGATTAGTTTACTTCGTTGTTTCACTGTGTCATTTATCTGAATTTAAACAATAGAAATTTGGAATAAGTACGTTTGGGTAGAGTGGGGCACTAAAATTTTTGGTTTTGGGTCGAACGGAGCAAAATACCTATTGGGTAGAAAATTTGTGGTTTGAACGGGGCAGCACTCATTATTACAACTTCATCGTTTTTTTTTCATCGCTTTCTTATTCACAAAAATAATTTCATTCTTCTTTTTCTTGTCCTTTGGGCATGTCAAGTGTGAATTATTCATGTAAGGATTGAGTTGACGTATTACTTCTCAAAGAGAACCCCTCTCAAGATTAAAGGAAAACAAAGTAACCGGCTGTGTACACCGCTTCCCTGGTTGGGGTGAATTTTCCGTGTATTTAAGTGTGTTTGTGTCTTTAATTATTTATAGGTAACTTTACAGGTTTGAGTGAGTTTTCTATCGTCTTATAAATGCCTAAAATTTTGAAAATATGTAGGTATATACTAATATGGTAAGCAACCAGAAAGTTCCTATGGCCACATAAAATGCAATTAAAGAAAAAATTAAAGGAAGTTAAAGCTTCCAATTAGCCAAAAAGCTTTTCAAAAAGAAATGATTTCCTGCTAGCAAAAGGCATTGCAATATCAGCTAGCTCGCGCGTTATATTATCGCATTAAGATTAGAGATCAAAAGTGCGAGACGTTTTCAGCGGCAGCGGAGCGCAGCGCGGCGCCGCGGCAGCCGACCGAGGTGGTAATGTTGGCTCTGGGCCTCGCCACTCGCAGGACAATGACATCGCACGTTCCGCACCATAAAACAACCTGGACATTATGGACTGTTACCGACTCTTATTCGCACATAAACCTAGACAAATGCTGAATAATTGCGTATGTTACCGTTCTACGTAGATATGCTTCGCAAACAGTGAACTGTTTCGGAGCGTTCACCGGAACCGAGCCGCGATCCGCGACTCGATACTCAATGACACACACGCAATAAAATACCCGAAATCTGGTTTCTCGGTCACGAAAAGAGGTAAAGGTTCTCTTTAATGTATGAAACATCGATTTGTATTTAAAACAGCGATCGGGTGGGACACGAAACACTTTTTTCCTTTGTTTGTTATTGATGTTGTAGGTATCGCGCCCAAAAAATTTTGAATCAATCGCTGTTATCCCCAAAATGCTGTTTTATGGATGCGTAAACCTTTAATGCTCCACATAAAGCTTGTGGTGTCAGTATTTGAGCGCAAACAATAGGTTGTTAGTAGTTAGGTAGAGTCCTTATTCTCTCATACACTTTCGATCCGGGAGGGAGTCGGGTGCTATTCAAAGTGCCACAGACAAACCTTACCCAAGTTATACTTCGAACATATCGGTACAAATACTAATTGGTAAAAGACCTATTCAAACATAACATGAGAATTTTTACTCTGTAAATGGTAAAGTGGACATGTCTATTTGTTTTGTTATTTAGAGTGTGGGTGCTATGAGCGTGGGCACCGAGCCAGGCTCTTTAGGGAGGCAGCGAGCGCATCTCGACCCAATCGCAGCCGGATCCTATTTATCAAAATATTAAGATCTGTTACTGTTACTTCAGGACGCTCAATGTATAATAAATATTCATCATCATCACCAACATCATAATTCAGTCTATAGTAGGCCAATAACTGGACATAGGCCTCCCATAATTAGTGCCATAGCACCATATCCTCAACTTGCATTCAGCTTTGCCAGCAGTCGTTTACTGGTCGTCATCCTAAATATTACTTTAGAACTAGTAATAAAAATTTGAATTAATTTAAATAAAATACTTACCTACAATTGACGTTTCGAAAAGTTAGGGATCCGTATGAAAACTTCAACAATGTAACATCGTATAATATATTATAAATTGAGAACATTTTGTTCAATATCCGTGCAAAGTCGCGGCGGATCTTTGGTTTTATAATGAAAACCAAAAAGAATTATCAGAAGTCATAGAAAAAGAAAATACGTGCCAGTGCCCATTGATATGATCCTCATTGTTAATCTCCGCACTTGGCGTACCTCACAAAGCGAACAGATTTATGGAGGCTTCAGGCTATTTTACGCTGTTGTAAATCATACCGGCGAGGATTTCAAGACATTTACTCTTTCAATGAGTTTTGTTAATATCACCCTAACATAAAATAATCAGGCACTGGCATTTAAAGGAAAGCTAGCTTCTTTCAGTAATCAAAGAACTAAACTGAAATATTAGTCAGCACCAGTTGTTCCTTTCTTCTCCGTTATTGATATTTTTTATAGACATAAAATTTTAAAAGAATTACCTAGATTGATATCGCGTGATGTTCACCTTGTGAGTGTAGGCGCGCCGGAGTGTAACTTTGTAATGACCCCGAGTGATTTAGTACATTTGGCACGGTGACGTCACTACTTTCTCCCCAAAATCTAATAGACGCGAAAGGAGATATCAGCTCACTTTTGTGGGTAAAAAACTGACCGGCAAAAACTCGATCTAAATAACATCATAACCTACATTCCATTAAGTCGACCACGCGCTACATCTTTGAATGTGGGTTTTAAAGAGGGTCTACGTAGGGTCATATTCGTATGCATCTGTTTATCGGTCATTGTGGCCGGCATCGGCATCGCACTTGGCTATATTCAGATATTGATATTCAGGAGGCGAGCCCTGTCGTGGTTTCTTACACGCTCACTGCCACACGTCTGTACATAGCTCTAATAACTATCCAGACATGTTTCAACAATTCTTTGAACACCATGCCAAACTTGATACCCGTGTATGTTATTTAATTGTAAATTGTTTCGTATTCTTTGTTACTTCTAAATTACATCCATTGCATTGCATTTGAAATATATAGCATATTTTTTTACTATATCCTACTAATATTAAATTGCAGCCAGTAGAGTCTGCGAGTGATACAGAAACGAGCTCGCGCCGTTTTCGACATTTTTGTGGTTCAGTAACGGTTTCGGTTCCTACAGTCGTCGCCTCGGCGTCCGCCGACCGGACTAGACCCCTTCTAGACACACGCCAGTGTGTCAGCTAAGTTTAACAAAAAAATAACGACGTACAGGCATTGGGTGGTGTTTGCAAAACGATTTCGTGTAACTCACCGACGAGTCAAACCTACTTGCTTGTAATTTTGCTATGGTCGTCTTGGCAAGTCAAACATTATTTAGACTTTTACAAAATTTAGTGAGGTGTATACTTGCCAAGTAATAAATCAAATAATAACTTAAGATAACAGGAACTGCTATAGAACTTGGCACCTTTAAGATCAACTCTTTTATCGGCGAAACCATCAACCAAACTTGGCCACGATTTCACATTCATCTTATTGTGGGATTGTATCGATAAGTTCCTTTTAAATATCATTGCTTATGTTCAAGCTTTTTACCACAAGCAAGCATTAATAACAGAGCAGTGCGAAAGACAGAATAAATCATGACCGTCCTAAAGCATTCAAGAGAAACCTTTCATTTCAGATTGTTGTGCTGTTAGCTCGATTCACCGCAGTCGTCATTAAAACCATTGGCCGTTCCACCCCATTGTGGCTTTCGATTCTTACGAGTCTATAAACCTATATATCGCAAAGTATGTGGGTAAATTTGAAATGTGAATGGCAACACATGTACGTCGAGAGTGGCAGGTTGCGCGGGTCAATGGCACCTGCGAGGCCCAGTTTCAGTTCCCCATAAGTTGCCATTTTCTCAGGAAGGCGCAGGCGCTGTGCGCGCGGCGCTCGGGCGCGTGGCGCTGCGCGACGCATTCTGTCACGCCAGGACTCGCACGCGCATATTCACGTGCGAACGCATTAATGCGAACGCCTCACTCACCGACGCCAATGTTCACTTTTGAGAACATTCCTTTTATAGCTGTCGTTTCATAATAATCGTCCGATCGACGCCGCCGATGGGAAAAGTTACCGTAAGTTTTTACCACTGCCTCACATTCGTGACTGGCTTCTTTCAGCTGAGGCTCAACACCGGCTATGACGACACAATATTTTTTGCTAAATTCATGACTGAGCGGTAAACATTTGCATTGTTATATTTTTTGTAGGGACATTATGGTCGTGAGGTGTGAAGGAAGAGCGTCATCCAGCCACTTACCCAGCTCCCGCCAAACAAGCGTGTTTCCTTACGCTAATCTCTAAACAAAAGATTTTGGAAGCGCGCCGACCTTGCTACAGCCATCATCAATGATCATCACAGCGATTTAGTTTCATTTGTTTTCATGAATCATTTTCGTACACGTAATTGTTAATTCGCTTTTCTTTTGTTTAATTTAATTGCAGTCACGCATAAAGGAAGGATGTCGTGTCTTCGTCCTCTTCGACCAGGATCTAACTGTCATATTTGCACTCCTTGTTACAATTGGAGAAACGTTTATCAAACACTTAATAAAAAGAGGTGCGTTCTGCAATATTTCAGTGTTAACAAAATTTTGCTACAAGAAATAACTCCTGACATCCCGATCCCGACATGATTAACCTTAAGCGACAGGAAAACCTGTTGAAATTTGGGGTAAAATATATGCTAAATACGCGTATGCTATAATAAAGTGTTCTAATTGTAAGTATGAAAACAGAAAACAACTCAAGATAAGCTAAGTTTATCGCACAAAAAAAAATTAAAAAAAAAGGAACGAAATATCTAACAATGAATCATTATTAGTTAATGTTCTGTAGAGCCACGGCAACCGCGAAGCCTTCACCCTGGACTTGAACTCGGCTTGTGCAATCAAGCGCGCCGGATCTCAACCTCTAATGTCTTTACACCATTTAGACTGTCTTACCACGCAAGGCAATCCACTATTACCAATCCAAACGCGTTACAGGGGCCTTATTCTCTATGAAATGGGAGATTCCTTGCCTAAACCGTGTGATGTCACAATGTGTTCTAAATACGAATTTGTTCGATTCCACGCCGCTTTCTTGTCATATCAGTGAAACACGTTGGTATTGGCAATAGTGAATAAAGGCCCAGATATAACGGCAGCGGCATGGAATCGGACAAAACTATATTTAGAAAACGTTGTGACGTCACTCGGTTAGGGCAAAGATATGTCATAGAGAATGAGGCCCCAGTGACTATTCACCCTTAGAATGGAACAAATATTTGCGAGTGCAAAGTTTAATAAAGTAATTTAGAAAATAAATTACATGAAAATTATCATTAATTTACAGCAACTTAATTTTCTACCAACAAAATATTCAGAATGTTGTAATATAAACTTAAACTGAAGAAAACATAATGAACCTTAGACGTTTAATAAAGTAAATTTGATAAGATATTACATTGAAATTATAATTAATTTACAGCAACTTAATTTACTACCATAAAAATATTCAGAATGTGTATTATATAAACTTTAACTGAAGAAAACCTAATAAACCCTAAACGATTAATCAAGTAATATTGATAAGATGTTAAATAAAAATTATAATTAATTTACAGCAACTTAATTTACTACCAGCAAAATATATAGAATGTGGCAATAATAAACTTTAACGGAAGAAAACCGAATAAACCCTAAACGGTTAATCAAGTATGATAAGATATTAAATAAAAATTATAATTAATTTACAGCAACTTAATTTACTACCAGCAAAATATATAGAATGTGGCAATAATAAACTTTAACGGAAGAAAACCTAATAATCCCTAAACGGTTAATTAAGTAATATTGATAAGATATTAAATAAAAATTATAATTAATTTACAGCAACTTAATTTACTAGTAGCAAAATTTATAGAATGTGGCAATAATAAACTTTAATGGAAGAAAACAGCCTTAGACGTTTTAACTGAACGCAAGGTAGTTAATTCTCATCTAATCAAAACTACATCTAGAGTTTCGTCACCGATAAAATCCTCCCATAAGTATAAAAAATCTCATATCGCCGTTGGTACACCTGCCTTGCATTGTTCGTACAAACTAAGTAATAACGCGTATATTATAAATGCGAATGTTTGGATGTTTGAACGTTTCTACGTTTGTTACGTATTCACGCTAAAACTACTGAACGGATTATACTAAAATTCTGCATAGATTTGGGTATAGCTGGAATAACTACTTTAGGCTACTTCTCCCTTAAATCTGTTCTCGTGGGATAGAAAAAGGTACTTTATTACTTTTAAGTCTAAGTTTACTTTGTTTTCTATCTTTGTTGTTTGTTTTTATGCTATCTTTGTTTGTGAACCAAATAAATAATTATCTGTCTATAATATTGGGTATGTCTGTTAAGATAGAGTACTTATTATATGAAATAAATAAAAAATACAAAAACTTTATACGTTACCATAGAAAAACCTTGCGAAACTTCGGGCAGAAACAAGTTATATAATTTCGGCCTACGAGACGTGGTAGCTTTGATGTAATGGTTCTCATGGAAACCTTCACCCTGGACTTGAACTCAAAGCTGCGCATGCAATCAACCGCGCCATTCGCACTCCTAATGTCTTCACACTTTACTAACTGCATTTTATTTTTATTTTTCTTGATAATTGCCTGTCTAATCTTTTTATTAATGAGTGTGTTTAACTGTTATGATAACTAGTTGAAAATGGATATGCGATGCTTGTTATTACCTGCCGACGAGTTTATGTTTTCGCTTTCCTTTATCAAGTCAATTTACTGCTACATATCAATGTATATCATAACGTTCCAAATTCAAGGTAATTTTTTATTGTTTAAAACTCGAGATTAAATTGCTTTTCATAATTAACTTAGCTGGAAGTCTTAGCTGGAAGCTACCTAATAAATATAGAAAATCGTGCTGAGGTGATTTGATTAATATTATTAAATAAAATTACAACAAACAGAACCATATTAAATTTACAATTGGAACAAGTGAGCTAACTGCAGACTGTTGCACGTCATCATCAGGCCATCTTACTCAGCTGGTCATAGACCCCCCCTAATGTGCGCCTTAGGGTCCTGTCTGTTGCTAGCTATTATCTTTAAGGTTTTACATCCTACCCCCTGATAATAACCATAACAATAAAATATTGCCTATAACGCCCACTCCTTATTAATCTAAAGTTTTAAGTACCTACATTGTTACGGTACCTCTGCCCATCCAAACTGCGCCGTATCTAAACGAGACTCAACTTTATTTAAAGAAACAACAAAAGAAAACAGGAGGCGTCGGATTCAGTATCTCACAAACTGCCTTAGTTAACTTAGCAGAAGGGAAACAACAAAAACAAGACGGCACAAGCAAAACTCGGGAAAAGTTATAGCCAGGTGAATAAAGGCGACCGCCAGCGTCGAGGGGAGCGCCATATATTCCACCGCTCAAACGGGGACCGAAGTGCCTATCGACTAGATTAACTTTGCAGTTCGTAATAACTTCGCCACGCTCAGTAGCCTGTAAGACAAATTACCTACTGCGACAAGTTATTACACTTGCATAATATTCGTAATGACCAAGTCTGCGGGGACAAAAACTAAAAGATAGGCACCGCAACGCAGGAAAAACCGCACTGGCGAGGTGTGTTCTGTCATTAAATTCTAGGCTTTTATTTGCATTAACATAATATTTTATGCGATTGGAAAATATGAATCTAATGTTAAATTTTCCCGTTAGTCATTGGAGAATCAAAAGAGGTTTTCTGTGAAATTAACTGGCTATGGGAAAACGTTGGCTTTAGCGCTATATTTATTGAGATTGAATAAATAAACGTCAGATACAGTTAAAGTGTCTGACACCCAAGAGTTTGTTCGCTTGACACCGAAGTACGTGCGTCTCGAACTCTCACGTAGAGCATTTACTGAGACCGAACTAAATACTTTCTAATATTCCTTTCAATTTGGTAAGATTTATTGTAATTGGTGTAAATATCGCTTAGATACAGATAATTTGAAGCGCTATTTGCATTCAAATTTTTTTTTTAATTTCTTAATCATCGTTATCTGTAGCCCAAACAAATTCTCTATATTAATTTCTCTTTATGTGCCTTTTTTCAGGCATTTTTATTGATTTTTTTGAAATAATAAATAAATGTTTTAATTTGTTTTGTTAATATGGTATCAGGAAAATATATATTTTACATTAAAAATAATATAGGTTTAAACCCTTTATATAAATTAAAAACTATCTACCTAACCTATAATGTATTATTAAAAACCAAACTTTTTGTACTTATTTCCTTTTGTCGTCAGATATAACATAATAACATCATTCATATTTATTTAATAAGTCCAAGTTCAAAGACAGAAAATATGTTGCACGTATTTTATATAGTCGAAATGGAATTCTGTTTCCAATCTAATTTTTGAAGTATAATCGTTAATGATTTGCGGTGGTAAGTGTGAAATATTGGATCCGTTACGCTCGTTGACGAAGCACGCGACTTCATTGGAACCATTTACGATAGTGTATGCTATTATTGCTATGACTTATACACTTCAAAATTAATTTTGGTAGATTATTTTTGTTAGGTATAAAAAATATTTTACAAGCTCCGGCTTTGTAGTCTAATCTTCTTTTATAATTCGTATGTGTATGAATTTATATTTTGTTAATGTAATTTTTTTAAATTCCTACATAAAATTTGTTTCATGTAGGTTTTAAGGTAAAAAACTATTTTATTATCCATAAAAATATTTTTTATTTTATAAAACGGTATAAGTACAGTTATTTTGTTCCATAATCACATTTCTATACAAATCGGATATTGCACGGTAAAAACTAAAAGTAGTTTTGTAAAATACACCTAAAACATTATAATTTTCATCTAACACAAGGCAAGGCATACCTAATTAGTCAATCTTCTCGGTGACACAATAGGAGATCAATGTATGATTTATTCACATCAATCAATCAATCCAAATAAGAATACAATAATTTTACAATTTATTCACAAGTTTGCCCATTATTTCCTATTTCCTGAAATGCAACAGCGGAAAAGCTCGCCGACCGGCTTTTTCAGACGCTACGCATGTATGCGGTGCGGCTCAGGTGAACTGCGTTATTATAACATAAAAGTAAAATAATAGAAGCTAACAATGTTGCTATTTGTTAAAAACACAATTGTTCTATGTGTATTTCTAATATATTTTCAGAAAAAACGGTGGCATAACTGAGTACTTCAGTATTTTTCAGCGTAGGTATGAATACTGATAACGCAAAATATTATAAAAAGACTTACCAGTTCTGCACAATGAATATATTCTCGATCACTTGAAGTGGCGATGGAGAAGAATGCAAAGTTGTCGATACAATGTGAGTGTCCAGTGTCCTGAGTATAATTGTTCGTATAATGCCGGAGCGTGGTGCTTTCGGCGCGGCCGGGCCGGCACTGACGCGAGGCGGGCGCTCGCGCGATGCCCCGCTCGACGTCGCTCCTCCGGAGGCTTCGCGGCCCGAGCTTTCAGCGACACACGACCCGCACGCACTTGCACACTGC
Source organism: Eupithecia pulchellata (assembly GCA_963931895.1). Taxonomy (NCBI): domain Eukaryota; kingdom Metazoa; phylum Arthropoda; class Insecta; order Lepidoptera; family Geometridae; genus Eupithecia; species Eupithecia pulchellata. The sequence goes on along the minus strand of OZ007527.1, from coordinate 6,893,909 downwards.
ACTCGCCCTCGTCTACCCACGCGTTGCGATTCTCGACCACCGTCTACTGTTCCGAGCGCCCGACGCACGTTTGAACTCTTTGCAGTGTCTGCTTTAGCGTATAAATATGAGCTCCAGTGGCGGGGGCTGGCCGCGGAGCACGGCGCATCGCGAATCCACCGAGCTCGCATTCGAGATGCAGCCGGTGTCCTACCCATCGATTTTATTGCTTGTCTATGGGATTCAACCAATTAGCAAAATTCCCACCTACAGGCTATGGTCGGTCGTGACTGTTCCCGTAATCGATGCGCATGTTGCGTATAATTATAAGATAACTAGTTTCAAGCACCTTTATGACATGGCTCAGAGTATAATCGGCGTCGAATTCATTTTCGCTGTTATGGATGCCATAATTTCTTTATTATAGCTCAAGATTACCCGTTAATCGCCCGAAGTGCGGTTCACCAGAGAAATAATAAACTATTACGTACACTTACATGTTATATTAAAACATTACTATTTATTGCTAAACAACATGTTGTTTAACAGCTCTCATGGTGAATTTATGCAAAAGAACCTTTATTTGTTATGTCCCTTCCACATGAAGGCCCGGTCATGGCAAGCTTCGGTTTACATACTGTAAAATCTATCAGCATCATAAGAGACGTTTGTGAAGACCCGGGTAACATGTGGAAAGACCATTAGGTCATCCGTCTCATACCAACCTGAATGATGATGATAAAAAAGAGATAATAATGTAGTTGGTGCACCTTGTTGCAGTCCGTGCGTCCTACGTGCGTATCCCACATCCAATACATCGTAATTCGTTACGGCCTTATACTCAATCTTTTCTTGATGTTACTCGTCTTGTAATACGAGTAGGTAGGTAATTCCGATCTTGTTTTGATCAAGAAGATAAGATAGCTGAATCTTCGACCGTCGTCGAAAGATAGTTACCTAGATACATACACTCGAGAGCAATGAAGCCGGGTCACTCAAAGAAAAAAAAAATCGTCACTCAAAGAAAGAAAAAATCTCGGAAAGTAAGAATGCTAGGTTAATGCAACTAAGGGTTACTTTCCGAGATTTTTTTTTCTTTGAGTGACCCGGATTCATTGCTCTCGAGTGTACTTAAACTATGAATTGAGAAATAAAATAGTACATTCATTCATTTAACTTTTTCACACGCAGAACTTAACCTCAATAAATAAATATATAATATATAATAATGCTGGACAATTCACACAGGACATCCAAATCATCTAGCCCCAAGCTTAGCAGAGCTAGTGTTATGGGACTAGATGACTATACTTAATAAATATTACTTGATAGGTACATATTTTTTACTATACATGACAATGACCATTTGTCCCGAGGCGGGATTCGAACCATCCTGTGACACTGGCGGACCTCGCCCACCTCGCCTCAGAGATCGGCAACAACGTTGATTGTATTTTATTCTATACTCTTATATTATAAAGGTGAAAGATTTGGTTGTTTGAAATGAATAGGCTCCGAAAAAACTGAACCGATTTGAAAAATTCTTTCACCATTAGAATTCTACATTATCCCTGATGAACATAGGTTATAGAGTATTTTCCAAAAAATTTGGGAACCGCAAGAAAAAGCATTTTTTTGTTAAATAGACAACTAACTTTTTAAAACACTAGCGGCATTGCCCCGTGCAATGCTAGTGTTTTAAAAAGTTAGTTGTTGTAGTAGTAGTAGTAGTAGTAGTCATTATTTAACAAAAAAATGCTTTTGGAACAGCTCTTACAGCTAACAGTTATTACTGCTTATTCATTGCCCTGTAGCTGGGCGCCACGCCATACTACGAAGTCTTGGAGCATAGCTTTGGCTCATAACATAACATAACAAATTATTTTAAATACGCGGGTGGTTTTTAAATGCCACGAGAATCTTAAAGCATATCTAGGTATAATAGTATCCACTCCAAGGTTTTCAAGGCTGACATAAAATTATTTATTAAATTTGTATGTTACAAACAGTTACAAACATAGTAAATAGTAGCCAAATCTAGCCATAGTATTTACTCCGTCCTGGCTAAAATATTCATCAGGAATTTAAGCATTTCTTTCCCAGATATCGAGGCTCCTTTAAAATTAATTTGACTGTTTCGGCAACTCCGCAACGGTACCCTTAAATTACCCAAACACCGTTAAAATTAAAGCAGCTCTTTTCTGCCAATAAAACTCCATTATCCGGAAGGATGCAGGCGGTAAATAATTTATTTGCACGAATTAGTGACTGATGGTGACTGATGTACTTGCTGGTAAAACTAGTTTCTGTACAGTTAACTAAGTACCAACTATATAAATCAGCCAACTCATATTTAGATTTGAAATTGATTCCCGCACATTATAGAGTAATTTTACATTTCACCTAAAATATGGATATGATATCAAGATAAATAAAACGAATCAAAGCAACGTTAAACAAAGAAATTATTATACTAAACTAGCTGGGTGCCCGCGGTTTCACCCGCGTAACTCCCGATCCCGTGGGATTTTTGAGATAAAAAGTAGCCTTTAAGTTATTCCAGGTCATAAACTATCTGTATCAAAACCCGTTTAGTAGTTTTTGCGTGAAAGATTAACAAACATCCATTTATACTTACAAACTTTCGCGTTTATAGTATTAGTAGGATATCTGCTGCGAATATGCATTTACAAAAAATAAGTTATTCTGAATAAATTATAAGATTGTTGCTGCAATAATGTAGTGCTGTAAGAGGGCATTGTGTAAATTATCAATCTAAATAAAAATATATAGAAATCTATATCTACATTTGTACTAATATTATATAATATTATATTCATTTATTACATACATATACATATAAATAACATAATATTATAGAGAGGAAACATTTGATTGTTTGTTTGTTTGACTAGAATAGGATTCGAAACTACTGGACCGATTGGAAAAATTATTTTACCATTAGAGTTCTACATTCTGGTACGAGTATATAGAATATTTTTAAAAGTTAGGAATCCGCATGAAATATTCAATAATAAAACCATGCGCTATAATATTCAACTTCTTATTTTATTATGGCGCCTCTTGCTTTTCGCTACGACTCTGCCAGTGTCAGTTGTAGAGAGTTATAAACATCACAATTCGTCACTGGGGTGCGGGAGGAAAATTAATGTCAACATTCAAATTCGAGAGTCAATGTCAAAAAGCCCTTTGCAGCTAAAACAGTTATGGATCCATATGAAAACTTCAATGTAATTGAATCAGACACATATTGCCATAACGAAGAAGTCAAGTCAAGTCAATGTAACCGAACGTGTTAGTTTGTATAAAACACATGGATGATTTAAAACTATTGTACGGTGCTTTTATTGTTTGCTAGCTAAAACAAATAAAAAAACCTTCATTTTGCAACATCAACAATATCAACATGCAGACAAAAGCTTCCTCTAATGCGCATTTTGGAGATAAGTAAAATTATTATAACCTTTTAAAAATAGGTAACTTGGGAATGTCCTAACATCATTATGCTGGTTGTGTGTGAATACTTGCCATTCCTGACACGGCAGCGACCTTATTACTGTGGCTAGGCTAGACTAACACAAATGAAATACCTCAAACTTTACTGTAGCTAGCTAATTTGCCAGGAGCGTCGTACAGTACTGATTTAAATTATAAGTGTATACACTGTGATGACACTTTAATTACACTAGAGTGGCATACAGTGAGTCAAACACCTAGAACTTCAAATTGGACTGCTGCCGTAAACAAAAGATCACAGGTCTTTTGTGCCTCAGTTCTACTTTCAAATATATTTAATTAACTATTAACCGTTAGTTTTGGTGTACCACAAGGGGGCATCTAGGAACCAACAATGTTGCTTATTTATATCAATGGACTGTGCAATCATCATCGACGAAACCGCGCTCTTTTTTTTATGGGGACAATTGGAATGATGTGTTCTGCAGCGAACAGCTAGGCTTCAATAGGGTCTGCAACTGGCTAAAAAGGAATATCCTACTGCTGAACGTAACAATGTCCAACTACAGGCTGTTTGTATTAAAATCCAGTCAAAAAGTTTACTGGATTTTAATACAAACAGCATGCTTCCAACTTCCATCTGATGACCACTCACTGATTGCACACAACTGTAATATCTCCTCGCTCCAAAACAATGTCTGCACCAGCCCTTCTTGGCAACGGGTCCACAACATCAAATATCTGGGTTATAGATACCATATCCTCGAGACTCCACAATCCTTATTATGAGACTGAGAATGCTCATCTACATTTTCAGAGCCCTAAAACATGTTGCCAACCGAAACATCCTCAAAATGGTCTACCTGAATATTTGTAAGAATTTTTTTTGTAAGCCCATTTGTAACTGGAGAATATAGTCTTATTTATTATTATTTATTTATGAATAGTAGGTACCTACTAATAAGAATACCTACCGCAACCCGGTTGTGAAAATTTGGTTTTACAATTTAAATAATTTTGCAAGTAACAAAACTAAAAAAAAAAAACAAAAAAAGTTAGTAAACTCTAACCTCCATCAGAAGCCCTAAAAGCCCTCAAGAGAATTCCCCTGAAAGCTTTATTTTTGCACTTTTGTTTGGATACTACGTGAGAAATTCCATTCAATAGTTAAGAAAGTTCTTGTTCCACGAAAAAGGTACCTATATATTTAAAATTATACAGCCGAATCCTTGCTGGTAGGTAATTGCACTACAAAAATGTGCAGTATGATCAGATAAAAGGATATTCATTACCTACGCTTTATCTTTAGCATAATGGGTCTGAGTCAATAATGTAGGTATTTGTGGTAACTAATGAAACTTAGGAACAGGATTATTGTATGTGATATTATCGACGGCGTCGTTGTAGCGGTATCGGTGCCGCGGGCTAAAGACGGGTCATATTTTCGATTTCCGGACATTTCATTTTGCTTCACTGGATAACAGAGTCTAACTTTCAATTCGAATTTGAAGTTCACTCTAAATAAGTTTAATATATCTAAGAATAATACAAAACCTATGTAAATATAGCATTTGTTACAAGTACGTACTTACTTATGTGACATGCACCTGCATTAAATTTTATATAAATGTTATATATAGATATCAGATAGATAGCTATGTGAAATATTGTGATAGGCAAACTTCATTAATTTACAAAGAAACTAAGAAATTCTGATATTCTTTACAACAGAATCACCGGTTGATAAACACGAGGCTGTGTGACGTCACAGCTTGACGAATCGAAACCAATTTGATTCCCTTATTTACTCATTTACTTCTTTATCAGCATTTTTACGTACACGAGTTGCAACTTGGATTGACAATGTTATTTTTACATAACAAGCATAATGCAAGGCTACAGCGAATCGAAAATTGCTTTCGTAATTTATCGTTTCTAGTTGTTATAACAATATTATAGGTAATATATTATCTTATTAACCTTTTGGTTGGTAAAGTTTGAACGAGAGCCATAATCAAATAATAATGTTTCTAACATTTTATAATATGGTTTCAAAATTAAAAGTCGGCTATCACAATATCAATGGCCGCAGTGATACTAAAGCCCCCAAAAGATAAATAATTTATTTTTTAAGTTGATGCATAAGTTTAATAAACTGCAAATGCATAACCCGTAAAAATAATTCACACGGAACAACCCACCCATATCGGCGAGCATTTCCTTTGCTTCACTCTTTTGACGCATTCGGAGGAAATCGTAAGTCACTGTAATCATAACAAATTACGGTAGGAAGATAGCTGCCATTTCTGATTATCACATCATTCTTCATGATCTGGGTTCTACAATGAAATATTTATCCTTCTAAGCTGAAGGCCAGTGACACCGACAAGCGCCGCTTTTTATAATAATTAAAGCGGACTCAATCCTAAGATAACGGCCTGAGCATTACTATTCTAATTTATTATCCGAGTATTTTTTCGGCATCCGCAATGTGACACACATTTTAGGACGTATAATAACTGTAGCAGAAATTTGATTGATATGTATGTAAGTCCGTTTAAGTTTGCTTTAGTTATCTCTTGCTTGGCGCTTTTATTTTTATCTCTTGCATTGCTATCGCAATGTTTTTACTAATTTTGAGATCATTGATGGTTATCAATGAATTGAAACAAATAATAAATATTTACCATCGGGCTAGACCACTTTTGATTTGTGTGCCTGATGTGAAAGAACCAATAAATATGTGCAAAATAAATTGTCTCCGTTGATCACATGTTCCAGCTGGCTTTTTGGAGCTGCAATAAGAAATGCAGTTCTAACTCACTAAATATTAAAGTGATTCACAAAGGAGCTTTGTGTAAGTGTTATGATAATCTATCGCAATATAAGTGACCCTATAATAGAATATCGGAGCGACCCTCGACATAAAGGTTCATCGTAGACGCCACCTGTTCCAAAGATAATTCGGATGTTCGGGCGGCCGCGGGGGCGCGGCGGGCGGGCGGACGTCGAATAAAGAATCGCGATGTGTGCAGATTTCACGGCTGTAGTGGTAGCTATTCGCGGCGACTATTGATTTTGTCCACCCCAGACCGCACGCCGAATTGCATCTAAATTTCCGGTTACGGCACTTTGCAAAAGGTTGCCTAGCATTATTGCCTAGCGGTGTCTAATTAAATAAATTCTAAAAGGATTTTAAAAGCTTTTTTTCATTAACCTGGTTTAGAATGGTCTACTTCCATATGATTTTTTTTTCATTTTACATCTCATATCCATCCAAATCGACAATATAATATTAAACCATAACAGTATTTGTATTTATTACAAAGTATTCGTAATACATTATTATGTGAATTCTTTTGCGTGTAACTTTTCAATAATAAAACCATGCATTGACCAAAAATAACGTTTACCGGAACTTTTGCAAAACGGAAAAAACCGCAAGTTACTAAAGTATTCGAAGGGTCAGAGACTTAAAACCCGCAACTGAATCGAATCAGACCTTCCACGAATTTCCCGATTATAAACCGGCCAAGCTGGGAATCTCGCGCGCATACGTGATAGGATGTTAAAAGGTTTCCAATACACATTCTTCCCCAATAAAAAAGTGCACGGAATACAAACGACACACAAATTACGTACAAAACTGTTAAGCGACGAAGACTCGCGTAGCTCTACTAATCTAGTTTAGCGCCAGACAAAATCTTCTAAACTCTTAAAGCTGTCTGTATCTTAATGGCATTGTTTCGGTTGTTTCGTGCCAATTCAATTTAGCCAATTTATCTCAATCCGTTATAAAGTTTATTTCAGTTAGTTCATTTAATTTTAAAAGCTAAGCTTAAGAAATGAACTTTTGCTTAAGAGAGACAAAAAGATGAAAGCTTTTGTTCTTGTTATAATACTTACTTGTTGACTCTAAAATTATATAATTTTATCTCATATAGGAAAATTTGTTTATTTACACGAGTACGTCATGGCATTAAATAAACTCATTGTTAGCGGAGGTATAAATCTTTAATCAAATATTGAAAACAGTTTATTCTTCGACTTAATGAATAGCATGACCTCATAACAGCTTTATTGATGGCACATGTAAAATGTACTATGATGACACATATTTGTTTAAGTTTGCAATTAGGTATTGTAATTTTTTTCAAGACGTCAAAGCACCCCCTTTACTATTGATCTCCTTGCTACATAACATGCAAACAAAACAGTGTGTAATTTAAAGATTTAAAAAACTAGCTTTAACACTGTGAAACCTCCACATCATGAGTATATCTTTTTTGGTTGGTAAAACATACAAAATTTTGAATTTTCTAGAAAGCCCTCGAACCCAATTTTAAGCTTACGTGATTCCTGGCACGTTCGATAAGGAGGGTGGCTCTTAAAGGTTCTCGACTCCTCAACCCTTTAATTGGCTATGCTATAAGCACATTATTCTTATTGATCGATTTTCGCTACGTAATATTCTTGAACACTAATATTTATCTTCATTAATATGAGTACCTGAACCTATAAACCTAGCTTGTTTAATAGCTGTAGCTCTCCATTTCAACAAGACTTCTAAATGAATACACCTTTTATTATGCATATTAATCATTTATGACTGTACAGTACACAATATCTAATCGCACTATTTGCCATGAGCAACCGCTTACCCTGGAGGTACGGGTTCTCCTAGGCATGGTCGCTATGTGAAGCACATAAAGCATGTGAGTGTCGCCGGTGGAGGCGAGGCGGCGGCGCCGGCGACGATTCTCGTTTGCGCGATGGCTATCAGAAGCGCAATCCTCTATTCCTCGCAGTGCTAATCAATGAATAATTACTCTGTTTAAGGGGCACCTCTATAAATAGCCGGCTGGAGCGCTGACCTGGAGCGACGGGTTAGTCCGGCCCGACAGCCGCGGACACTCGCAGCAGCCTCGCTCGCCCCCCGCCACCCCTCCTCCTGATGCCCTCCGCACCATCGCCTCCGCCATTCTTCCAGGGTTGCTCCATTCCTGTACTCTTTTTATCTAAATAGCCCACGGTTCTATCCCGGAGGCCGTTTTCGCATTCCGAACTTTGACTCACTCTGCTGATTGCGGATTGGAGCTTGTTTTACACCTTGTTTTTACGTTTATTTCTATACAAATAAATGAATAGAATTTCTTGTTTTATGAAACACTTTGCAAGCAATCAAATCTAATCAAATTTAATATGTATGTGCCAACTTAACAGCTTACCTTGGGCAGTTGTGAGTACATCAAAGAACTCCTTGGGGAGTATAATTTTTTCTTTGTAGTACCTATATGTATTTAGATAGTTTATCGTAATGTATTAATTTGATTAGCATCCTTGGCAGCCCTATAAAGTCGCCAGCACTCGATACGCCTCCGACTCCACATCCTGCCATTTTTTGCTAAATTAGCTACAAAAGGAATCTTTGTAAGCAAAATGTATAGATACACAATCATTCTGAATCGACTATCTCAATTTCACTTTACCCTCATTCACGAACTCAAACCAACCTATGCACTTAACCTTAACATAAAGGGCATGATATAATATTTGAGAAGTGGTTAGCGCTCCGTCAGGCACAATGCTACGGGGATTGTGCGTGTGATTTTACAAGTAACGGCAGTTCTAACCGAAGCTATCGAACGGAGTACCTTCGGTGCCAAGGGGTTATCTGCTATCTACCTTCTATAGGAAGATAGTTAGATACAAACGGCATAACAATTCCAAGGCTCGTTTACAGACATACCAACACTAGTGAGAAATCACAATACAGATAAATAAACCCGACGCTTTGCCCGAGCACAGAGAGGTACAAAGAGCTCGAGCGATGAGAAAATTAAATCAGTAAATCACCTGGACCCTGGTTGTTTTTTTGGTGAACCAATTACCGAGTGCGACAATGGCATAGACATTGGTGAGCTGAGTCCAGCGAAGGCTGAATGCGGCGCGGCGGCGGCGGCGGCGTGGAACAAATGCGGAGACGACGCCAATTTGCCACTCAACATGACAAACGCTCGCCACCTTATTTGTATAACGTTAACATACTCAGGCAGGTACGTGCTATATTAGTTTCTGTGCTAGATCAAATACCTCCGATTAGACAACATTTCCATCAAATAGGCACAATTTTATGTCGATAAAAAACCAAGTAGGTGTAGTGAAGCTGCTTGAATAAAACGACTTGTTGATTTAACTGCTTTTTATCTTTTCATCATAGGTAAGTAACAGAAGCTCTGTTATGATGAAAGGATAAAAAGCACTCAAACATTATTCCAGTCTCAAAACAAGTATAATAAGTTCTATATTGAGATCCTTTAATGTATCTTTGATCCCTTTTAAACGTATCATAATCTACAGAGGCTCCAGCCTGTCGGTAATTAAGGTCGCCGAAGTGGCCTTGGGTGTCAGACATCATAGAACCTGTACAGAAGAAAATGATAAAAATGACTTCATAGCGATTAAACTTGTTATAATGAATTACGGCATTGCAAGGACGCAGTAAAGTTGAATATTGCATCAGAAAGCTGCGAATGAGGGAGGCAACGATCGCGCGGAATGTCGGCGGGCGACGATGCAAGCGGCGCAGGCGCAGCGCAGGGCTCGGCAGGCAGCGCGCCGGCGCCGCCGCCACGCCCTCGCCCGCTCCCGCTTCCGCTGCAGCCTGTGACTCTCGACATACAACTCTCACATCATCCCCTGTTGAAGAAATTCACAAAATCTATATTATAAAGAGAGAAAATTAATTGTTTGTTTGAATTGAATAGGCTCCGAAACTAATGGACTGGTTTTAAATTCTATAACTATTAGGATGCTACATTATCCTGTATATATGATGAACATAGGCTATATAAAATTTAAAAATAATAAATGGATCCGTATGAAAACTTCTTCAATGTACCCAAAGTGTGTAAAAAATATATTTTTTGGAAATTATGTTAATACCCCGAGCTGACCGCTAGTCTTTTTAGCGTAAAATAATTTTTTTTCTCAATGTTTGCATTCGTAAACCGTAAACGTAATGTTTTAAACTAGCCTAAGCTCTGGATCCAGGGTTTCTCATAGAACCACTTGAGACTTAAATTAATAAACAAAAGTTAAAAATAACAATAAAATACGAAAAATATAAAATGTTCGCGAATTTTCGTAACATTTTTTTTGACACAACACACGTAACTAAGAGTTCCAATAACAAAAATAACCCCAAAAATTATGTATCTACCTACCTACTGCTGTAGTCACAGTTAGAAGAAAACAATACAGAAAGACCCTAACTTGTATCTGTTAAATTAAAGTTAACACATAGGCTTTTCACATAAAATATCACCGAAAGTTTTTTACTATTTGTGTAATATGTAAATAATCAGACATCGACCTAACACCTAATAAAATCAACATACTAGATGTAGAGCAGCTATTTTTATGTCAAACTGGACAATCAAGTGACCGTTATTCGAATATACCTCTATGCATAAAATAATACTAATTTAATCAATGAACTATGGATCAGTGGAGCTACTTGTAGATTGTTTCCAACAGTCTGTAGTTAGCTCAATTGTTTCAATTATAAATACTAGTTCTAATTTGGTTCTTAGTGTGACCCGAGAGCTTGTCAGTACCTGGCGCAGCGCATCAGCAATGCCATACAGCGAGGCAATGCAGCCAGCGTCTTGCTTCCGATTGGTATTGATATGGATCAGTTGAGCTACTTTTTGTTTGCAACTGCATTTAGCTCAATAGTTCAACTATAAATACTAGTTGTATTTTAATTATTTAATTGTTATTTTCTTTGTAAAAAAAATAATTTAATATAACTTAGGACTAACAAAATAAAGTATAGTACTCATGTCTTATGGGATAAGTTAATCTACGTGCCTGAGTAAAAACCTGTTTTCAGGCAAATAAAAAAAAGTTTTCCAGGCATATAAAAAAGGTTGTATTCTTGGTTAGTAAATGTTGTTCACCAATGCAGAACTAAGTTTTAGGGCCGATCTCCGCTATACTATGCTGTGACTCAGCCTCTAAACGTGCATTGGGGAAGTACGTGGATAATTTTCTTCTCGTTGGCCCACATGGCTGACCGCTTTGGCGTCATTGGCTGATTTAACGGGGCTCGGATCAATTATGATCATGAATTTTTCCTTAACAAAGTATGAATCATCAGAAACAAAGGTCTTTTCTTTATTTTAGGAGTTAGGAATCTTCAATTAAATCAAGTAAGGCCACTGACATTATGAGAACCCAGCTCTAATTTGGTAGCTTTGTTTAAGTTTTGATGATACTTATTGATTTAATGGTCATTTCATTTCATTAAATGAATGGATACAGACGAATAAGGGTTGCCTCACACGTACAAAAATCTAAACCTACCTCATCACTTACTCGTACTCTAATAATGTTACAAACTTTTACAAATTGAGGACGTTTTGTTACAATTATTCCGTATTTTTGTATATACTATAACAAAGATAATTTTATTCATATTATATTTCAATTGAAACCATTTAGTTAACTGCAGACTGTTGCAAACAAACTACAGGTAGGCTCTACTGACCCATATCAATACCAGTTGGAACAGTACCTTATCTTTCATGATGTCTTCCTGGCAACCTTGCGATGGACTGGACTTAAAGGAACAGTACACACGATGGTACTTAAATAAAAAAAACTAATAATTACTTATATTTTGTTATGGATCAGCCTACAATGCTTGCAACAGTCAGCGAAATGTTCTATTGTAAATACTACCTCTAATTTAATTGTAATTTTCTTTATTAATAAAGATTCTACCTTTCTACATTCAATACGAATCTGATTCCTGTAATAGCAATGGAACATACATTGCTGTATAATCAAGAATCGGGCGAAGGCACTTTGCTTACACGTCACGTGTCGGTAGCGAATCCACGCGTTTCCGAAAGTCAATCAAAGAACTTTACTGTACTCAGGTAACCCGGAGTAAAGTGATTGGAATTATTTAGAAGCAAGCGGCAATGGATATCGAACAGAAATATTTTTTCCCAGCTGATATGGTAGAGATAGTGAAATAGTTTTCTTTCGAATGCTTCGGTTTTGGTTAGAAATGGTTCCATCTCATTCTGATCACGCACGGAGCTAGCGCAAGCTTTATACTTATTACCTGGGGTTAATATCAATACCCCAACTCAACCTCATTGGAGTAAATGATCGTTGATGTGTGTAATTTAAGAATCGCCGTCATTCCAAAATATTTACCTCCTTTTCCGAAATTAATTATATAACTTAACATCATTCTCCTGACTATAAAATAGCATATATATATATATATATAAATACATTTGGTTAAATAAAAGTGGTAATTGTTAAATGAACTGCACTGACTTCGTTGACGCTACTTTCTGTTCACTGTAGGGAGATCAAAACCTAAATATCAAACGTTTTATTTGTTTCAGTTAAAACCGTAAACTTATTGAACAGATGAGAAAATCTGAATGCTGAATAAGCTTACAGTTTTACGTTGCAAGAGACTATTTCCTGGCTCTCGTGCCGGCAGAGTAAATATTGAAGATAGCTGTCGGGACGCTGCGTGGGTGCAGCTTGACTTAACATCATAGAACCACATGACCAATATAGGTCTGTTGCTAAATAATATCGATTTTGTATCGCGGCAGATGGCGGGCCCTGGACCGGCGAGGTCTACCCCGCCGCTGCACCGCCGCCCCTCACCCCCGATTGAGATTTATCCTCGCAAAACATCCCCTGCAAAAATGGATTATTCGATTTATATTACGTTTCCGCAATTTTCGCGAGGGAATGAGAGGTAAACATTGGCATTGGGAACTTCGCTCCTTTGTACTTAATACGGGGAGGGCAGTCGCCGATCTGCCGCCATTATAATGACAATGCGTTATATTAGTCGACTAATTTGCTGTGGATGCCTGGCCATCTGTTGCATTTGAGATTCTTTCATACAAAGAATTCACATTTGCTGTTGTTATGTGTGCGACTTAATTTATTCTAGCTCACCGTAATTTTACTCGTTTACAGTTAATGCGACAAGCAAAACGACGTTTTGCGAAGGAAAGGTTTTACTCTGTTTCTATTGAACGTAAAAAGTAAAATCGTCGAACGGAAAACAATTGCGTTTCAAAAGTATAACAATAATTAATCTCCGAGTAATCACGTTCTTATCAAATAAAACAAGCAAAAGAAAGGCGGGTAAACCTTTGCTGTAGCGATAAAGGATGCGAGGAGTTTATATCAACTACATTTAACATAATCTCTGTCTAGACGGAAGCTGACCACTGCAATGGGGCTGGCGGTGGGTAGGTACGCGGCTCGCCGCTCTCGCGGATTTGCCACCTACACATTTTGGTTTGTGAATATGTATGAATTACGAGCCATTTCACAACTTCATAGGTGCTTTCATCCCCAGTGAGTTTCATGGTAGGCTTTTTGAGGACTCGCCACATTGACTTTTTAATCCTGCCTTTGTGTGTTTGTGGACGCAATTTATTGGAGGCTAAAAAAGATTTGTCATTTTAATCTCCTGAGCTTTCGAGTAATGAGCGTAAAAAGAACAAACGGCCGATTTGTGGCGATCCCGCTGTATCGTGTTTCAGTGTCAACGAACGCTATTCTGCTGATTTCTCACTAATTGGACTTATCATATCGAGATTAACGATGAATGGTTTATAATCATTGTATTATCTTTAAGTGATTGAATCTACACTAATGTAGGCTAGGCACGGATATGCAGCGCTTCAAGGAAACTTCTTTAATATTATATAAGAAAGGAACAAAGGCATGATTTTGGCACGCATATGGCCCGCACATGTGGATGGTGTTGCTGATACTTCCGACAGTTCTTTTACTTTTTAGTCTGTTCTCGTGTTCGCTTGGAGTTCAGCGAATTAATTTGGCCAGTGGAACCATTAACAACAGGCCTTATGTACGATTTTCACCGAGCGTGTCGTGCGTGTGTCAATGACATTTTTGGTAACCTCTTATGATGCTTCTAAAATGTCATATAATAAGCTTTATTTTGTATCGTACGTCTGGTAAACTGGTGGTACATACGGAAATAGAAGTCAAAGGTTTCATTCGAAAAAAACAAAAGCACAATCGGATTTTTTATGTAGTTGTATGACATCATGCGATCCGATGAAGCATGACCAATCAACGGCAACGGGTCCGTGAAATAACTAACTCCACCATACCTAATTTCAAACAAACTAAGATTTGGTAGGTGGCACAAATGCCCAACTGTATCCGAAAAAGTCTAAAGTTCCTCTATATGTGGTTTTCGCACACTGAGCCAATTTAAACCAACTTACATTCCGGTCTTAAGATTCAAATCTGCTGAATACTGAAGTTGAACCTGTGAATTTAAATAAGGCTTGCACCCAATCTCTTATTTATATTTTTAAGCGCCTAGGCTTTACGTTTGCTGACTGCAAATTTGCCGAGTATGTATGTAACTGTACCAGGAGCGCCCATGCCTAACTCTGAGATTAAACGGTAACGTGCTGTGAATGACATTGCTCTGGAATACAAACAGCATACATCCTCGAATACTTCATCCGACCACACTCACACTTTCCTAGTTACTAAGTCGGCTCTACTGCTGGTATACGATGAGAAGAAGTCCCATAACTGAAAAGAAAATTCGATTATCTACCAAATGCTAGTAATAAGTCTAGGAATGTACGCAGCAAATCTAGGAAGTACCGTAAGCGACTATGGGTCATTGGCTCAAGAAGACGTCTGGTAAGCAATAAAATATATTTCAAACGACAGTACCTAAGTCTTTAGCTATTCAATATTATAGGGCTTATAATACTAATAAACTGCAAAGTGTGTCAGCTAGCGTGTATGCTAGCAAGAGTAGTAGCGACCACTCGCCAGCATCGAGACTCAAAGCTGTTGATACCCTAACAATGCCGGCCATTTTCAGTGTGCCGCAAAATTTACTTGACCCTACGGAAACTAACCTATAGACCCTTAAACATAAATTTAATTAACTCTTCCTTTACCTAAGTACCTATTATATGTACATACGTACATTGACAGTATCACATTAGGATCTTCCACAAATATGTGTGCCAACAAACGGTAAGCACCTTGGAAACCATAACGTCAGTTTCTTGATTGACTTCAGATTACCTTTATAATACCTATGTTTAATACTTAGGTTCATAAGGTCATTAAAACCCTCTCTGTTTTTGCTGAGGCATCGTCGGTCATGCATGATATCTTCTTTGAATAAACAATCATATTTTACAGCCGCTTCGGAGAGTTCACGTGAGAAATCTAACGAGTTGTACTGGATAAAGAAAAGCCTAAAACGTTTATTGGGTGTGCAATGCACTTGTGCTATCCTGAGAGCGTATAGGACGGGTACCTACGAGTGATTTATAGCCACGTACCGACTGGCCCATTACCGTGTCACAATCAATAACCACCAGACTAGCAACTGATGAATTTCACCTTCAGCCACAGTCCCATCAAAAACAACGCCGCAAAAGCGGCTCGATCCATCCATCCAACTGGAAACTGAATGCATTTCCAACGTGTATAACTGTTAATCTTAAACTTAACTACAGAGGTGTCCCGTATTGCATTAATATTAGAGCTTTATGGACTCTAAAAAGAAATGTCCTGATTGCTTTCTCTATGTTTACTGCAATAGTATCACAGTTAGTAGTTACAAATTTTACTGGAAGTTTAATCGTGTGTTTTGTGAGGGCTATGCAAAATATTTTGTAATCTAAAATTATACGCATAAGGTTTTAGAAACCTTTATGATACACCTAAATCTAAGAATTTTAATAAAATTAATCACAACACATATATGGAAGTTCTTAGAACTTGTAAAATTATAATTTATGAGTTGATGACGAACTCCGATTTAAATTAACAGACACCATAAAAATAATTCCATAGTACCTTTAAAATTGGTTTTTTATCACGACTTTGCGACAACGTAGACTCATTCAATTTAATAAAAGTCTAAAGGTATAAAATCGAGCTATTACATGCAAATTACACAGAGATTACTTGAAAAAATGTTAGCTAACTTAACGCTGGCGCCGCCGCCGGTGCAATGGTTAGACCATTGCTCTTTACAATCGTTCTATGACGCTTTATTTAAACCATCACATTTATTAGCTGTTCGAGTTCAGTATCCTCGATATCACTAGACATGTGAGATTATTCGCCAATTCTCTGACCTACATCAAGCAGTTCCAGTTGGTGTTGTAAATCTATACAGTTAGAAAATTAAGGTGCTTGTGCGCTTACAAGAATTCCGTATTTACCATAGGTGATTATTTACATAGAAATTCTCAGGAGGTTTGCGGTCGTAGGTACCTACCCAACTAACTACACTCGTATATGGTCAAGTGAACGGAGGTCCGTCTTAGCCGCCAGAACCTGTGTTTGTTTTAACGCAATACCTGTCAATAGCCGTCCCAAGTTCATTGGCACGTCCACTTTAGCGCACCATCGCGTAGATTTGTGCAGTGCAAGCGCACATCACCATTTGTTCAGGGACCCACCAAACTGGTATCCATTCTCGTAACATGATCTTTGGTATGCCATTAGCTTGTTTACACATTCAATACTAAATTATTGTGCTCAACAAGAGCTTAACAACGTTGAGTTTGTTAAGCGCTTGCTATTGCGTGGGACCAGCTTCCAATATTATCTAACAAAATACATTCATCTTATATTTCTTTCTACTAGTCCAGAGTGTCTCTTTTACAATTTAATGACTCATATCATCACTTCAATAAAACGTTTAGCAACAGTGAGATAATTAGGCATTTGGTAGCATTTCGTCATTTTCAACCTCTTTTTAACTGTGTGTGAAACGGCTTTTGCTACGACCACTTTGTCATATCTAATTTGCGTGATGGTGCTAAATAAAACGGTGTTAGATATTTTGTAACAAAACAAGGAACACAAAGGGCGTTACACTCTATGCGCAAACATAGAGAACTTTAGTTCAGGAGCCGAACTGATAATGTAAAACATAAGTTTGTAACTTTCGGAGATAATAATTTAAAGGTTACAGTCTCAATTCAAGGGCCTCAAGTATTCCCTAAGAAAGGTTAATGATCTCAGAGTCATAGTTGGTAATAGGAATTACAGTATAACGGTATATACCTAAATTCATTAAAGAACGTTTTCCGTTTTCACTATGCCACACGGGAAATACTGAATTACGTCATGCATAAGTTATATATAGATTGAGAAATTTTCACTTTAATGACAAAGGAAATAAATAAATCTTTACGTCAGAGAAACAGTGCATAGGTTACTTACTTTAATTTAGTCATACACAATTCAATATATCGTTACAAACTAACAATGTAAACAAAACAAACAAAGTTCGATTATGTTCCCCACACCTAGGTCAAAAAGGCCTTTATAGACAGGATAGAGGTTTCAATTACAAAAAGTAGCTGAATACAATGGTTTATAACAGGTATTCTCTGCTCCTACTCTACAATAAGCTCGGCGAACTAGACGCGTGTTGTCACTCAGGCATCACTCCAGTCGCACCTATCATCAAATTATCACAATATACCAACACAATACAAGTGGACAGCGCGTTAACATCCCAGTAACAAATCGAACAAACATTTACAAATTGATTGGAATCATGAGAATTGACAAACTGGTGCAGAATAGCTACCATGAAGCTCGCGCGGGAACTTTTCACTTGCGGTTTGCGATCACAGATTTTCGGTTGCGGTAACTGAAAATCTGCGGAAACTTGAGGTTTTTTGTATGAATTTAAATTTAAAGTAGGACTGATCTAAAATAATATAAAAGCTTTGAGGTAAAACGTTCTCTAACAAAGAGAATTACAAAAATTTTAACTAATATATACAATTGAAAAAAATTTGCTTGCTGCAGACCTTTTAACTGAGATAATGATGAGATAGCAAGTTTGTTGAATTAAATTTTCTATTAACGAAGCTCTTCAAATAAAATGTACCTATTTTAAAATAAACACGAACGGTTTTATTCTTAAAACGAAATGAGAGAATAAACCAGCATGAATTAATGCCTTACTGGTGCCATTAAACGTACCGTAAAACTGACCACCTACCATTACATTCGCCATGATGTACACGATATTGCATTGCATTTTTTATCCGGTAACATGGGAGAAGAAAACTATGCTCCGTGTTGCACCTTTTATTAACTTGCAGACCAAAACGAGCTTTATTAAGCTTTTGTTTGTTGATTGTGTACTGCTGGTTCGAATCCCGTCTAGGTTACCCATAATTTAATGATACTTATATGAAATTATCTGAATAACTATAATATGCACCTAATTACACTACTAGATTTAAGGTCAATATTATAAAATATATTAGCTTCCTTGTTTGTGACTGTGACATGTAACTGGCGTTATCAATAAAGTTTTGTATTTGTATTTGTAGGTCAACTTATATGCTTGGAACACTTTGATTGTATCAAATTTTCCCCTTTTAGGCTTTGTGATCTATCACCTAAGCCTAAATTTTATTTTCAATTTTTTTTTGATACCCGATATTTAGTTTGCATAATTAAGGCGCATACAGGAGCGAATGACCTTGAGCAATTTGGGCGGGGCTATGGTTTCGGCCCGCACCCTTCCGCGCGCCCCCCGCCGCCGGCGCCGCATAGCCAAGAAAATGAAATAGATTTCGCGCGTAAGCCGCAAAAGATAAATAGAAATCCTTCATGGCCGCGCGGCGCGGCGTGGTAAACCAAGCCGGCTGACACGCGATAATTACGGGTTCAATTCCCACTGCGGGATATTTTTTTACAAATTGTCTATCTTTATTTATGTCTGTGCTGTTCTTGTAAGCACAGACATAAATAAAGCTAAATAAATGTATCTTTGTCTTTAAAATTCTGCAAGTATTTTTTCTTGGTCTGAGAACAGAACTCGGTACTTTAGGTAAGTAATAAGTATGTATGTTACCGCCTTACCGCCTCTTGTTACTACCCGCGCGGCGCGGGGCGTTCGCGTTGTAGGTACTTTCCTTCTAAACTAGCCTATATTCCAATCATTCGAAAGTTTTATGCAAATCAGTTTAGTAGTTAGGTACATGGTAACAAACATTCATACATGCTTCTCTAATTTTCAATGTTTGTAGGATATCAATGATATGTATATATATCAATGAATGGTAGGTTATACGGGTGGAATAATTTGAAACAATAAATCTCTGAGCTAAAGGAAAAAGGTCATAATGGACCAAGAGAAAAAAATTACCATTACATGGTATTTACATATAGGTTTTTACACCTATTCAAAGAAATGATGCCAGAAATCGGATGTAAAGATTTGATAAAACAGTAAATTTCTAAGCAAGAGGAGAAAGGGCATCCTGGACCAAGAGACAAATTTACTTTTATATAGTAGATTTTTTTCTTTTATTTTCTTTCTGCTGTTTTTTAGGGGTTTGAAACCGAGGTCAAAACCCTAAAAACCAGCAGAAAGAAAACAAAAGAAAAAAATCTACGATATATAAATTTTGTCTCTTGGTCCAGGGATCCTTATGACTTTGATTCTGTTTTGTGTTTTGAATCCATTATTCAATAAAACTAAAATTCCGTTTTCACTATTATTTTCACTGCCATGTTAATGTGAAAGGACTCTTTTTCTATTGAAAATTGTCTATTTGTATAAAATACACATATCATTGTGCATGCTAAACATTTTTATAAGAGTTTATAGGACTTTTCTAAAAACTTTCCCGGATAATTTTTAGTAGGTAAGTAAATAAAGGGTGTTCTGGTCGTTTTCTATGTAAAAAATATGTAGATGTACTCGTATATTATCATGTAAATCATATTATCAGTTATCTAGTACCCATAACACAAGCTCTGCTTAGCTTGGGGCTACATAATGCTGCAGAATGCTGGATGCTGGACAATTCACAATAATTGTGACAATTATTGTCCAGCATCCAGCATCGTCCTACCTGTATTAGGACTGTTCCATAAAATACATAGATTTAACAAATAAACTGACATTTCCGGTCAATATACTATAATATACTATCTCTATGGGTACGTTAATGCTCCCTTGTCCACGTGCTTTGAACCAGAACAGAATGAAGGAAAGTTTCTAAAAAGCACTAACTTGCCGGCATGAATGCACTTCTGCAAATGGATGCCTGTTGATCATCATAAATATTTGCATTTATTATAGGGTTCATAGACAGCAGCAAAAAACTTTGTACCTATAGAATCCGCTGGGTTGGGTTTATCGCATTTATTAGCACGCAAATTTAATTTTTTTATCTAATTTTATTTTAGGAATAACAAATGACTACATTACATTATTATTACATCCATATAAATACTTGAAATAATATTGAAGTTTAAAGATATTCCTAAATGTAGATAGACCACTGCGCTATCCAAATATTTTTGATAATACCTAAAAATAAAAGAAAATGCAATCGGAAGGCAAATTTAGGCTAATCAATTTTATGTACAATTAATATATTATACAAACATGGCTGAGTTATGCAGATACAGTTTAGAGTTACGAGGACAGAAATATTTTACCCTGAGCTTTATAATATAACATTGAAGGTAAACGGAACTTGAAATAAATATTATAATTAAACTATTTAGCTATCAGAATAGTACGGTCTACTTGACAAAGGCGACGGTATAATTATTTATAAGGATTCTAACACTTTCCTACCATTTTAACCAATGTGTTACGGATAAATAATTCTGGAGTGAACACTTTTATGAATTGAGGGGTGTAGTATCAAAATCCACTATAATAACATTCTCAAAATTTTCAAAGATTAGAAATAACTGTTAAATCTTGACCAATGAATCGTAATTCATAGTTTTTGGTCTTGCGGATTAGTATTGGGCAAGGCGCCACTAATCTTAACTTTACCAACAGAAATCATAGAGAAAATACCGAATTATAAGCAAATTAAAATTCGTTTTAGAGGATTTTGAAACTAATCTTGCGTAATGGCGGGTTTTGAAAATGAACAGTCATATTTTGGCGGGTTTTGCAACCAACCGAAACCAACAATAAGATGGAGGATGGATGGCGTTATGCGACATCATTTTTAAAATGAGGGGTCGGAGGTAAGATATTATTTTATTACTAGGTGTATTGTATTTAATTACTATGTTTTCAATAATAATACTATATTTTTTAATTGTTGTGTCATTGACACGTGAAGGGAGAAAAAAAAGGTAGGTAGGTACTTATTTTAACATAACAAATATATTTTACCTAAAATGTATTATTTACCTGCGTACATACATTAAAAAAAAAGATATGAAGTATTTTTATACAACCCACGACGAACCACTATTACCTAATGGTACCTACATACATAACTGGCTGAAAAATTTACTAGGTACATCTTACATAAAACTTTTCTTGCTCACTTTCCAAGAGATTTTTGTTCAATTTTCAGTCACCGTTTCTTGCGCTCCACTTCACGTTTCCATGATGACGGATCGCGTGGCCTCTTCCTCGAATGCTTCGGATCTTATTTTTGCACAAACTGGGATAATTCATCCATGTTTTTGCATTAAATTTATTAAAAATCCGAACCATTGTTGTACACAGAAAGTCAAAACCGCCATACTATTTTCTCGATGAGGCGACGCAAATCCGGTGCTGTGATTGATCGATTGTGTTATAGAGGATTTTGAAACAGACCTACCCTGTTATAGTGGCTTTTGATCCTAACATCGTTCTTTACCAGCGAATTTATCTGTGTTTTAGTGGGTTTTGATAGAAAAGCAGCCAACCATTTCAAAGCAATTTTTAAGAACTTTTGATTGATGGTACTAACTCAATATTGGTCAAAAAGCATTATAGCGGGTTATTATGATACTACACCCCTCAATTATGAATTTCTGGAACACTTATATTGAATCTATATCTATACTTAATATTATAAAGAGGAAAGATTTGTTTGTATGTTTGTTTGTTTGTTTGAATTGAATAGGCTCCGAAACTACTGAACCGAGTTAAAAAATTCTTTCACCATTAGAATCCTTAATTTTCCGTGATGAACATAGGCTATATAATATTTTCAAAAAAGTTAGGGATCCGCATGAAAAATTCAATAATTGAACCGTGGGCTGTATATTCAACCTCTTTTTCTATTATGGCGCGTCAGAATAGAAAAAGAGGTTGTATAGCGCACGGTGCTTGCTTTTTCTCTACGGCCAGTGTCAGTTTTGGAATGTCGAGTCAATGTCAAAAACCCCAATGCTGTTAAAAAAAGTAAAGATCCGTATGAAAATTGTAAAACCCATCGTTTTAGTGTGTATAATTTCTGAAATTTTTGTTTAATACCCGTGCGAAGCCGGGGCGGGCCGCTAGTTTTTATATATAATAATATAATAATTCATTTATTTCAGGCAACATTAGTTTAGTACAGGATGGTAAAATACTTAAAAACTACGGCCCATATAAAATATATACCTTAAACTAACATACATAAAATAAACCTAATTATACCTTCATAGTTGTTTCTTTACGAGTATGTTCTCTTTTATGTATTACTCGTAGTTAGAATCGAACCCTCAACCAACTGCGTCGCAGGCGCCCATCATGCACAGAGGTTGTCAATAATATAGTTCTAAGGTATCAAAGCTTTTATCGCTAACTGTACCAAACAATGCCATGGACAATGGACATGCTGGGAAAGATAATATGTATTATTTTTTTAAAATAAGTGGACCTCTTGGGAGTTTCATACTGTGATTCCCAAGAGGTCCAAGAGCTAATTTTTGAAAACAATAGAGTCGTGGACCTCTGGGAGTAAGCCAACTTATTTAATACATTTTCGTCCTTTAAAATCTTTAAATATACAGTATTTTTTTTACTGGGACAATACGGGGTACCCGTAACCAGAGAAGATACAGGTGCAGTTTCTTTTGAAAAATATATACATAATATTATACACATATACACAAAGTGGTAAAACAAAAAGTTTCAGTGGAAGCTATGTATATACAAAAACAAATGATGAACAAAGAAATTTATGACAACACTAAATATACAAATTGCCTTCAGGACTTTTTAGGGTTTCGCTATCGGTTTCGTAACCCTTTCGCTCTTTCTGTCCTTTTTTCCCTCTTTAGAGAAAATTTAAATAAAATTCCGCGCGACTGTAATGATTTGAAGAAAAAAAGTTGTCATGTGCAGAAATTGTTATATTGTAATTTTTCAAGAGGTCTATTCAGGTTTCGTGTGATTGGCATCATTTTATATATTTGAAAACATATTATGTAGGTTTTAAAGTCTAAAAAATTACGGTTTTTTTTATTTAATTTTAAATAATTAATTAATTAATTGTCTGTAGTGTTTGTAGATATGGATCTTTCAAATAAAAGGTATCGCGTTTTACATCACAAAACAGTTTTTAATATTGCTGTATGTTTCATACTTTTTCAGATATTTTTTAACCGTCAAAAAATTAATAGATATTTTTAAACGTCAAAAAATTTACCATTACCTCTAATTTGGAAATTTGCAGATCGTTCCATCTGAAGTGAAGTTATCTGCATACTATTTTTAGGTTCATAAAATAGCGAAGTCTCTAACGGTTACCTACACCGGTAATACATATTTATAAATAATTGACAAACGTTTGAAACCCTCGGGACGCGAGTTGCACTCGCACTTGACGGATCTTGTTTTAATGAGGACACTATAACGGTGTAAATTTTCGGTTATTTTAGGACCTAATCAGTGGATCTGATCAAATTTGCAAATCAAAGGTAAAAATTTATTACTTCTTCAATTAAGAAGCAAACGTATAACATCCTGTAAGAAACCAGCTCATGCGCTACTGGTTGTTCTTGGCTGGGTACCTACTTTGGGTAAAAAAGCTCGCTGCTCAGTTAGTTTTTAAGTCCTAGTTCAATTAATAAAAGACTAAATTCAGATGGACATTATTTAACCTACCATATTATTTAATCAAACAAAACGGTAATCTTTCAATCAAGATCTTTTAAAGACGCCTTGATTGGATGATATCAAACAAAGATGAATCGTAAAATTAAACATAATCCCTGAAATTATGTGGAAAATTGCGATGCGGATGTAGACCGCAAGTTAATAAGAATACAGGCCAGGTACCCGTGGTGGAGCTTAAGGCATCATTTGAGCAGTTGACTGTGACGGAGCGACCTGCGGGCCGCGGTCAACGATCGGCGCCCACAATTTGGAAGGTCGCAACACGGCCTTCTTTCGGCGAAACATACGCTAATGTACCCACGCTGCCGGACACCCTGTATTTATCTTCATACACTAACAGTTATGAATGCTCTCGCATGCGTACATGTAGGTTATGTTTCTGTGTCGACTCCGATTCAGGTTCAATTATAGTTTTAATAAAAAAACGACTTTGAAATTGAATTCTTGATTAACATCATCGAGTTTTCTCTAATTGCAGGAAGGATGGCGTGTCAAATGTAACATTCATCGCCTTACATAGCTGCAGGTCACTGCAGGTCGGTTGGATCTCACGGTGACATTATTTTAATAACTCTTTCCTGCGAATACCTTTCTGAGAACGTCAGGGAGTCCCTGAGTCATAGTCCAAGCATTGCTCGTACGCGCAAATCTTTTATGTTTTAGAATAATGAACCTTCGATGACCACCACAACCATACGTGAATAT
This sequence comes from Eupithecia pulchellata, assembly GCA_963931895.1. NCBI lineage: Eukaryota > Metazoa > Arthropoda > Insecta > Lepidoptera > Geometridae > Eupithecia > Eupithecia pulchellata. The sequence goes on along the minus strand of OZ007527.1, from coordinate 6,868,777 downwards.
TTTATTCATTACAGATGCATTGAGACGTAAATTATTGTGAAATGTTTGTTTACTTTTTGTTTAGGAGGTGAAGGCGATTCGCATATAATGGATTAGCCGTAGCCGCAACTATTCTATCACTACCCTTGACTGTGTTGACTTTTAAGTTTGTTGAGTGAGTCGTAATTAGTTATTGTTTAGTAAATGTATTTTAACCATAAATATGTACCTATGTGTCACCATCAACATCATCAGCGAATTCTTTATTTTGTAGCAAAAACTTAACCCAGCCATGATCTGCCTAAAAAGCATGTAACATGCTTCACAAAGAAATATAGTGGCCTAGATATGAAAATCATGCAGCATTTGTAACCGTTACTATAATAACGAGGTCATTTATCAAGTCTGTTTGTTTGTGTGTAGGTACGCAATAAGAAAGCTAGAAGATTATAGAATCGGTCAGTAGGTTCGTATATTCGTTGTATTCCACAACACGATCTGAAATAAATGATTTTATTTTATTTATTAGAGGTCCAATTTACATAAAATGCCTCTACTAATAAGCAGAGGCGTTTTATTATTATATTTTATACAAATCGTAAATATATATATGACAAGTCTCGACAGAGACAGAAAAAAGTACTACTAATCATGACGAGAGAAAATTTCATGCAATTAAATTTAAATTCAAGTTAGCACGATTATATTATTCAATTCAAAAATTAATCAACCGTTGAATATTACTTTCACTGACATGTTTTGTACAGCGTGATTGAAAGTATTGATTGTACCATGTATGTTACTAATGGAGGAAGAAAGTGTTGCAGTAGGTACTTTTTTCTGCAGCAAAAAAAGTGATTGACTCTCGCAAAAACATAAAGTCAAAAGTTTTGTGTGAAAGCTACCTAGCAGGAACCTCTTCTGATAGGTAGCGCAGGAACACGGAACTGATATACATACGGCCTCATCTAAATCATCTCTTTGAGTCTTGTGTATAATTTGTAAATAAAATTGCAGGAAATGCAATTGTAAGAAAACTTTACAAGTTCCGTCTAATGCCGTTGCAAAAACTAGCGAGAAAAAAAACGTGAATCTAGGCATAAAGACAAAAAAATATCCCTTAGAATCAAAAGATAGAACTTTATAACTGCTAGTAAATATAGAGGTAAATACTACGAAAAATTCAAAAGCTGCCTAGTTTCGCTTAATAATAAATTAGGTCACAAAAAGCATTGCAGGCAATGCAACTGCAACTACCATTTCATAATATATTCTCGCAATTTCATATAGGAAGATACATATTTAAATTAAAAGGATGTTTGTGACTTCCTGCCTATTGATTAGGTACGTACTCAATGCCACACGAATGTACGAATGAAAACCTTGTTTGAAGAGGAAATCACAAGTTTCATCCATCTCAATCCGTGCAATCTTGAAGCCAATCGAACAATCAAGTGTTTAGATGGACTTCATAATATAAACACTACTACATTCACGTTTTCAAATACTTAAGCGCAATATATTACCTTGTGACGTGCGTATCAGTCTGTAAAAGAGTCATAAATTACAAACAAAGTCATCAGAGAAAAAATAGAAGGAAAAAATGATTACCAGTTGTAATTATGTTATAGATTTCATGCAGATAAATTAATTAACCTAATCTAAAAATATAACAACACCAACAGCAACAAAGACAATTACAATCTAATACTCAAATTAGAACTAGCATTTAAAATAGAAACAATTGAGCTAACCGCAGACTGTTGCAAACAAACTACAGGTAAGCAACTGATTCAGATACCTGTCAGAAGTGTCATAGCCCAAGATACTGGCTGCATTGCCTCGTTGTATGGCAATGCTTATTAAATAAATAAGAAGTTTAATCAAATTAATATTAATAAAAAAGAAATGACTTAGTTATTTTATTATTATTATCTACCATATTTAAATAGTAAAGAAGAATACTTGATCTATTACATTACATTTTTTTATATTGAACGTAACGCATCTCTAGAAACTGATAAATTATTTACGCTACCTATTTGTTACAAAGTAGGTCAAACAACTAATAACGACAATAACAAACTCCGTACGAACGGATTCGTTGAGACGAGATCAATTTTTCACATGTAACGGAGCTCAATTACCAACAACTTTCCTCGTCTATTTTCTACCTTCCCCTTCCCATACGGACAAAACAGCCGAATTTCCGAGCTGAAAAGGGAAAATGTTTATATTGTAGAGTGCATACTAAAGTTCAAAAATGATCACGGAGTCGTGATCAAGGCAGTAAACGACCACTTGAGGGAAATGGGGTTTAGGTGGAAGTTTCAGATTAGCTTCGACCAGGAGAGAGGGGACTTTAGGGAGGGGAATGGACGTCTCATAGCGCAGACAAGTATCGGCCCGCAAATTGCTTTTTTAACAAGTTTATTTAAATACCTTCTCAATTATAATTAATAAAGGTTGAGCTTCGTAACGAGGCATAAGCTTAATTTATTCACGCGTTGAATTAACAAGTTGGTTCAAGGGTTTTACGCTAAGTAATGAAGGTGCATCACATGTACCAAAACATAATAAATTATGAAATGGATGAAAATGATACAAACAAAGGCTAAAATATTGTTCAAATTAGTCGTAATGTCCCCATCCTTCATACATTGTCACGACAAGAAAATAATGCACCTAACCTTCCTCCTTCCTATTACTAAATAGCAACAGAACTTCAGAGCCAGAAAAGACATTACGAATGTTTGGAAACCGGGCTATTCTTTAGTTTGTTTTCACCGTGTATGGGCAAATAGACTAAATACCTAATTTCTATACGAGAAAAATATTCCTAACGGTTCGGTGTCCTTGTGAAGGTCGCTTGGCTTAATTCTACCTTGAACAGATTAGTAGGTATTTATAGGTTTTATTAATCGGCGGGTGCGTGACGAGATCTAAGAAAATTACGCAAACTTGATGAAGTTAACAAGGAAATAACCTTTGCTAGATGAATCTGTTCAAACAACGTAGGTATTCCTTACAGCAATTTTGATACGCACGATTTTTAATAAAATAAGAACCATATTTGGTGTTTATTTCATCAAATCACCGTGAAACACAACCATAAGCATTTAATAAATCTAATCAACGACTGCTGATTGGGATGTTTCCGGTTGTTATTACATAATTTAGTTTAAGCGAATATTATATACTTAAAAAACTTATCAATACCTTGACTTCAGTTTAATTAGTAAATTAGTCTTTTATTTCTAAGTGTGGGTTCTGAAATTTGCTCTGACAACACGCATGAGAGTAAGTTTATGTATATTGTCTCTGAGTCTTCTTCGTATAGAACTTTGTTAAAGTTACTGGACTTACTAGCAGTACAATCGTCTGTATCGTAGGTAATAAAAATAAAGCCACAAATAGTAATATAATAATAATATACCTCTCGACACCCCTCAGTCGTTTGCGTCGATGTTGTTCCTTTCCGTTTTTTTAGTCCGACATTTTGAGGAATCCAAGCCACCGTCTGCCGCGTTTAATAGTTTTGTTTGAACTTATGTCTATGGCGGGCTTCCGCAGTCTCCCCACAGTCTATAAACTCTATCACCAATAATTCAATCACCAACCAAAAGGACATGGTTTTTCCTTTCGTTCTTCGGGTGTATATCATGTGCATCTCAGGATGATAACCAATATGTGTAGCCTATTAGATTAACTCTCATAAAAGGCATCTGTACTGTTGGCTTCGGCCCCAGGTATGCCTCCCAAAAGACCGGGTTACTAAACAGTAACTCGGTCTCATGGAAACACATATTTACGATTTACGATATAATATAATCAGGTAACGTAGCTGTATTAATCACTTTATACCTACCGCAGTGCGAAAGTTCCTTTATTTGCCTCAACACCAAATTAACGTTAAGAAGCTGCAGCCGAGTGCAGCATAATCCTGAATCAATTAATCTGATGTGTCGTAAATAATAAATGACATTATTAATGAAATGTCGCTCAGTCGAGCGCGGTTGGGGTGAGTCTAGTAGTGCAGTGCACCAACTCACAGTGGTCTAAGTGCGTGGCAAATTTTATGGTCATTTTAATAGTTTCATTGAATAAACTCTCCCTATTGGAAGAAAACTTTACAAGTTCCCACGTCTAATGATATTCCATAAAATAGCGAGAAAAAATGCTTTGATAAACGTGAATCTTTTTTTTGTATTTAATAAAACTTATATTAAAAAAAGAAAATTTTGTGTCCCAAACGTCAGCAAGCCAATTGTTTAGATTTTATAGTTTTTCTTTTATAATTATTATTTTGTGAAAAGACGGGACTGACATAGTCATAACAATGACAAGTCCCAAACAAGTACGACAAGTGCGAGTGTAACTCGCGCGCCGAGGGTTTTGAACTTTTGTCGTTTAGGTAGGTACGTATATTGACGACCTGTTAGCGTGGTGGGCTTACAACGCAGGAGGTTGCGGTTTGATTCCCGCCTCGGGACTAATATTTGTAAGATCTGCAGATTATTTGTTCGAGTGTTCTAGTCCTTTTCTACTTACACAAAAATAAATCATCTAATGTGATACTTATATATACTTTATTAAGTATAACAGATATCGTAGTAGTACGAATTACACAAGCTTGCTTAGCTTGTCGCTAAATGATGTTGTGTGGATTATCCAGGATACATTACTCTTCTCATATTTTTTTGGAGCACGGTGGAATTCATGAATTCAATAATCTTATTATCTAAATATTCTTCGAGCGCAGTGGAATACATTGGGTATGGAATTTAAAATTTTGAGAACAACGGTTTTGTGGCGCTGTGGAACCCTACAATTACAGTTACTACAGAGATTAGTGGGTAGGTAAGTGGGTTGGTACCTACAATTATTTTTTCGACTTTTTTCTACGTATTTCACTAAGTATGAAACTAAGACGATTTTTAAAACCTGTTTTGAATTGTCGAAATCCATACCTTTGATTTGATATTGCTCTCAATGAAATAGCCCCCATTGTATGAAAATTCGTTTTTTGACCATACTTCGAAAAGTATTGTTTTTACAGACTTTTCTATATTTTTCCTGTAAAATATAGACCTATATCTACAAACGCTTAGTACATTTTATATAGATCACTCTGCTATCTTCGGAGATAGAGGGGGGGGAACGGTCAAATTTTCGACCTTTTTCAAAATATTTCGAAAAGTATAAAACCTATCGAAATTTCAAAAACTGCATTAAAATGTACAAACTGATACCTTTCATTTGATACCCAACTCGGTGGGGTAGTCACCCCTTTAGAAATTTTTCCCGCCCTTTTTTGACCATATTTCAAAAAGTATTATTTTTACAGATTTCTCTATATTTTTCCTGTAAAATATAGATCAATACCTACAAAAATTTTGTACATATCAAATCGATCGTTCTGCAATCTTCGGAGATAGAGGGGGGGTACCGGTCAATTTTTCGACCTTTTTCAAAATATATCAAAAAGTATAAAATCTATCGAAATTTCAAAAACTGCATTGGAATGTACAAACCAATACCTTTCATTTGATACCCAACTCGGGGGGGTAGTCACCCCTTTAGAAATTTTTCCCGCCCTTTTTTGACCATATTTCAAAAAGTATTATTTTTACAGACTACTCTATATTTTTCCTATAAAATATAGATTAATACCTACAAACACTTGGTACATATCACGTCGATCGCTCTGCAATCTTCGGAGATAGGGGGGGGGGAACGGTCATTTTTTTGACCATTTTCAAAATATTTTAAAAAGTATGAAATCTACCGAAATTTCAAAAACTATTTTGAAATCTACAAACGAGTACCTTTCATTTGATACCACTTTCGACTTTGTACGTTCCATTTAAAATTTCGATTTCAAAATTTGTATGGAAAATCTTCATTTTGATTTTTCATTTATTTTCATTTATTTTTCTATAAATATGTGCGGGCGCACAAAATGTATTATTATTTCAAATTTCAAGTCAATAGCTGCAGTAGTTTCTGAGATATTAAGGATTCAAAACACAAAACAGACCCAAAGCGATTTCATAAGGGTTTTGCAACCGATGGCAAAACCCTAAAAACAATAAAGAATTAAAAAACATAACTAAATTAGAACTAGTATTTACAATTGAAACAATTGAGCTAACTCCAGACGGCCAATCGGAAGCGTCCCCAAGACGCTGGCTGCATTGCCTCGCTGTATGGCTGATGATGCTGATGCGCAGCGCCAGATACTGACCAGCTCTCGGGTCACAAGTCGAGCTCACACATGATGCGTTATGAGAATCTAGGCTTAAAGGCTAGCGAACCTTAGAACTGCTAGTAATTATGCTACGAAAAATTAATAAGTCGCCTAGTTTCGCTTAACTGTGGTAAGAAGTACCCGGGTACTTAGGCGGCGCGGGTGGGGCGGGCGTTTGCAGCCGAGAGCAGATCTACAGTACGCGCCACGTTACTTGCACGGCGACTTTAGATAATAAAACTTATGTAACGCATAATGTAATGCATCTGAATATTCCAAATTTGTACATGCACAATTGGCATTGTGTGATTTTCTGGACCTATGTAAATATCGCATTAAAGATTATTTTGAAAACGACTGCAGTCAGCTGAACACAAATATAAAGCTACCCAACACTGTCATAATATCACCTAACCTAGAGCCAAAATTAGTATCATTTAAGGACCTTAGTTTATCACTCGATTATTGCCCCTTTTAAGCAAAACTAAATTTTAATGTTCTTGACAAATCATAGCCTATGCATCTCAGTCATCACCATCAGTCATCTCGTGACCACGACAGAGTGCAAACCTGTTGAAGCGTCGAGAGAAAAAAAAACGCGATAAATACCCGTTAAAATAGTACTAATCATTATCTATGCATCTAATTAAGTATATTTGTGTAACTATTGACAATAAATGATCTTATCTTATTTTATCTTAAAATTGCCTGGAAGAAAATTGCCTTATCGCTTAGAAGATATCTATCTTCTAAGCGATAAGGCCGCCCATTGTACTTGTCTTTTTTAATATCTTTTGTTATTTTACTATAAAAACTATCGTAGTTTGACGAATTCATTCTGAATTTATGCCTTAAGGGATTAAACGTTGGGTCGGGTAGACTTAATTCACCTGAAGTTGATCACCTGGGTGAATTAAGTGCTACGCAGGGTAGACTTAATGCACCTGGGTGAACAAAGTACACCCACCCGGTAGACTTAATTCACCTGGGTGCATTAAGTGCGTAGCACCACGGTAGACTTGGTGCACCTAGGTGAACGAAGCTCTTACAACATTATAATAGGTTCGTAGTTAACCCGCATACATTCATAATGCATCTTTTGTTATGTTCTGTTCTGGTGTACAATAAAGCATTTTGTATTTGTATTTATTTTATCTTATATCACTGAATTTGCTTGAGAGCGAAAGCTCGCGTCCGCGTGCGGCGCCCTGCCAGTCCACGCACTGTAGCCATGATTGATGTTGGGCGCAGTGAAAGCATTTAAGTATGGATGTACTATCCAACTGTAGCGGTAATAACCCACAAACATGCGTTACAATTTTTCTTCGACATTGCACAATACAAATCTGTTAACGGGAACCGGTCATCTACATCTTTTTTGTTTGTACGCTCAGTATAAATTGATAATGTTGGTAATTTGGCGCCCGTGAGTGCCGTTGCCCGCTACACTAATGAGTTTATAATGGACACAATAATATACCTTGATAATACATTTTCAGAATCAATGTCTAGGTCGAATGTGCTGTTCCACATCGTACAACAGGTGATTACCATACCTACTTGATATAGATAAGTTATGAAACTATCATACTAATTAAATAACAATATATTTGTTTAGTAGTAACACACGCTCACTTCAAACGCTAACAAAACATACCTACAAAAGCTTTGCATTGCGAACCGTATCAGCTTTCCTCAAGACTCTCAATGACTGTGTGAGTAAAATTCAAGAAAAAAAAAGTTCCGTGCGGATAATGACATGAATCTCAATTCTCACAAGTTCCTAACATCTTAATGGCTAAAACTGTAAAGTAGAACAATGGGTAGAGGTGAGGTGCAACTCACGCCACGCTGATGACGAGACAAGTGTAAATTGTCGAGACCACGCTAAATCGGAACATCTAATCACGTTACGGAGAAAATTTTGAAGCATTGCTTCATTTCTCAACTAAAAAATAACAAGCCGAGTAGGTAACCGAGGTACCTCAAAATTATCATGTCCGACTTTAGCGTGAGCAAGAAAACTTGATCTTCCCTACAAAAAACTCATGATTGCGCACTTTGTCTGCAGGAAATGTTTTTAACAAACTAAATTTAGTAACCGACATAAAACAGTAAGTTGGATATCTAGTATTGCACGTTTTCACAGAAATGATTAATTCTCAAACTTCGAAGACATAAAACCTTTGGATCAGGACACAGTTTAGCCGGAGCGTTTCCGAAAATAAAAACCACAGTGAGATCATACGACAAAAGGCAATGACTTTACCTACATGCTAATAACGAGAACATTTTGACCTTTGAATAAAAAAACAAACGCATATGTTTACCTCAAATGGTGAATCACAGCATACTAGAAGCACATTCCATTCCTATAGCTGGAACTTCTTGAACTGTTTAGTGTTTCGGTACCGACTTAGATTATGAAATGTTGAGAGCAGGCGCGATTCGCCTGTTCCGCGAACAGCCTGATTCGAGAAGGTTGCAAAAAAGGCCGCACAAAATGTTCCTTATCTTTCATTTATTTTTCTATTGGTTTTCGCTTCCATTTTCGCCACTAGGGTACCATTTACACATAGGAATTGACGAGCTCTCGAGCGTGGTATAATCGCAAGGGATCATGGACGCGTAAGTAATTTAATTTAATAATCTCCAAAACCTCTGCACCTACATTATGTTTATCGTTAGATAAACCTAACGAGGTTCGAGGTCTTAAAGAAGATGATTGAAAATTTATGAATGAAACACTTCTCACAACGATGACAATTGACAAAGCTGTGGATAAAAGCAAAAGTAAATAATAAATTAATTGAAAGTGAAAAACGAAGTCGAAGACGGCGTGTCGAGTGGATTCACCGGCTACGTAATCGTTGATAATGTTATTTTATTAATAGATTATCCGTTTTGTAGAGTTAAATGGCAAAACGTGATGAGTTCGGTGGCTGCGGCGATGATGACGGCATTACTTCTGGATCTTCCTTGTAATGTGACTCATCATCGGTTGGTGATCATGACTGACCGCTCTCACGGAATTTGTTTATTAACCCTGATTTTATATACCTACCTTCATTACTATGAAATGACTTTGCAATCATTGCTATTAGCGATTCACTTGTACTTTACTAAGAATAAATCGTTGAGTGCTATTTTAATTGCTGCGGAAAAGTCCACTTTTTGCTCATCGGATGCGCTTACCGTGAATTTAATCTGGAACTGGATAAGCAGAATCCTGTTTATTTTTAGTCTTCCTTACTGAGTAGGTAAATAAGTTACTTTGTAATAAGGCCACAGAATGGATTGAAGATTGAGATTGGAGAGCAACCGTTAATAAACTTAAACTCTACTAACTGCAATAGGACATGGGAAAATGATGGTGAGTGCTTATGCATTTCGATCAGCGTAACTGAATCGAGCGTGACGGTTATGTTTCAATCATTGTTCTGAAGAAGTGCTTTCAGAGAAGTACCTTTTAAAAGGCCGCATAGTGCAGTGGCAATCAACTAGTGGCTTGCAATATAGACATTGACATATCATACAACTCTTTATTGTACACTCAGTACAAACAAAATACAGCATAGACATTAACCCACAAAAGCATAGTGAGCGGCCTCTTGTCGCCCGAATATTTTCTTGGTAAAAGTCCACCGGAATTGACCCCTAGAACTGCTTAATTATTCAATGAATCATTTGATATATGAGTCTATTTTGTCCCCACGTGGGTTCAATGACGAAAAAAATAATTTAATTTCAATGCTCATTTGGTATACGTTTGATATAATTATGACAATAATAATAATTAATATAATAAAAATAAAATTTTATATGTTAAAACATCAAATGAAAATGTTATCAAATGAAATTATACAAAATACTAGGTCATACCACCCCTCATCCCCTAGATTTATCGTGAACGACTGTAGAACGCAAATATTCCCGTGCACCTGCCAGTAATCCACTCTTTGTGTATTTATTATATCGTCGGTAGAGTACTGATACCGCCGATGGCTTTGAAGGGAGTTTAACTCCTAAGTACATTTCTGATAGAAACTGAACTAAGAATCATTCTACTTATCTCCGGGAAAGTTCAAAAGAAATAGTTGTTGTAAATTGAACTTCACACCCACTAACAACACTCATCTACAGCGCCATCAGATGATCTTCATACTCGAGCTTTTAACGTCTATTTTTATTTTAAGAGCCCGGGAATTATTTTTTTATATTAGCGTCATAAATTGAGTTTTATACCTGAGCTATAATACTCTTTGTCGAGATTTTCTTTTGATATCCATCAACAATTTAGAAAAAAAAACAAATCTCGACAAAGTAGATAAGTAGGTATATGGCATTTGTTGTGCGCCGTTACCCAGTTAAAATGTCGTGAGAATTAGATTAACCGAGGATGATCAAAAAAACTACAGCATAGTGCTAACTTAAGTGCTAATTACTGTTAATGTAGCACAATAATAAGTAAACACCACTGCGGTAAGCGGTAAGTAACAAAATACATTTTTGACAAACGCCTAAACTTGTCAGGATTACGTCAAATTTGTAGTTCTTGCTGAACCAGGCAGTTAGCAGTACGAACTCTAAAACCGAAATCAAATCAAAATCAGTGTCAAAGATTGATTCTCACACATTTCACAATAGGTAACGGTGACAGAATCACCTGTCTGCACGATCAAGCACACCAATTTTACACAAACCAATTTAATATGTACGATAGGTTTGCGGAAAGTTCTAAAATGTAGAGCGTGTGGTGATCTAGTTTTCAGCTATCGCTATATAAATTATCCAGCGAAGCGATGCAGCGATTGCAAATGGCTTAGCGCCTAGTAAAATTTAAAAACGCAGCACCTTTTGGACAATCATCGATGCAGCATTTAGTTGCGACCTTTTTCTCATCTATGGTTCGAGATGTGTTGAAACTAACAAATATTTCTACAGCTTCGTTCATAAACACAAAGTATCCCGTTTTCAGCCGTGTGAAGACATCCTTATTGGCTAAGTGGGCCGTGGGCTTTGGCGATCTGATCGTGTTAGGTAACGGCACCTAACTAATTATCTATTAAACCGACAATGGTCTCACGTCGGCGCGGGCACGCCGTCGTGTCGCACGCACCATTCTACTTGTCATGCTAAAGCATCCCTTTTATTCGGAAGTAAATACCTATAGTTTCGAGAAAATCTATTATAAACGTTTAAGTTATTTTTTTATTAAAAATTCAAACACATTTTCTTATTATTTTCACGATTAAGTAAATCAATTTAACCGTTCTTTTGAGTAGGTGAGGTTGGTAGGTACTACCAATTAATTTCGTTACTTCGAACAGAGCTTATAAAGCTCATAATCTGATGAATCCATGCTAATTCGGTTTATTTCTTGCTACTTTTGCATTTATGTGACGTGACCCGCATCTTATAACTTGTATAACATCATCTAAATCTTGTCGCAATTACGCAAAATGGTTATCTCATGTTGTTTCTCCCAGATTTATTATAAGGAGTACCATTATGTCGTTATTGTAGTTGTAATGTAAATCAGCGTCTAGGTTTGATTTAAAAGTACAGTTATTCTGCAGTAAAGTTAGAAGTTATATTGAGGTATATTGAGAGCAGTATTTGAGCTATCCCCATGCTGTGATAAGAATTCAGCTCACACGGGCGCCGCCGTCGGCAACCAGGCGCCTCGGCCCAACCTTTGCACACTGAACTTATTACAACGCGTGCTGTTTACCATATAACACGACCAACATTGCTAATGAATATAGGATAGGTAAATACCATTCTACTTAACTTTGCTACAGGAATCAAATCCTGTATAAAAAGCTCTCCAGCAGAAAAAAAAGCTTATCTTAGTTTTTGTTTTATACCTTACAGATACTTATTTTCTTAGTCGATTTTATTTTCTTGTACTAAGTGCCTAACTACCTTATATAAATGGCTACTTATAAGTAAACGTGCAAAAGGCAAATATGATATCATTGAGTTTTTTATTCACGATTCATTGAGATCTCTTGATGATAACAAGGTTAGGCAAGATGAATTGATGTGCAAAATAATAATATAAAATAATCACGAAGGTGTGAAATATATTAATTTATTATGTTTAGAATCAAAGATTTACACGGAATAAATCAGTGTTTATTATGATGATCTCGCGTGAGAATAAGTAGGTAGTTTATTTGCTGATATCAACGAGTGGTCGGATTCAGGCAGTGGGTAACGGTACCCCGCCGTCGGCTCCGCACACAAATTAATGGTTGGCGTTCAAGGCCGCCTACAAGCAATCGACATAGATACATCGGTTTGTCGACTATGAGAACACGGCGCCTTCCGACTCTCGGTCAAAAATGAGGTCGAGAAAGCGGCCCCAAGCATCAAGCACGAAGCACTCTCCCGCGCCCGAAACTGCCGTTGTCCGGACCACCGAAATGCATGTAATTTATTTCATCAATAAATGCTAATTATTCACCCTGTACTGCGATTATTGAACGAAATGTACGCGAATTCATCAAGTCTGCAATAGATAGCTTGCTCAGCCATTCTTCTGGACAAAAATGCAAAGTACCGCCATGTAAGATTCGGCGTACCGGTAATTAAAATCCTGTTCATTTATTGAAAGTCTTTCGTCCATTCACTAGTTAGATGCGATGGCAAGCTGCTGTGTTAGGCACTCTGGGTGCCCGGTTTTTGCTCCGTTCGTGGGTGTACTGTGACAGTTAGTCGACTTTCGGCCGGCCCGCCTCGCCACCGTCTAACCTTGATACTTTCAGTTACGATGGCCAGTCTATTTTGCACTTCTCTTGTTACCGCTGTCATCTTATTGTGACCGAGTTACTGACAAAAAATATCAATCAAAATTCTAGCACAAAAGCCTGAGGCATCGCGCTGTCTCTTGCCCAACAGATGGACGGAAATTCAATGGATTTTTAACATCACAACTTTACTTAAATCGTTTTTGTGAAACGGCTTTGACGATTGATAGGTATCAATCGTCATTTTGATCGTTGGATGAAACGTTCATTTAGCTCTAACTACTTACAGACCTTAGTCTGATAGTGTCAAGGCTTTTTATAAGAATAGGTATAAAGGTAGGTCTTCTACCATTAGGTATGAGGCAGTATGTGATCCAACCAAGAGGGAGCTTTTGTGACCTTCGGAGCTATTTATTTAGAGGCAATTAGATAGCTCACCTATTGTTTATGTCAATTTACTGATATGGAGAAGAATCGAACGCAATAAATATGTATCTATTAAAAAAAACTGCACTTTTTCTTCATGATGATATTCTTTACCTTAGTTAAAATAACAAATACTTATCACTGCTAGGCAAAACCAAGAAAACTTAATCACATAATGCTTTCCATTATCCCTCATAATTTATAATAAACTTACCTTAGAACCGTCTAAGTCGTGCTGCAAATTCCTATCTCCCCGTGTAATAATAATAACAGCATCTCACAAAGAATGATTTTACAATCACAAGAACTATGAAGTAAGGAGCGAGATGTTGCATGCGACGTGCAAGTTCAGTGACTCTGCCTTCCCTTCGGGTCTCGGGATTGGCAAGAAACTGCATTCGCGCTGCGAACCTGTTTGCGTACCCCAATACCGCTGTTGTGGGGATTTCGGAGGCCAATTATGTGCTCTTGGCGGTACAGCGACGCTAAATTGGCATGTAGCTATCAGATATTCGGGTGCGATGCACGTAACTTTTCTCTGTTACATAACAATTAGTGAGCGAGCTGGTCTGAGACGCGGCGGGCGCCTGCCAGCGGGGTCATTGGCAAGGCGGCCGAGAGCTGCCACTTTAGGTTCAAGGCAAGGGTATCTACGGCGGGCCTACATGCCGCCGCACTGCACTCCTCACGCGACCGTCGCGACGCTTCCTACACTTCCAATATAATACTTAGTAGGTTAGAAAGCTCTATTCTATAATAATAACAATGCTGGAAAATAGACACTTAAAATATAATAATTAAAAAAATAAAGAAACAGCATATTCTTTTTTTTAATTTTTTACAACTATTCAAAGTGTATCAATTTTCTAAATATAATAAACAAATAGAATAAATATTGTCGGACAATCCACAGAGCATCACCTAGCCCAAAAGAAAGAAGAGCATGTGTAATGGATACCTACTAGATAACTGACAAATATATAATATAGATATTTTATTAGACAGAAAAACCCAGAACACCTTGTACAAATATCTGTAGTTCATACAAAAACTTGTCCCGAGGTGGCAATCAAACCCGAAAACTGCTGCGTCGCAGCCATCTTCGCCGCCTGCGTCACTCAGGGTGTCAAAACTTTAATTTAGAACTCAAATGACTTCAACAATTTTTTTCCATAAGACACATAATAATAACAAATCTATAATAATATATCTATCTACATATCTCTAAATATATGTATAATATCAATGCTTTAGCTAATGTGTAGTTATTAAGATTTGTATATAGGTAATTAAGTAATGCTAATCTGTAAGGTATTTGTCGATATGGGCCCTAGATTTTTTTTACAATCCATGTCTGTTCTTATGATACATGAAATAATTGATTTATTAATATTCACGCTTTAAGTTATCAGAATATTATGAATAATGGGGGTAACGAAGCTTACGAAAAGTTTGCACAGCGCCATGTAAACCGACTTCAATTTTGCTGTTCTTTGTCATTAACGTTCCCTCACGTCTACTGCATTAGCTAATTTGTCATCATGGGTGCGTACCCATGATGACAAGCGCTTCGCTAATCGATTTTACATAACTAACACTCGACTTTTTGTTGCATTTCTACTTACTGAAGCTATCAGATCAGTTACTAATCTACTCCTGGTTGAGATGGGTCCTACAGGTTTCTCAGTGCGTGTTCTTCAACTAATGTTCATACAGAGGCACGTATTGACAAATTTTTCGTCGTTATCAGGATCTAAATATTGTATGTTGTGAATAAAAGACATTTAAAATAAATGTGGAAAATATTTTACAGCCATGTTTTCATGGGACCTTATCGCAGGATTTAGAAAACCGTTTTTACTCAGCATTTCATTTAATTCTCGTCCGTTTTCGAACTCTAATTTGCACCTTCTCGCAGTGGGTATGCACGATTGATGTTTTTGTTTTACCGGTAACCTAGCTGTTGTCACCTTATTGCTTTCTGTCGTCAGTTCCTTTTTCTCAAGTTTTCAGACGGAATTATTTTTGTTACAAAAAATACATACATCGTAGTTATTAAAAATTTAAATATTTTGACCTAATAAAAGAAAAAGATATGTTAGAATAATAATTAACCTCAAATTAACGGTAAATCTAACTCCACTGCAGCAGATCATACCATAGCGGTGATCTTCCGTAGATATAGATACATATTATATTGTCAGGAACGGATAAGTAACTATTGAATTCCAGAACCAAGTAAAACTCAAATAAGGTAATGGTTTACTGATAACTCAGTCCAGTAATGGCAGTTCCTACTCAGATGAGTATCTTTAAACCTACATTTAATCAGTTCCTACACTATCGCATACCTCAAAGTTACTAAAGCGTGTATAAAAGCATCTCAAGGTAGCAAACCCAATGCAATATCCTGAAACTAAAGGTTTACCTGACAACAAGCTGTACGTAGGTACACCTATTTATCCTCAATTTTAAGTTTGCTTCCGTATTTTACGATACGTAGAAGTACAATAAAATATAATACAAAAATGCTTTATTGAACACCAGAAACAGAGCACAACAAAAGACATTATATAAGACAAGTTCAATGGGAAAATTAAAAGCGATCTCTACCAGGCAACCTTCCTAAACAATCATTTAATAATAATAAATATTTATTGCATTACTTAAAAACTATACATACCTACCTTAAACTTAACAAATCTTTACAACTTAACTTTATAAACCTTTGGATGGAAAGAATTATTATTTGCATTTAAGAAAGGCAGGGCGTGTATACCTAGCTAAATATACTTACACCTAAAATTTTCGTGAGTAATTTTATCAGATTTTTTTTATAGAATTGTTCATTATGGTAAAAAGAAAAGTTAACATTAAGTTTCGGTTAAAAGTGCCTTAAAGCCTATGTTAGGTTAGCGTCGCCTTTCAGTAAGAGTATTATAAGGTAGGTAGGTATATTAATCTAAATACTTAGATAACATTCTTATAAATTATTATGAAAATAAGTACATAAATATCTAAATATTTTTCCGATATTCGGCTAAGCATATTTTTCATTGAAAGTGAAGACGTTTTCGTTACTGATTAGTTTATGTTTCATTAATAAAATTTCAAGAAAGACAATAAATACGATTTAATTATGACGATTATGAGATTCAGTACCCACTTAGTTATTTACGACGATTTAAATACCGGGTACTTAAAAAACCGTTGTCATTTTTGCTAATTAGTTTAAACCGTTATCTTTGATTGATGGTCAATAAAATCTAAAATAGCGCAAACGGTACACAACAATATGCAAATTGAACCAATTTAATACATTCAAACAGACATGCCTGTCGATTCTGAAAAGTACACATAACGGGTACTTCAGCAACCCACTCCTATTTATGTACCATAATACAATACAAATGTGCCACTTTAATTTTTTATCAAATCATAGTATGTTTCTCCCCGTATTACATAATTTTTTCGGTAAATTATAGATTCCTACATACGGTCATAAATCCAATACTACGCAATCAGAAATTACATAACTTTCTAGGCATCATAACCATAAATAACATGTGCAACTGTAAAAATCTACAGCCACATCAATTCACACATCAAAAGGTGAGCACATCTCGAAGGTATAAAAAATAACGTTTACGCTCGTCGATACGGGAACCCTATAATTTTTACAAAATAATACGAAGTGCAGAGACCGTTATTCTTATCGACCGACTTATCGAATAGATCGTTAACTGGCGTCGATTTTAATTAATAACTACTAGAACTACACTAGAGACGTACCTACGGCGCATCCGGCTATAGAGCAGCAGTCCGTTAAACTGCACAATTTTCTAGTTACCTCATCTTCGGTGTATTTTGCTGAACGAAGAGCCCATCTCGCGTATTAAAAGTCAGATTGTCAGGGAATGATGCACGAGTATCACGCATTGTCTTCGGACATCCATCACCGCTGCACGAGGGAATTCTTTCGATTTTGCATATAAATAACTATTAATAGACACCGACCACGAAAAGCAATCTCCTGGGATGGCAGTTAATAGCCCTCAGGTTATTTTATAACTAAACTCATTAATGAGTGTTTGGACGTGACTGAAGGAAAATGCATCGAGCTTTCTGCGCAGTAGAGCCTGTATTGTAATGGTGCGACCTAGCCTCCCGTCGCCGCAACTTTGTGCAATTATTACTTAATTGTTTAATCAATACCTACATATTACGTGAATTCATAGACATTAATAAAAGGATTTTCATTGGAAGGGAGAAATAGCAACCACATAAAGCAAGCTTAATCATTTTCCCAATTAGTTTAATGAAAAATTCTTCAGTAGGTACTAATAAGTTAATTAATAATAATATATGTGTTTTTTACTACAGTTACCTAATATGTTATTAAGTTATTCATATCTAATTCGCATCACATGTTTTTATTGAAAATTAGAAAGCATAGAATATTAAACTAATGAAATCATAACGCGTTGAAGTCTAATGTACGAAAATGAGCGCAAGCGCGTAGCAAGGGCTACGACCACATGTCTCCTACTCGTAGGCGTCATCAAACTATAGAATCCTAGACGTGTTTATTGTGCCTTTATCTCTGAAAATGTCACTAAGATCTTTAACCAAGTTAGTATAATAACTTTAATAAACGAAGAAGTGAAGATCAACAAAGTGGCTGGAAAATTTCCATTTAGTTATGTCAATGATGTTATTACGTACTTATTTTACGAATTACAATTTTATGTTGTTGGGTTGTTGTTTATTAAGTAGTAGGTAGGTCCTTAAGTCGTAATTTGTTATTTTCTGAATCGTGTCGAATGAGTCCTTCCTCGCACGTCTTGGTCACAAAAACCACCAAAACGCCGGCGATGAGCTAACCCGCCCGTCTTACAGCACGACTCATTGATTTGATTACTTACATTGTAAAAAAACTCAATCATTGGCAAAAATTAATATCCACAACAGATCAAATTTATTTTTTTCAAGGCACTTATAGGAAATCTCCTGAAATCGGTACAGTGGAACAGTAACATTTATTTTATATTCAAACGAGCTTAGCTTCGAGTGTTTAGGCTTAAGAAAGCTTTCTGCAACTTTTTAATAAAAAATGTACTTTGTTACTTTTCTATAAATTTATAAAAAGGTTATAATAATTCTCAAAAAAACTACCAATTCCCGCTTTCCATTTTATACCTAAACGGAAGTGGTTGTCGTAAAAGCTTCTGGAGAATAGCTCAGGGGAAGTTTGTAAATCATAAAAACTTTGCATTCGTGTAAATTTTTAAATAAAAAGGTGATGTAATTATACTAACCACCTTGTTTTTATAAAGCGGTTCTCTTCGTGGAAACGTGAGCCATAAGCAGAGGGTCAGGACCTTATAGATTGAACCCTAAAATGAATGAAGCTATGCGATGATTCATGGGCTCTATCGCAGGCTCATCGTGCAGGCAACCGGATACTATTCACATAATGGTTTGTGCTGATGTCAACATGATGACGTCTTCAGGGGTTTAATCGCGAGGCAAAAAGCTTCCTTGGCTTGGTATGCGATGAGTGAGACTATCATAGGTTACTATCTATTTAAAAACCAGTCCGTCCCTATCTTTATGTTGCAAGCCTATTTCTGAACACTTAATAGACTTTTTCAGTCATATACCGGATCAGTCTCGAGCCAATATCACTATATCTAATAACTACAGTTATGCATGTTATTTTTAACTCTCAAACGATAGCTTGTCAGGCGCAACATAAAAAATTGTCACATGGAACAACAGAATGTTGATATTTATAGGGTAGGTACCTACATTCGAATAGCTTGGAATATTGACACTATCATACAGACAGACCAACGACTTACTGTGCTAATGTTGAGTTCCGCATATTTACCTTGTTTTGCACACATTAAGATGACATCATTAGAAATGAAAATGGCAAAGACGTGTCAGGATGTTCATTCAAAGACATATGAGGCATCTTCCATATTCTAATAACCTTCTTAAGATACAACTATGGAGCAATTATAAGACTCCTTGGGTGTGCATTGGACGCAAATCGTACTTACTAAACGTTTTACCGACATGGAAATGTCTATCTTCCTCGTAAAGTTCCCAACAAATAATAGCGCGCCGTCACAATACAATACAACGAATATGTCGGTATAACATAAACCAATTAGACTCCAATAAGGAAATCCAAGTATATGCTGAGAGTGTTCACTTCAGCGTGAATCTTTCTCTGCGGTGGGTCCAAATATCATTTAAATACGATACGATGAAGGTAAGTAGATATTATTCTGAAAGAGCGTGGATATTTATTTACCATTTCACATAGGTTAATAATTTATGGGTTTTCGCTTCACTTTGAGAAAGCTCTCACATTTTTCAAAGCTATCTTAAATGGAAACTGCCAGGGTTGTTTCTAGTGGGTCCCCTTAGGTAGCTGCTTGGCATGCATTCAACTTTTCCAAGGGAAAATAAAGATTCTCACAATTTTTAGCACACGTTAATCTAGAGATGTCATATTCGTCTAGGAGGGACTATTTAATTTTGGACATAACCAATGTACTAGCTAGCGAACGTACAAAACCATATACCACCAACATAAACAGGGAAACGATTTAGAAGTCGCCTGTGCTTCCTTGTTGTATTTTACCGTTTACGTATTAAATTGTGAAGGAGGCGCGGGCTAGCAGCTTTCGGCGATTGCAAGAGCAATAATATTTACCTTTATTTGGTTAAGAGCTGTTTCAAAGGAATTCGGTAGGTACTTAAAAATTAAGGTAAAGGTGAAAATAAATGTCCCGTACAAATTGGACGCAGGATGCACGCGGGCCTAATATATTTTGTTATAATAAGCTCTACCTACTGCATAGCTACTCTGCTACTGCGCTGTATATGGAGGCTACGAAAGATCAGATCCAACCTCAGAGTACCTTCTAGGTAAAACAAATCGGACGATATCGCTTGTGCACTCTCCAGCAGTCAGTAACAACTTTATTTTCCACACATAACCTAAATACTGCGTGAATGAAAAATGGATGTAAATTTACAAAAACTTAGCGTTAGTTTTTCAAAAAAGCTCAGAACTACCCTTTAAATATAATGAGTGCTGTATAATAGTAAAGATATATAGTATTATATAATCGTAGTACCATAGGTCCCCAAGGATGAACATTCAGATCACGTCCGCTTATCTCAGACATTTCGATACTTTCAATTCAAATAAAGTTAACGCAGCTCTTAAAGCAAGATGTGCACGGTAAATAAGAATAACGGTGCTTTTATAACCGCGGGACCGGCCACGCTGCCTAGCCCCGCTCGGCACTTTGCCAATTCCCATTGCTCAAGAGTCAAGACTAACATTGGAATTTCTCACTTGTTCGAACATGAATACATCTATGTCCATTTCTAACACATTATACCATTGCTAATGTTCCTCCCGGCACCTTCGCAACCTTTGCCTCATTGCCGAGTACACATTTACCACAGCTCTTATGCCTGATTGCTCGCCTCTACTAATTATACAAGTATCCCCAGCGTTCAATACTATTATTGTATCCAGTTTTTTGTCAGTACAAGGCTAATCCGGCCTTCTCTATTGATCATAATACTCATATTTCACAGCAATAAATTTTAAATTACCTAGATTGTTATTATGCTATCAGCGTGACTCTGTGAGGCGTGTCGAACATGTTCTATTGAGGTTCCTGCATCTAATTCAAATAGTTAATATTTGAATTGCAGCTCAAAATTCTTTTTGGCAATATACTTGACCTTTTCAACACCACCTTAAAATGATAAAATCTAACATCCAAAATCAAAGTACTATTTGGTTATGTATTAAAATAAAATAGTTTAATTTGAAATAATCCAATCTTTATTTAAAACGTCATGATTTAAAGTAACAGTGTCAAATTTAATCCAAAAATTAAAAATGTTGTTACATTTTTTATAACTAGATATTCATAATTCGTTTTTATATAATATTTTTAATATCTACAAAAAGGAAATAAATGTACCTAATTTATAAATGTCGCTTTAACAGTACATAGTAGCTGGAAATAATGTTTGAACAATTCAAAGCAGCGCCTTAGTATTTTGGCCATTTTATGTAAATAAAGGATAGACCATCTTAGCTGAGAATAAAATTCATAATGTTTCGTTAAAACGATAACATGAACATAGTCTTAAATATTTTCTATAAAAAACATGTTACAATAAAACTAATCTGATGATATTTAATTTTCTTTTGACAAATAATGATGGCGATTATAAAACATTTATGAAAATCTCTGGATTCTGGTATAACTATTCCATACAGATTTTATTGATTAATACATAAAAGTAATGTCAGACACTTTGTACTACGTTTTTCTTCAATAAATAATATCTAAATACATTCAATGAACGTCAATGAGAGCGTGTATTGTTAGGCATACATTCGAATACTAAAACGTTATTAAGACTGTACTTGGTAACAAGTGATTTTATTACATAATTTTAAACTAGCGTTCCGCCCCGGTTTCCCACGGAATTTAACAAAACATTTCATGCGGATCCCTAACTTTTTTGAAAATATCCTATAGATTATATTCACCAGGGAAAATTAAGGATTGTGATGGTGAAATATTTTTTATCGGCCCAGTAGTTTTGGAGCCTATTCAATTCAAACAAACAATCAAATATTACTCTTTATAATATTAGTATAGATTTTAAACTATTCTCGTAACGTTTCAGTGCTCAAACGTAAGTATTCAAAATATTCTTACAAAAAAGCTAGCGTCTAGTCTAGAACCACCACACGACGTTAGCGGAGAATGGCACGGCACCGCGCCACCAGTGTAACACACGCTAAATGTACTTTTGGAAAAACTACTCTCTAACATTTAAGAACCATTCAAATATTAAACGTGCAAAGACATCATAAATTCATTATTCATAAAGTACTCGATTATAGTGTAAATGAATTGAGACCATGCGACCTGTACTTGACTATAGTTAGTAATTACAATTGAATTACTATAACCTAGCTACAAAAATAAAAGATATACTTAGTATATTAAAAAAAAGTTAATAAAAATAAAAGCTCAGCGACACTGAATCATCGATACCACCTAAACTAAATAATCGGCACTAATCCACAAACAATGGCAATTTTTGCGTTCTATCAACGAACAATTATCTATGAATCTTACCCCGTTCCATGTTCGTGAACTAGCGCCTCAGAAGCTTACAAATAAAGGCATTTTGGAATAGACACATTTCATTACAGAAGACCTTTATCACGTATCTATTCCAAGGACACTTTGCGTAAAAAAGAATTATCAGGAACACGTAGGTGGGATCCTGGGTGTGCTTAACGAAACATTTCGACCGCTTATTGATGTATCTTCACTTACATCTATTCAATTCCTATGCTATAATGAGGTGCATCCGTGTAGTATTCCGGTTTCTGCGGGGTTAGCATCACCGCGAGAGATGATGTAGTAAAGCGCTGTCGTTTTCGCGAGTTCCGGTCGCATCGCGAGATGATAACAGTGAATATGAATATTTGTTTCCTCGATCTACCCTCAGACTATCATTGACGGCTAACCTCTGGCACGGCTTTCTTATTCTGAAACAAAAACTTCATCATAATAATTCCGAGAAAAATCTTCATAGCTTTATATGCATCAACATATCGAACACATTGAATTCACTTACAATAAATATTAACCTCTTACAGCAATATTTTTCAAATTCTGATTTATGCCAACAGACAAATTATATATTACACATTCCATTTTGACATGTTTCCTTATAATATTTCAATTTACCATTATTATTCCTTGCATACATTGCCTACATTGCTGAAATTTTTATGTTTTCTCATGTGAGTGAATTTATTTTAAGTGATAAAACATTCTTATGAGTGTGATAAATTCAAAATAAAAAATAATAAATTATAACAAGCATAAAAACATGTACTTATAGACCAGCACGTAGACGCGTTTACAGCACATTACCTGCTGCAATACCCGCATAAACGATCCTGAATTAATGTAATACCATCCGATTGAAGATACAACCATTAGAGGATATTAAAGACTCACCGCAGTGGCATCGTCACGACGCAATCCTGCCCACTCTACGAAGGAAGGCAGGTCACGCGTCGGCAATTCCGCCGCCAGCGCCTTAACGCGCAAGTTGCGATCGTCAGTCAATAGGACCACTTCTCGCACGCGCGTCGGTCTCGAAGATTCACCGTCTGTTGCTTCTGGAAAGATAAACTTATGTTATATGTGTATTTATTAAATAACAATTCACTACAACAATTCACTCAGCTTTATCTAGCTCCAAGCTAAGCGGAGCCAGTATTATGGTTAGGCAGAAAATTACCAGAACAAGCGGAACTAAATACGGAATCTGTAGATTGTACAAACATTTGCGGAAATCAAACGCGCAACCTCCTGCGTCGCAGGTGGACCTTCGTCTACGTCTACCTATGCTAAATACTAGATCCTATTTTAATATTCATCTAAAAAAAATATAAAATAGAATAATTATTATTTATTGCCTAATCTTGTAAGATTACAAAATTGCCAAAACATAACTTATAAGGAACTAACAAATGAAAAGGTACATTTTAATTATAAATATACACTCGAGAGCAATGAATCCGGGTCACTCAAAGAATCCAAAAAATCTGGGAAAGTAAGAATGCTAGGTTAATGCAATAAATTGTATTTAATAGACAATTTAATACTCCTTAAATGAAAGTTAAAAAAATATGAGTCACCATACATTTTATTTACACAAAATTACATAAAGAAAAAAAACTGCTGATCTCTCCTTAAAACAAAAATAGGAAACATGAAATTTTTGAACTTTATGACGATTTTCTTGAATTTCAATACTTTGTATTACCTCCTCGTGCTTCCATTACTGCGTTTACGCGGTTTGGCATGCTGTACACCAAGTTCCTTATACGATTTTGGGGAATATTCTCCCATTCCTCTGTGAGAGCAATTTTGAGCTCAGGAAGCGTGATTGGGGGAGGGTTTCGTTGTTTTACGCATCTCCCTAGCTCGTCCCAAGCATGCTCGATCGGGTTGATATCCGGGCTGCGCGCTGGCCACTCCATACAAGTAATGTTCATCTCTTGAAGGTAGTCATTCACAATCCTACCTGTATGAGGTCGGGCATTGTCATGCATAAATATAGCATCCTCACCCAAATTGACCATAAATGGACCAACGTGTTCGTTGAGGATTTCTTCCACATATCTTACGCTAGTTAAAGAGCCGTTTTCTATGATCACCAGCTCTGTGCGACTTTCAGAGGAAATTCCGGCCCACACAAGTACAGACCCACCACCGTAGGCTACTTTTTCTTCGATGCATGCTTGCTTGAATCTTTCCCCTGGTCTTCTATACACTCTCTGTCTTCCATCGTGCTTGTAGAGCATAAATTTTGATTCGTCGGAGAACAATTTATTGCATTAACCTAGCATTCTTACTTTCCGAGATTTTTTGGATTCTTTGAGTGACCCGGATTCATTGCTCTCGAGTGTAGATTAAAAATAATTAATCAATAAATTAAGTTGTAAGTATATATAAAGTGAATCTGAGAACTGATGCATAAAAATTTTAAACAGTGAAATTGGCGCTAATGAATTTCTGTCCGCTAAAATGTTGATAAATGTTCCTAAATTGAATCTATTTAAATTAAGTTCAGACATCAGTGCCTCCCTTCGATCTTTGTATGTTATAATATACATATTTGTAGGGAGTCAGATTCAGATTCATTAACTTTATTTTAAGCTTACAAAATAAGCACTTAGAAAAGTCAAATTTCATACAGATAGGTATTATAAAAAGAGAAATAATTTGTTATTGATTTCTATTCACTTAAATTTTTTATCAGAAAAGTGAAATCGTAGCTCTCAGCACGTGTATATTTTTTGCTTTATTGCAATTAAACCTTAACAAGTATTCCATATAGCCAATTATTTACAATATCCACTTAACCTTTTCATCTGTACAAACTACGTACACCTAATCTTCGTATCGACGTATGTACAGTGTAACAAAACGAGTATTGTGATAAGAGTCCAGTACCATAGCGAATTGCTATGTTGATACACGAAGTAACTGCGTCATTTGACCTACCCTTTTAGTTATAGGTTAAACATGTGTATTATTAATTAAGATGTGACATTACCATAATGTATTATAAATATATAAACGTACCTTGTTTGTGAATAAAATGTAATGAAATAAAATAAAAAATGAAAACAACTGACAAGCAAAGGCAAATATGCAAGCATTTGTCAGCTGATTATTAGATCCTGCGCCTTCGCTGACACTGGATAAAAGTGACACTGGCCCTAATTCCACTTAATCGCTTCACCATAGCAATGCTCTCAGAACCTATTGATGAAAGAAAATGCAGATGGAGGGACACAGCGTATTTTTTTTTAGTATCAATTCAGAAAACATCCTATCCAATCCATCTGTCCGTGCAAATATACTATACCGCACGCACTATACAGAGTTTCTTTCATCTATGCACGATTCTGCAGGATGGGTCTTTAAGTATTTTTTGGCATCAACGTGTGTTTACATGACCGATACGCATGAAGACCTGAACATTGAATACTACCTATATAGTTTAAAAGACTAAAGGAAGCAAGCATGCTTCAAGCTTTCTCTTTCTACACCTATTTTAGAGTTTAGCGCAAGACAATAAATTAACAAATAATTAGTTTTTGATTCATACCCAATTAAGATGTTTAAGATTGTGATTTGTTATTAGTTTAACTAATACATTTCATGTTTATTTGTGTTTACGAGAGCTACCGACATACTGCTATACAGTTTGGCAGAAACGCTACAGTGAAATGTACTTGTCTTGAAATATAAATATATGCAAAAATTAAAAACCAGAAAGTAAATGTATCTTTGACGACCTCTATGGCGCGGGGGGCGATAGTCCGCCTGCGACGCAGGAGGTTGCGGGTTCGATTCCCGACTCGGGACAAATGTTTGTACGCTCTGCGAATCAGTTCAGGGTGTTCTGGTTATTTTCTGTGTATAATAAAAATATCTATCTATGTATTCGTATATTATTATGTATATCAGTTATCTAGTACCCATAACACAAGCTCTGCTTAGCTTGGGGCTAGCAAATGCTGTGTGAATTGTCCAGCATTATTTATTTATTTATTATCTTCTAGTACCAAGCTCTGCTTAGCTTGGGGCTAGCTAATGCTGTGTGAATTGTCGAGTTTTATTTATTATTTATTTTATTATCTAACCTGTATCAGTAAGATTTGCGTGCAGATTAAGCGCAGTGGAGAGCACTTTATCATCATTGGTGGATCTGGACTGTTCCTTCTCGTCAGTGAATGCGCGGGAAGCGAGCAGCGAGCCGAGAGACGTCGCCAGTCGGACTCCGGAGCCGGCGGCGGACACCCACGCGAGGGCTAGGCTCGCGTTCCCGCCGACGCGGGTGCATTTCTGTAGGCCTTCCAGTTCTGTCATAACTGGAACAAGCATTGGATGAAAACGTCATAGTATAACATTTTTGATTGTTATAGAGCGTGAGCGCTCGCATTCGGGGTAATGTCTAGGGGGATTTCGTGGCGCAGAGATTAGAGCATCCCGTAATGAGGGAAGGTCGCGGGTTCAAGTCCTGCCAAATACGAATTTTTTGGGATTATTATTTAATTTTATAGACACTCTAGAAAATTCGCGGAACTCGTGTTCGCGTGCTTGTTTCCCACAATCGCAAATATTTAGCGCCCTACCTACAAAAGATTTGAATATTTAAACTGATAGTAATAGTTGACGATCATGTACTGGACATAGATCGTCGATCATTTCAGTGCCTATGACGCACTTCTTCTCGTCAGTCTATATCAGTCCACGGCTAGACATACATAGGTCTCGCCTAATGAGCGCGATAGATGGCTATATTGATAATTAATTTACATGATGTACTTGCTGGATTTAAATTTTTGCTGTCACTGCGGGTCACACGAGGTCACATCGAGTGATGAATGAATTAAAATTTCCGGTGTCTATTTAATGTCATTGTTCGTTTATATATTTCCAGTACAAAGAACCATACCAAGCACCTACATCAGCGGCTCTATTGTCTAACTCAACTGGTAATCGTAATCGGTTTCAGTTTGGCATTTCAAACCCTGGACTTCGATTGTCACTTTCGTATTGTGTAAATAGCTGAAACCGAAGACCAGTTGAATACCTTAGACAATACCGACAACATTCTGACTGGGTTTACCACTGTAATCGGTTTGAGGTTCACTTGTAATGGATTTCAAGTTAGACAATAAGGCTGCTGGTCAGTAGTACTAAGGCGACTTACCAACTAATGGCACAGCGAAGACATATGGCTGCGCGGGCGCAGAGGCGATCGCTTGCAGCAGCGGCAAGTGGTCGATGAAACAGTTCGTGTCTGGCACCAGCCAGCGCGGCCGCACCTCGACGGCGACGCTGCCTGGACCGGAACGCAGAATCTCCTGCAATAAAGACACGTAAAACATTTTAATGATAAATAAACACAACATTTTATAGCCTATGTTCATCACGGAAAATTCTGGATTCTAATGGTGAAAGAATTTTTCAAATTTGTCCAATAACTTCGAAGCATATTCAATTCAAACAAACAATCAAATCTTTCCTCTTTATAATATAAGTATAGAAGTATAAATGTCATACCTGAACCCTTTCCCGCTGGCGGTCCATCGTAGCCTTCCTCGTCTCGAGTAGTTCCTTCCTGCGCAGGAGTTTCCTCGTGAGCGCGTCCGCCCCCTCGGCTATGGAGCCTTCTGTTAGACTGGTGGGGCCGCTGGCGCTAGCGCTCGTGCTTTCATCGTCTTCTAGGTCTTCAATCTGGAATTACAACGAATATAGACGATGTTACTTCGATTTTATAGTATTTTATGTATTGTATTGTATAGGTAGACGATCAATATGGGTCTTGATCTATCAAAGCCTCTTTTGAGAGTTTATTGATCATCTACCCTGTATATAATATTATGTAGTTGTCTACTAACTAAGATTAATTCATTTATCCCCATTTATGAACATGTATAACCAAATTAAACCTTTTATAATTTTGTCTCCCCCAATGAGCTTTGCTGGAATACAACTCTTTTTGGCAGTAAGGTCGCCTTTGCCATTAGTTTAGATCTAAATGGTTTTTTGTATATTTCATCGTGTAATACAGAAGTAA
Organism: Eupithecia pulchellata; assembly: GCA_963931895.1. Lineage (NCBI taxonomy): Eukaryota > Metazoa > Arthropoda > Insecta > Lepidoptera > Geometridae > Eupithecia > Eupithecia pulchellata. The sequence continues at coordinate 6,840,121 of OZ007527.1, read as the reverse complement.
GAATAAGAACCTATCCATCCCCTTTTAATATAATTATTGGTAGATAAAAGTATTTGTATCAAACATGCCTTTATTCCTTTATCCGAATTTGAAATATTCGTGATAGTATCTTATCTTCATCAGCTGCAGACAAAGTTCCCTGTTCTGCTGGGTATAGGCCTGCTGAATGAATGAATATTAGTGTAATCATTGATTACACTTTCCACGTTTCAGTGCTAGTATGAAGATATAAGATTGTTGCTTGCTAGCGAGATGACAGCCTATTTACGTCACAGAGCAACCGATATGAGTGATGTATTCCATCTGGCAAACTGTTACAGGATATCATTGGGTAATCAAAATTATATGGCTAAAGCTCACACAGACAGTCCCGTGCGAGGTATTCTGCTAATATAAAATGAAACGATATTCTGCGTTCCAAATTAGTTAGCACGATATTGAGTGCTAAATGCAGAACACTCATTAACGCACTTGCGGTCACGAGTCACGTGTTGAATTGTCAGTCAAGTAAAGAGTATTCTTAGAATAGTTAATTTTGAAATGAATGCGTTTACTACGTTTATAGCGTTAGTTTTGACATAGCGCTCATAGTGATTTCATTTTGTAGGATGGTCGGTTATATCGCAAAATGGCGCATGGTATGACGTCACTGGACAACGTTGCCGCGCTCACAGTAATTTATAACGCTTGTGAGCGCGATAAGATCGATTTTAGCATAATTCGGAACCAGTCTGAGCTGGACTTTTCCCAGTTTTGGTTCTTTTAATATCAAATACACAACACACTACCGTACGTACCGATGTCGGCGTTTCGAGTCCCGCCGAAATCGAAAATTTTTGAGATAAAAATATTTAATTTCCTATATCGTACCAGATTCTGTAGCGGCGGATGGTCGGGCTGCGCCCTCTGCACGGCGCTCACGTACCGCGGCGCTGAGTTGGCCGGGTACTCCAGTCGGAGGACGGGAGGCTCCACGCCTACTAGGTACCTAAGTCACAAACAATAACGTGAAAATCATTTAAATGCAGGTGCAAACAAACTGCTTTGCGATTGTTTTATTCAATTAAATACACAATCATTTTGCTTTGTCAACTTAACATACTAGTGTAAGGACCCAAATCAGAGATTGAGTAGTTAGAATAACGATTTGATCTCATTTCAAAGATTCAGGCTCTCTGATTCCATCAAAGTTCTATATAAAAAAATACAAATCCACAAGAATGTACCGATGCATCGAATGAACTATTAGTTTTATTTCTGAAACAACTCTGTCTCATAAGAGAGACACTAAACTAGATCTTTCGGCTTGAAACAAAACGTTAAAAAAGACTGAAAATACATTAAGTTGGTACTCACTCTGTACCAAAGAATAGTAGCTTCTGCGTCCTCAGCGCATGCTCCGCAGCCTGGTAAGGCACGGCGGGCTCGGAGCGCACCCACGCCACGCCCGGTTCCATGTACATAAGCGGAGTGAAACCACCCAGCATCGAGTCTTCTGGCAGTCGGACGCATATTAAACCTGAAATTATTTCGATTTTAAAACAGTTACAGATATTCAGTGGCTATCTGCAGCCCGCTGCCTTGCCGAGGATATCTGGGATAAGGGTAAAAAAGTTATTCCTCGCCTAGACCTACATCTGTGCAACATTTCAATATTTTTCCAATCTCCTGTGTATATTTTTCTTTTATATCTCATCTGATGGAAAGTGAAGATGTGGCCGACCATGTATCACGAAGGTTTAGAAGACACTTCTTCGCTCTAGTCTTGAAGAGACCCAGGTTGTAATTAGTCGGAAAAACAGAAGCGGGCAGCGATAATCCACTGTATTAACACATGATTTCAGAATTACCAGGAAATGTCCAGCTTCTAAGAACGCAGGACATGTACCAGGATCGCAGACCGCTATAGAGGTTGCCGCCATTTGCACACGCATCACACATTCGCTAATCACGTCATTAGCACATTCGTGACTTGGCTCCGATGCTCACGTACGGTATCCACGCACAGGTCTCAAACCCTCATAACCGTACTAGCTGTCATGTAGGCTCTGGTAAAGGGGTCACTATAAGGTATTGTCGAAGCTCTATCCTATAATTCATAGATTCCACGTATTTTTTTTTTTATTGCGGACGGTGAATCTCTGACCTTTGTCTCACTCGTCTCACTTGACCAACTGAAGATTTAGCCTAATATGCACGCACGCTTTCGAGAGGAACATTTAATTGAAACTCTAGTTTAATACAACACAACATATAACTAACAGGTACTTAAGTATATTTACTTTCATAAAATTATAGATAAGTAGGTTTAGTAGTAGCTTTGTTTGTTATGTTATGGCGTATTTTATAGTTTTGCTGTGTTTTATTCTCATTTAGTAAACTAATCTTTCGAAAGTACTTTGTTGTATCTATGACAGGTTAATTTTAATTGCAAAAGTCGTTCAAATTAAGTCAAAAAAAACTAACAACGAGAATAGTTCAATTTCTTTTCATTACTCATTCTGTCCAGCAGAAATAAAAACAGAATAAAGTGACCATAATTTAACACTCAAGATAAGGTAGCGCCGGACCTTCAAAGATAAATAAATAAGGACTCGTTTGGTTTATGCATCCGCTTTACCTTTTAATGACAATATATAATTTAATTAATAGCCATAAAGCTTTAAATAACTACAATATGAGTCACGTTCTTAACGTGCGCCTCTTGAGCATGTTATATATATATTTATACGAGGAAGAGAATGCGTAACTGAAAAGGCTCATGTACTCTCATTAAGCTCAATCGATCTTATTGAATTTGCATGAGGCAGCGTAATGCGTTTTGTTAGTCAATGATTTCTCCGTAGGACGCCGCGATCAGACACATTTTATAACTTACTAATTAGCCAACTAAATCAACACAGACTAAGTTTACCAAACCGCTTACCTAAAGTTTACCACAAAAGTTTAAGGAACCGTAACTCACCATCCTTAGGTTCATTCACCAGTTGTATTGTCTTGTCGTCCAAAGCTTCAAGGATATTCATGAGCTTCGCAAGCCAATCCCATGGATCGTTTTCGGAGCTATAAGACAAAAAAGAATAACATAAAATATATATGCGCATATCAAAGAGCAAAAAGCAAACTCGGCAATTACTCTTACTCAGTTTCGAAGTTTTCAAACGACGGTGGTGGATTCCATACGCTACTGTGGCAAAGCATCCAGTCAGACCACACCTGTAATGAAAAATACGTATAATTTAATTCAATTCAATGTGATGCCCGGCCGCGATAAATAATTCATAAAAATGTATTATTACGGGCCGCGAATATATCGGACGAGTCGTGAGACATGTAACACGTGTTTTTCTCTGCATTACTAGGTGTTGTTAAAGCTGCCTGTAAATCGTTGTGCACAACAAAAACTGAGCTATTCAAAATATTTAACGATGCAGCTCTGCCTTAGCTTAGAAGCTGGCAATTGACCAAACGGTTTGTTAGTGCCTTTGCTGTAATGCGTTGACTATTCAAAGAATTTATATCGCAGTTATGTTTTATGCACCCATACTATAAAGGTTAGGTAGTAAACCTGTTGGCTCCAAAACCTAGACTTACTAGCCTAATAAGGTGGCCGTCCCCTTTTTTACGAACACAAAGAAAGGACAGCTACAATTCTAGGTTTTAGTGCAGAATGTATTGACATGATACAATAATCTTCTTTATAAAGACTCAGGAGTCATCTCGTAAAACGAAAATCAAAATTGCTAATTAGTTTATATGCAAACGTTTTTCTTGGGCAAGCGAGAGTTGGTTTTGCACGTAAACGAATCAGAAACTTGGATTTCTCTTCCGGGTAGTAGGCCCCAAGCCCTGTAGTTTTTTTACCTTTATTGCGGGCAGTAGCAATAACACGTCCGAATGTTTCTGCGTATCAGCTGGTTCGGGTAAGAGAACGCAACACCTTTCCAGCAATGCCCCAAACATCAGCAGGGAGACGCCCAGGGCGCAATGCAGCCATGCTGACCGCTCGCCTTTGTTACTCTTATCTATATAACAAAACATAAACAAAAATAGGTATAATACACGACAGGGTTTATGTAAAATGATTATTTCACGGCTATATAAAGAAGGTGTCCCTTTATGGATGAAAAGAGCGCTGATAACAATGAAATACTCATACTAATAAATCGTGAGCGTTATTGTCGAAACCACTAAGGTCCGCGAATTGAAAATGCCTGCCTTTCCACAGAGCTTTATGAAAATGCTAAATACATTTCTGTTTCGGTATCCATTGAAATCGTATAGTAATCAACCATGCCCTGTAGCACGAAGGTTCCAATTACCTATCTACTTCAAAAGAACCATCGACCCTAACAATGCAGACCTATCATTGAAAGTCAGGCACTCCGCTACATTTATTTTTCTCTTCTATAGGTTACCCTTTGTTTAAGGTTATGCTACGATAAAATCATTCCATCGTGAAAATTTATAGACCGCCCGAAGTCTTCTAAATACAATAAGCATACGTGCTTTTGTGAGTGCGAAAAACTCATTATTGTATTAGCTGTCGAATACAAACGCGTGGGCAAACAGCAGAACTTTTCATCCAATATTTACGATTACAAGCAAACATCAATTGCAAACAATCAGAGGCCGTCCTGTTCGATCTATTGCTTTAATCGCCGCGAATAACCGGAATGGCTACTGTTTGTTTAGTCCACTCTCGTTCATGAGAAACACATACAATGCATTTATAATTACTGTCTTTGAAATAAGAATAGAAGGAAGGCATTTCATTTTGGAATAATTTTAATAATCATAAGCATAATGCATTTCTTAGTAAGTAGGAGATAAGAATCGTACCTATTACATATGTAAAGGTACGATTACGATAAATATACTGCACTTATCATACAAAGCGAAGATAAGTAGAATCTACGAACAATTAAATGTCAACCAACACAACATAATACTCATTATAAATCAGATATGAATAATAGTCAATGCTATTCCGCAATAGCCTATAATATGCATTACATACAGCGCGATGTAAATCTGAAAATAAACGGGAACCGGATAGAGCCAGCCGAGGTTTAGATGACAGTGATATTGTATTGGCATGTCGCTCATACACATCGGTAGCTACCGGTCCCAACAATCCGGTCCGGTATAAATAGATACACTACTCTAAAAATACACAGCACAGATTGCACCTGCAATACAAACGCCTCCATTGCACAAGAAAAATAAAAACCAGACATTACGACAGGCAAAACTCATTTGTATAACTTTTGTGCAACGAAGAACCTATTTTTAATGTTATTTTATCTTCATCAGTACCACAATCGTATTTGGCATACCTACACAATCTTTTCACATAAGGATTTGTCGCTACCAATCCTTAGTAATTAATAAAATTTAATCACAAAAGCATTCTCAGCACTGCGTAAAAAAAAGTAAATCATTGTACGTAATTGAAACGCATAAAATGTTAAAATGATGTAACAGTACCACCTATACAAAAACATTGTTATCAGCATCTTTCCTGGAAATTCAGCATAAAGTTTCGGCCACAGGGCATCGCCTTGCCAAACGCCATAATTAAGGGTCTCGTGCGCCGTAATTTTTCTATAATAATTCAAAACATCATTACAAGTAATGGCGTAAAAGTGCGGTCGACTCTCGCGGCGTTCGCCGTCGTCTCAGTTTGTTGAACCTGTCTCCATCAAATGTGTGCATTTGTGAGGATTGCGAGGGCGCGCGGGGAAGGGTGCGGTGCATCAACCTCCGATAACTTGTAATTTGTAATTACAAACCTTCACAGCGCCCGGACGGAGCCACAGGAAATAGCCACACTTACAAGCGCACGTTATGTATTAATTTTGTACACTGAATATGTATGTACGACGGACTACCTTGAACTATTATTATCAATTAACTAAGTAAATTCCTTTGATTACCACACAAATAACAATAATTCCGTAAAGGAAATAAAAGTTATAATCGTAAACTAACAAGGTATAAAATTTTGATGTATCACACCCTTATTAATAATAAGTAAGAAATTGCTATAATTAAATTGACATTGTGATACACAGCTGATTTTATTATATTTTTTATTTTATATTTATTTTCTTATTTATTTTAATACATAATTGCATTTTGAATTAAATTGTTATGTCACAAGTCACAAGTGTGAACATTGCGTAATTAGAATATTTATATGTCTGGACCAGGGATGTTACGAAGCTTCGACTCCGACTCCGATATGTCGGAACCTCCGATTGATATTACACCTCCGGCTCCGACTTCTGTTCCGAAACTTTCAATCGGAGGTTTAAATCGGAGATCGAAGCATATAGTGGATAGCGGGCGATGGCGCGCGGCGGCTGCGGTCAGCACAAACAGGTTTATGCATGTCTTGCAAAAACTCCCCTCCACGTACTTTTCGTCGTCCATTACTCACTCCACTCACTTTAAAGTTGTCTATTACGCAGTATGGATGATTTGTTTTGTTTTGCGCGGCGTTTCAATTAAAGTTATCTGTTTGATTCTGATTAAGATATATATAACAATGAAGACGAAATCAATTGTGATTTGGAACTACTTCGTTGAAGTTTGTGCAGATACGGCAAAGTGCAAAGTTTGTGAAAAGATATATTCACGAAAAGGAGGCACGACTACTTCGTTAAAGGGTCATTTAAAGTCAGTGCATGCTACTGAATACGAAGAACTAACTTTTTAGTGGGGCTGGCCTAATCTATGACCCGCTAAGAAATAGATTAGACGGAGACAAAGCTGCAAAGCTTTTGTTTATTAAATATAATTTGCTACTCTTAAGAGTCCATTCATTTTATTTAATTTTCTAACTACTGTTAATTTTTAACGACTAAGTAAGTATGTTATTTAAGTTTATAATTTTATTTGAAGTAAATTAAAGAGAATGATTAAAATAATAATGTTTGTATTTGTATTGTACTATAATATTTGATTAAGCCTCCCCTTAAAACTAAATAAATAAAATAAATAAACCAATCACGCTGGACAATCCACACAGCATCATCTAGCCCCAAGCTAAGCAGAGCCTGTGTTATGGGTACTAGATGATGACTGATATACATAATACAATATTATTAATACATAGATATACATAGATAACAGCCAGAACCCCTGAACAAATATCTGCAGATCGTACAAATATTTGTCCCGAGGCGGGAATCGAACCTGCAACCTCCTGCGTCGCAGGCGGACCTTCGCCCACCGCGCCACAGTGGTCGTCACACTCGGCTCTTAATCTCTCTTCTGCCACCACCTTCGACTCCGCCTCCGCCTCCGCCTCCGACTCCGACTCCGACTCCGACTCCGATAAACCAAAATTTAAAATTCCGACTCCGACTTCGGTTCCGTTAAACCACCTCCGTAACATCCCTAGTCTGGACTAGTTTCATAAAAACCTATATAATAATATTAAAATAATACATGTACCTACTTTTTTACTACCTACAACATTGTCATTTAACTTTTTTACTTAGGACTTGTAGTTTTGCCGGAAATCGAGATAAACCGTTTTTAACCTTTAAAAACACGGGGGTGTGTCCCCCATCCACTTCACGACCTTAGATCGTCCGTAATTTATTTTTCCTTTAGTTTTTGTAATATTCTCTTCCTTTTCCAATGCCTTTCATAAATTTTCATCCTACTATTATTTTTACTTTTTACGACAAAAGAGTCGGTTTTGCACTAAAACGAATCTAAAACTATTTTGTTATCGGACTAGGCCCCATGATCCATAAAATGTTCATAAAGCGAACACGTTATGTTATAAAAAAAATTGCAATTAAAATATCAATTATGAAGACTGTTACGGCAATGGCTATTATTACGCGACAGACAAAGGTAAGTAATTTTATGTATTACTAGCGGTCCGCCCCGGCTTCGCACGGGTATTAAACAAAAATTTCAGAAATTATACACACTAAAACGATGGGTTTCACAGTTTTCATACGGATCTTTACTTTTTTTAACAGCATTGGGGTTTTTGACATTGACTCGACATTCCAAAACTGATACTGCTGGCCGTAGAGAAAAAGCCAGCACCGTGCGCTATACAACCTCTTTTTCTATTCTGACGCGCCATAATAGAAAAAGAGGTTGAATATACAGCCCACGGTTCAATTATTGAATTTTTCATGCGGATCCCTAACTTTTTTGAAAATATTATATAGCCTATGTTCATCACGGAAAATTAAGGATTCTAATGGTGAAAGAATTTTTTAACTCGGTCCAGTAGTTTCGGAGCCTATTCAATTCAAACAAACAAACAAACAAACAAACAAACAAACAAACATACAAACAATCAAATCTTTCCTCTTTATAATATTAGTATAGATTGGACATAAGCTATACTGCAGCATCTTTTGTTCATTAACCTCATACCTATCAATAAAAATAATAAAGTCACTATAAAACCAATTTAAAAAGCTATAAAATAAGCCTTAAAAATAACTTTCTATGTTTCACTCATATAAGGTAACTGTACCCGAAATGATAAATTTTATATTGTAATAAATTTTATGCCCTACATAATGGGCACGTATTAAACTTAAGCCGTTATTGTTGTTATTTACCTCCCATAAAAGGTATGATTCCTATAACTCGCTAACTGGTAAATTAATAGAACTTTGAATACTTTAAGAAAGATGATAAAAGCATATCAATAAATATTTCAACGCTATAAACGCCTCTACTGGTTTTAGTATTACTGTTCAAATTAATATCTGGAGTTGCTTTACAACTTTGAAAATTCGAAAGGTGTTCTTGGGGTCTCAGTTTCGTTAATGTTGTGCAGTATGCTACGAGAAAATCAATATAACTGAACAGATGTATATATTTTTATCCTAATTCATTTGAAACAGTAAAGTTTGGAAAGTCATATAAAATCATTCAGTACTGAATTTGTACCAATCTCAATTATAAGCCCCAAAATTGTTTTCAATGATAACATAAACAGTTAACTAATAGAAAACAACGTATTAGCAAGTGCTGTGACTAGTGTTTCTTGTTCAGTTTATTTTAAAGTAAATGGATTGAAGGAAACAGAGAATCAAGGTGATCACTTCATTTCCCAGGTATTACTTATGTAATTTGTATTTTGTGACATGTCCAAGAGTCCTGCAATGTCTACAGGACATAAAGCACTCTGATTTTGATTCATATTATTATTCACATATTAAATACATTGAAATGGAAACTATATTTATTAGTTTTTTTTACTATAAAAATCCAAGTTGCTGCGTGATATGAAAAACTTATTTTATTAGTAAGACAACCTGATGCAATTTTGCCAAAAGTTACTAATAATGACTAATGTTTTTATATTTGCAAACAACAGTACAGATAATGACTAGGCCTGTTATACCTGTTATCTACACATCAAGGTTTGAAAGGATTTTATATTTTTAAACTGGCAATTACTGACTCTGACTCATATATCGCGAATGTCTTTAGATTTTAGGTTTTATATTTACGCCTACTAACAAAAACATTTCAATGTAAATAGTAAATGAGTCCCTTAAAGGTGTAAAACGAACGGGTTTCTAATTTCCACTTGATGAGTGAGAGATGACAAATGAATGCTTTGTACTTTTTTGATTGTAAAGTAAAAAGGTTTTATATCCGTCGAAATAACAATATAACAGTATAGGGAGGAATAAAATACAAGACACAAAAAGGAGCATATCATAGCGATACATATCGTATCGGTACTGCGCGCCGGTTTTATGCGACACCCAGTGAACACAAGCAACGTCTTTGGCGTGTATGTGTTTACAACAGAGTTCGGTATTTTCTTGTTATTTCGCCGACACTTAGCGAAAGACGCAGAACAGAGGAGGCTGGCATGAATTATAAGACTTATAGTATACACAGTAGTGGGTGACTTTAAACTAGGATGGTGATGAGGTGGTTTAATGTCACGGGGGCCATACAATGTGATTGCCACGTCTTATTTTGTTATGTTAACCCTTAAAAGCTACAGCAGTTATAGTTCCCAAGCTCTGTAGATTTAAATTGATTGATTTATTTATGAACTGGTTTATCAAATCTTTAAAAAAAACTAATTAATTAAAACAACTATGTTGTTTAACAAAACTGACAACCAACAACGGATTTACTTCTTATACAATAAACAACAAAATCAACATTTTATATCTAAATACGTAAGCTCTCAACTTTAGTGTTAATACCCGTGATAATAACAATACATACTTAAGTAGAATAAAATTGTAGTATACAAGAAAAAAAATATTTAGTTATACTTTTAGTCACAAGGCTTCCCGCCTTGTGACTAAAAGTATAACTAAATATTTTTTCAACCCGTAACCACCTACGTCGCCGGCAGATCTTTGCCCGCCGCGCCACATCTGTCGTCAAATATATCACCTATCTAACCCAACATAACACAAGCTCTTCTTATTTTAAACTAGCGGCCCGCCCCGGCTTCGCACGGGTATTAAACAAAAATTTCAGAAATTATACACACTAAAACGATGGGTTTCACAGTTTTCATACGGATCTTTACTTTTTTTAACAGCATTGGGGTTTTTGACATTGACTCGACATTCCAAAACTGACACTGGCCGTAGAGAAAAAGCAAGCACCGTGCGCTATACAACCTCTTTTTCTATTCTGACGCGCCATAATAGAAAAAGAGGTTGAATATACAGCCCACGGTTCAATTATTGAATTTTTCATGCGGATCCCTAACTTTTTTGAAAATATTATATAGCCTATGTTCATCACGGAAAATTAAGGATTCTAATGGTGAAAGAATTTTTTAACTCGGTCCAGTAGTTTCGGAGCCTATTCAATTCACACAAACAAACAAACATACAAACAATCAAATCTTTCCTCTTTATAATATTAGTATAGATAAATAAATAATTCTGGAAAAATCACACAGCATTATCTAGCCCCAAGTTTAGTAGAACTTGTGTGGGTACAAAATAACTGATATACATAATGATATACGATTACATAGATATATATATTTTTAACACCCTGAACAGTACAAAAATTTGTCCCGAGGCGGGAACCAAACCCGCAACCTCCTGCGGCGGACCTTCGCGTACCGCGCCACAGAGATCGTCAACTTTGAGGCTAAATATTGCTGTGTGTACAGTCTATACTAATATTATAATGACGAAAGATTTAATTTTTTGTTAGAATTGAATAAGCTCCGAAACTGCTGTACCGATTTGAAAAATAATAATAATACACTCGTTAGGAAGTTGGATCAATGGTCAGATCCAAAAGGCGGTACTCCTGGACTCTACGCGTATCGTCAGGAAGTTCCTCTCTCTGCAGCCCTAGTCACCGGCGCCGCTTGAGCCTAGGTTCGCGGTCGGTGATCCACCGTTTTGATATATTTTTTAGTGTAGAGTTTTTTTATAATAAGTTTGTTGTATTTTCTATAGTAAAAAATGTATTTTTTAACGAGATACATAATTAAATGAAGTGGAATAATAATAATAACCATAATACCCTAAATTATCCCTGATGAACATAGGCTATAAAATATTATCAAAAATATTAGAGTTCCGCATGAAAAATAAATTTTTTGTTAAATATCCGTGCGAAATACCAACACACTTGCGTGTTATTGTGACGCTAATCTAGCATATTTTAGTCTCTTCTCTTACCTCTGAGTTCAGCGGCCGTGCTTTCGACAGCGAACATGTTGAGCGCTGTGAGTTGCAGCAACCGCGCGGCCGGCGTCGGCAGCGGCGTGCGGTGCAGCAACGCACGGAACTGACGCAGCATTTGACTCGCGCACTCGTGGAAAGTTTCCATTCTGTATATAGAAAGGACCATTAATAAAATAAATAATTTTATTCAAAAATATCTTGGCACAAAAGGTCAACAAAGGTAAATTATAATCTAAAATAGTATTAATAACTTATAATGTAAAGGTTATACTTGTGCCTGAACTAGGTTAAACAATAGTATTAATAACTAATGTAAAGGTTCTTGTGCGTGAACTAGGCTAAACCTGTATCTCAGGCGAAAAATGATACATAACTAATAATTACCAAGCAGTATATGAAAAATCACAATTCTATACTTTAGTTATAAAGGTAGGCTTTGGTTGTTTGTTTCGATTGAATAGGCTCCGAAAATACTGGACAAATTTGAAAAAATATTTCACTACTAGAAATTCTAAAATAAAGTTGTGCATGTGTAACAATTCGTTTTGGTACTACGTTGTATGGGAAATTCATTCGGTGTCATTTGGTTGTAATCAGCCGGAATAGAGATCTGAAGCAAAAGCTCCGGATCTCGGTGCAGGAAAAAATGACAATAACGCGGTCGCATGTATCTTTCCTTTACAGAGGCCTGACAAATTACTTCTTAGTGTCGCCAAACGTAACATTACTATGAATCCCTCCTTCGTGGACGTATAGGCCAAATATAAATTAAATTGAGATTACCAATGCCGTGTGGTGCCGGGCATAGAATTTCACCACCCTCACTCTTCCCGTGGGTGTAGTAAGAGGCAACTAAGGGAAACACATCGGCGGGCGGGCAGCAGCGCCCTCTGAAGAACAACTCCACCAAACTACGATCCCCAACCCCCATGCCCAGCGGGTGATTATGGGCAATAATCAGCTCTTATTTTCTGCTGGACACAGGTTTAATGAGCGCCATAACGCCCTATCTTCCACATTCGGAAGCCTAAATTTTCGTCATCCCACCTGGCCAAAAGACGTCCTATACTACGTTTGCCAAGTCGCTGTCCCAGCGATTGTCGGTTCAGCGGGATATTGAACGGTCCACACTTCAGCAGCATATTTACTTACTATAAGATCACACCAAGTACAGGGTATATGTGGCAAGTTTAATAACCTAAGAGAATAGCTTAGGTGCGGTAAATCTTAGATTAAATTCGATACATACCCTATTCTGGTGATTAGTTTCCCATGCACGTGAAGATAGCTCGTGATGAAAGTTTTATTTAACTGAAACAAATCACTTTACAAATAAACCATGGAAAATCAATTCATAGATTGTGTTTCTAGATTACGTCAAGGTTGTTTTATGTTATGAGCTGTTATACGTAAAACAGTCGTCTGGTACTGATAGCCATAAATAACATGAGCCTTGCTTTTTTGGTTGGAGTTGGATGATGTTGAGTGAATAATTTCCAATAATATCGTTGATCGGAAGTTCTGGTTTGGAAACTCCGGTTGCGTTCCAGTTTACCTTACGTTACTGTCGTAACATAAGAAACTTTTATCTGTGTTTTTAATACATGTAATGATTAATATCTAAAGGGTATAAAAAACTACCATTTATCCATTCCATGTCAATAAAATATCCATAAAGGACTGGCAAAAAAGTGGCAAATCAAACACATCTTCATTAAAAAAACAAGTGAAGTCAGTTAATTACCTCGACAGAAGACATAGAGGCCAGTTGTTCTATCAATGGGTCTATTCTAGGGGTGGTAGTGGTGCGATGGCCGCTAGGCCGAATCCACACTTCCTTTCTGTTCCCTTGTACCGTGTTCGATACATCTACCGCGACTGTCGTCCCGCTTTCAGACTGTTTGCTTTCTATTGCTGCACGTCTTTTGCGTTCCGCTGCTTCATACTATAACAAAATGCATAAGTTAACTCGTCGTAACGTCGACACACTTGCGCCTTCCCGTCATCCGTGGCCATCCGTGAGAGATGGCGGCGAAGGATTTGGCCGAGGATCTCAAAAGGCGCAAATATGTTATGCTCGACAAAGCCTATATAATACATATACTGCCCTTGGTGTCGAGACCCTAAGACCGTGGGGTAGCCGTGTTTTAAAAAAATATACGAGCGTCTGTTGAGGTGTAACGTGAGCCAAGAGCTGGTGAGTATCTGGCGTAGCGCATCAGCATTTCCAATCAGCGAAGCTATTCAGCCAGCATCTTGGGGACACTTCCGACTGGTATTGATATGGATCAATAGAGCTAACCTGTAAATTGCTTGCACCAGTAGCAGCTTAATTGTTTCAATTGTAAATAATAGTTCTAATTTGGTTTCGTTAAATATTTGTAATTTACTTTTAATAAATTAAAATTTAAGCTAATTATATCTGCTCTATTTGTTCGATGTTTGTATAACAATTTTAAATAATAAATGTAAAGCAGTTACCTTTTTCCTGTTTTCTTCAAAAAGAGACAACAAACTTTCACGTGCAGATTGAAATGGATTAGATGACATTAAACTTCTCATGTAATAGTATACAGCGTCTAGTTTTCTCCTCTGAAAAAGAATATATTTTATACATAATATTTTTATACATATATATTTTTAAATATAAAACATTTATTTTTGTATTCATTTAGCAACTAAACTTACGGCATAAATGGCTAATATCGCTAGTTGGTTGTATGGCCGTCCATTCTTCGGGTTGATGTGTTGAGCTTTCGTATACCAAAACTTACTTTTAGCGTAGTTATTAGTTTCATTAACTTGTTCTCTATACCTTGCTAAGTCCCCCAGAAATACGTATAACTTCTGAACAGAGATCAGAGCCAGGCCGACGTAGCCCATGCCTTTTGGTGGCAAAACGTGATTGTCATTGATGTAGTCGTCGATATTAAATTTATAATTTTTTTCCAACTGTTGTACCAGATCCTCAAAATATATATTTCCTTCATCGATTATTGTATTTATCAATTTTACTACTTTTGGTTTATCCTCCGGAGAAATTTGTGTAAAACTCTTCCTTAGAACTTCAATGAAATTGTAATAGAGAATTTTCCAGAACTGGTGTTCAACATTATCTGCCTGGCAGTATTTCAGATCTGACATGAGAAGTTTCTGTAGTGCTCCTTGCAAAAATATTCTGTAACAAAGAAGCAATTTGTAGAACTCTGTGGCGCGGTGGGCAACGCAGGAGGCTGTTGGCTGGATTCCCGCCTCGGTATAAATGTTTATACGATCTGCTATATGTTCCGGGTGTTCTGGTTCTTTTCTATGTATAATACAAAAAAATATCTTTCTATTCAATATATTATATTAACTATATCAGTCATCTAGTACCCACAACATAAAGTCGGCTTAGTTTGAGCAAGATGATTCCATGTGGATTGTCCAGCAATATTTATTTACTTAATACATCTGGCCCGACTAGCAAGAACTGATCTACAGACATTCATCAAAATTCGTATCACATTAACTTAATAAGATTATTTCGAAGACTGTATGCTAATTTGACACCTTCGAGTCACTCGCTACTTGATTAGTCACCTTGTCTTACTAACGTCGCCCCAGTGACTGGCAAGAGAGAGCGGTCCCCTCATAGAATGGGTCTGTAGGATAACATCTGCGCGGTCCACCTCTTGTAGCAACGTACGATGCCGGGCTGCCCTCGCCGCGTCGTTAGCTTCGTACCCCATTCCCCGGGATGATGACTCTTTTACCACTGAAATAGGAAAAATATTGGAGTAATGAATGTTAATGCGCCCTGAAACGATTTTCAATTGGTAGTGGTAGATAGATAATATCTTTATTTCACCTTATAAACAGTATAAAAAACGAACAGTAACTACTTACTACTCAAATCTTATGTGGCCTTATCGCTGAAAGCGATCGACAGGATCGATTGTCAGTAACGCTCAAACGTTGTCTAGCCCTTACACTAGTTTCAAAGGACTCTGGATTTCATCGAACTACTAGAGAAAGCATCAACAACTAAATGGTGAAATGTTTTCGAAGTTTGCATTATTAAATTCGCATAATGATGAATTAATTTCATAACGAATAATAAAAATTTTAAGATAATATTAGTTATAGGGTAGTAGGTCGTATCATCGTCATATTCAGCCTTTATCAGTCCACTGCTGGACATTGGCCTGTAGTAGGTCGTATTCTAATTACCTTGCTCCATTCTTGCGTCAAATTTTGATGAATTAGTTTGAACTATTATCGGCTTAGATGGGTTGTGGTGGTCATACAGAGTTTTCTGAGTTTCCGTGTTTCCCCTCCTGTAATTAAAAACAGTGAATAACTTAAAAATAAGTATAACATTAAACATTTCAACTGAACGAAACCTATTTATATACATAATATCGTCATAGTCAGCCTTTATCAGTCCACTGCTGGACATGATGATGATGCTGCTGTGTGGATTGTCCAGCATTATTATTATTATTATTATTATATAGGGTAAAACACTCACGAATAAAATTTAAGTAACTTATTTTACTTGTGAAATAATATTACTTGAATAAATGAACCAACCCTAAATCCTTTTGCAAGTGATTGATTGAAGCCTGGGGCAGCATAATAAGACCAGGGTGTGAGCTGTTGCTGTCAGGATTGGATTTCTCTGATACCGCGCTGTTTAATCTGTTGCGGTGGTTGTGTTCTTGTCTGAAAATCATTATAATTATTATTAACTCATTTATTTCAGATCATTTACAATCCATAAAACATATAAATAAAATAAAACATAGTAAATGAATAAAAATAAAATAAAATATCATAAAGTCTTAACACATTAGGTTTTCTCATTTAACTTCATGGCGGTAATGTTGTTGCATTATTTTACGGATTAGAGTTCCGGCGATGGATGGGTTTCCTGTACTAAACGTAGTATCAAAATTAATTGTAATTTGAGCATATTTACCATGTCTGCTAATGTTTGTATTAAAATAGTTTTTATAAAGGTTCCTGCTATAAACTTTTTTCAAAATACTTTTCTGTAATGAAACTAAATAAATTCGCATGTTTACATCCAATTTCTTAGTATTTGTGTTTAAATGATTTTCAAAAAAGCTTGTGACTGGAACCCTATTAAATACTATTCTAATACAAATAATAGCTAAGAATTCTGAAAATATCAATTTACAAATCATTTAAGTGCAGTACATACAGTAGGTACATACAAAATTAGTTGTATGGGAAATTAATCCGTCGCCGGATCATTAAGCAAGCAATGCTTAAATAATCCTAAAAAATAATGAAAAAACGTAAGGAACAGAAATAACTCAATCAAAGCCGTACCGTACAGTACTTTATAATAATACTGTATAATATAATTGGGAAGCGTCTCTAATATGAAAATTCATTACGTTAATTAAAATGTTAACTCTTAAATCCAGACCGGCGGCTCTATTGTCTAGCTCAACTGGTAATCGTAATCGGCTTCAGTTTGGCATTTCAAACCTAGCCTGGACTTCGATTGTCACTTTCGTATTGTGTAAATAGCTGACACCGAAGACCAGTTGAATACATTAGAAGACAATATCGACAAAATTCTGACTGGGTCTACAACTGGTGATCGGTTTGAAGTTCACTGGTAATGGCTTTCAAGTTAGACAATAAGGCCGCGGGTCCTCTTCGAGCCATGATCCTGTATGATCTATGTTACAGCAAAACAGATTGCCTTCATCGGGTATTTATCGCGTACCTTTTGTTTTATTTTCCCCTAAGTTTTTAAGTTTCGATAAAATCTTTAATATGGTCCACAAATCACGAAAGTTTAAACAGTTGACTTATACCTCTATAGTTTGGCATTGCCTGCGAACGGGGGCAATGCCTGATCTACCTGCCTAACAGTCCTACGTAGGTTTGCATCTTCATCGCATCTTCGATATGTACCCCAACACTTTAATTGAATTGACCTATTCCCTTTTCCTAATATCCGCTACTTTGCAATAACAGCTACTATGTGTTACCAAGTCAAACTTCTGTGGATAATGTTATTGGTTGTAGGTACATAATAGAAACACACAAAGAAATTATATAATAATTCAATTTGAATTTTGCTCTGAATAAAAAATATAAAATTAGAAGCAGCTTGTTGCTGATAAGTATCCAACATTCCATCAACATTTAGCGTGACGAGACGCGAAACCGACCCTAGGGCACGCACGTGGAATGATTTCATTCAAACGTGTTTTCTGTACTATTTTAGCCGAAAGCCAATAGCCACGGTCACGGGACTTGTGTCACGCGATATGTACTGCGACCGGTAATCATGGACTAGGACAATACTGTACAAAATGGCGAACAGCACTTGAGACGTCGCATTGTGTCGTAAACAAAAAACCGTCCGCGAAAACGCCGCAACAGCACATTCTTCGGCCAGCAATAATAATTAATAATAATTCAATTTATAGGCGGCTAGAAGTTCCAGCAGACCTATTCCAGTTGACATAAAGTGACTTCAGCAACTTACTTGTCATGTCCCTTAGTGGCCAGTATCTCCTCTCTCCAGTTCATAGGGGCCGAGGAGTTTTGAGACGCATGTGGTGGGTGCGCCACGTGTGGCACATCGGGAGCGTGCGGTGGATGCGCTTCCGAAGCTCGCGAGCGCCGCTTGGCGCCTCCACGCTTTTTGGACTTCCTCCCGCTGCCAGTTCCAGGGCTTGGTTCGACTGCGCTTGGCGCTGGGGACTGCCGGCCTCGCTCCATGCTGGCGGTGCGCCCGTTAGCCCAGGAGCCGTTGTTTTTCTTCTGTGGAAAATTTAGGGTTGGGTTTGATATCATGATGCTTAAATAAGTCGGATTTCTTAGGTTTTGAGATCGGCTTAGGAAACCTTATGGTTTCGCGTAATATTCAATTTAACCAAACAAACCTGATTAGAGGACACCCAAGCGGCAGATTTATTGGCAGCCGACGGCACTCTGAATCCGTCATGATCTCTGGGGCTTGTAGCACGAATTATTGATCCATCTCTGCTGTTGCATTGGGAAACAATTCTCCTGAAACAAAATCACAATTTAAGCAGACACAAATATTTAAAGGTAGATGATCAATAACCTCTTAAAGGCGACTTGGGTACATTAAGACTTTTGTTCTATTACTTTTGCCAAAACGAAATACAAATAACCCCTTTCTTTCTTTGATAAATACTGACCACACAAACTCCGCCGTGTGCCTCGGCATGTATCGACTTCTCTTAATCTGTTATAGGATTGTGCTGCATTCATTATTATGGCTTTAATGTGAGACCAGCTACATAGAGCTAAGAAGATCAAACCAGGAAATTTATATATTTTTGTATGGAAAAAAATCTATGAATTAGACAAAGTCACCTTTAAAAGGTTATTGGTAAGGTTATTACAAATACCTTTGTAAAAGGTTATTGATCATTTACCTATAACCCTTCATACTGATATCTCCGTAGGCTTGTATTTATGACATAGAGTACTTTTTGCAATTTAATCCATAATATATAATCAAGACTTACCCTTCAGTACTCTGTTCCCTGCTGTATGATCTCAACGAGCGCCAACGATCCAAGTCATCTCTACTGTTACCTATCGTAGAAGACCGGTTACTTCTATGGCTGTCCTTTCTCTCCCTATTCCTATTACTACTAGGGATAGGTTCCTGTGGAATGCTTATGTTGATATCCTTCCTGATTATCTCATGATCAATGTGTACACTGGCTGTGCTGTCTTTTCTATTCCTGTCAGATTTCTTTTCATTATTTTTAAGACCCCTGCTAGAACTCCTGTCAAAAAACAAACCTTGTCTGTTTATGCAGATAACATGAAGTAGGGGAAATATTGACATGTATTTATATCACATTAAACTTATATTTGGATAGGCGAAACAAACAAGTATTAGACACAATAAGGTATACAATACATATATGAATGTACTAGTGGTTTCTTTTTCACTTCTTCCAATAGTGGACAATTTGTGTAAGAAAATATTATAAACAATTTATTTCTTATATTATACCAATTAACTGCATGAAATTTGACTAGTCTAAGTACTTATTTTGTAAGCCTATTTAATAAAGTTATTGAAATCTGAAATCTAAAAATAAAAACACAAGCTACATGATAAATAAATTGTTAGCTAAAAAAGAATTTGAGACAGTGTATAAAATTTATGCTACCTTCTATCTTTGCGCTTTGACCTGCTTCTTTTAGATTCACGGTGTTCTGTTGGTTTAACATCCTCTGTTTTAGATGGTTTAATATTTTGAGAAAAACTAATCGAAGACTCATCTTCTAATTTTATGTTTTTCTCGACTTCTTCTGTCCAGTCCTATAAAATTTTCAAAATATTTTAACATAATTATTTGTTGATAGATTGTTGGAGTTGCCATGAGTAAATTTAAATAAATACTTGCCAGGTTTGTCATATCTAAGAGAGTTGAAGATATTTGTGAAGTTGTTTCACTGTCATGGTCATTGTCTGATTCTTGATTTTGAGAATCCATTTGAGTATTAGATTTAATACTTATTCCATTGAGAGAAGCTGAAAAAATTATTAACTTACACACTGCTTAACACTAGTCTTTGTCCTTGCCTTGCCTTTTTATGCTTTTAATCAAATATATTATAAATATTGTTTATTCATTTGGTGAACTCTATTACAGAGAATGAAAAGCAATAGCAATAAGTAATTTTGTACTAATTTGATTCTATATTTAAATTAAGAGTGGGTTGTTTTCAATGTTTCTTTTAGATAAGATCTAGCAATCAACTTACCACTTTCACTAATATCTCTCTGGCTATCCATACTGCTGTACATAGTGTCTGGTTTTTCATTAATATACAAATTATTGAAAGCATGACCATCATAAAGGTTAGCATATGAACCACTTGGAGTTGACTTTCTTGAATTCTGAAGTTCTTGATTTTTTAAATAGTTATTCATGAATTTCTCTCTGTCAAAACCTTCACAGTCCCGTAGTCTGCCCCTACCGCGTGATGGTAGTGTCTGAGACCAGTTTGGTCCAGGATTATTATATTGATCTTGAGCCAAAGGTGGATTGGAAGGATTCAATATTTGCTTATCTCTGTGAATTTGGTCCACACTTTTAGAACTATAATGTCCTGACCGTTCTAGGTACTTCTTTCTAAATCTTGGGGGTATGTTATCTAAGTTCACCATGTACTTGGGTCTAGATGTGTCAGACACATATCCTGCTGAGTTTCGTCTACCAGAAGGAGGTTTTCCACCTCCTGTTGATGTATTCCTTCCACCCGAAATCTCCATGCTTCTACTGTCTCGATTTCTATCAAGGGATTTCTGATCATTTGAATGAAAATGAGGAGGGGATATAGATCTAGTTTCTGATGCCAGCCTCAAAGATTTGGTATAGTCATTGCTCTGTCCCTCTTTAACATTTTCATATTTTTTATCTCTCCTGGGATTTCCACGAGGATGTTTACCAGAGCCAGAATCATTCGCGGCTTTTCTACCGTATTGACTAGAACTCTCGCCTCTCATGGGTCCTCTAGACAGTCTGTCAGTATCAGAAGAATAATCACTTGATTTTGCAACATACAGTTGTTGCTCTGGCTTTTTTTGGCGCAAATTAGCTGGTGATGAATCTTTTACATCGCTAACAGAATTTTGAGAGCCATAGTGATTTTGATATTTTTCTTTTCTTGAAATATTCGTATTGTATGTATCCATTTTTGTATCAAAACCATAACATGATCTTCTCAAAGGGCCGCTACCAGGTTGATATATTCTTTGCTGTGGTTTATTTCTTTTGTACTCCTTGGAATCATCATCCATAGCAAATCAGTAAATGAAATCATAGAATATTACGACGAATACAAAACAATAAACTCGAAAAATACTCACACAATGCCAGAAGGTTAGTTTTACTTAGAATCATGAATATTTTATGGGTAAACTACTGCTCAAGCACCTTTCAGCCTAAAAAAAATATTTTTAGTAACTAGGTACTTCAAAAACATGCAATAAAGCTTTATTTATTCACTTTTCTTGTAAAAAACTCTCGGTTATTTTCGCATCCATCCATCCAGTCACAGATGTAGTAGCTACTTACTTTGTAGCTCACTCACTCACATTCCATTCATCCGTCAACTCTGTCTTTTTTGTTCATTCTCTCAGACGAAGGAATATAAATATAGTCTATGGTTCATTCTATGTTTGTGGTTGATGTTCCCGTTCTAAATTACACTTTGAAGCTCAAAAAAAAATCTCCGCAATGATGGTACATATTGTAATTTGTAATGTCTGTGGCTTTGAAACATGGCAACACAAACGACAAATGTCATTTTTAGAAAGTTGTCTAGAAATATACCCCGTTTCTATAAACTTGATACTTAAAAATACATACATTTCCTTGCATTTGACCTTTAAATTAGGATCAAAGTGATTTGGTCTGATTTTGTTTTCAACCAGGCAATTTGCAATGGGTTCGTAACCCGTAGGTGACGTCTAATTAATTTTATTTATTTTATGGCATAGAAATTGTACAGTTGTAGTTTATAAGTGTAAAATCTGTGTTTAATATTATCAATTTCCAACAAATAGTGTTAATGACTAAGAAATAATGTCATACGAATACTTACCCGTGGCTGAAGACGAAAACGAGGAACCCATAGAACTACCAGTCGAAGAAGATGGAACATTGATGTTGACAACTGTGTCCGCACAATTCCCAGGCTGCTGCGGTCTCAAATATCGACACCCAGAAACTAAAACAATACGGGGCATCAGGCTAAGAGACGGCAGGTTGTATCCTCCCCCTGAAGGATGGGGTAATCAGCTGTATATTTGTAGCTTTCCAAAGGAAAGTAAACGCAAAAGCGGAGACGCTTCTGATGCTTCTAGCTCTAAAAATAAAAGGAATGACAATCTTTGTTCTGATCTAATAGTATTGGGCCTACCCTGGAAAGCTACTGAGCAAACAGTACGGGAGTATTTTGAGAAATTTGGAGAAGTGTTGATGGCACAACTAAAACGAGATCCTAAAACTGGTATGTCTAAAGGTTTTGCTTTCATTCGATTTGCGTCTTATACCTCTCAAATGAGGGTGCTTGCACAGAGGCACATGATAGATGGGAGGTGGTGTGATGTGAGGATACCAAATTCTAAAGAAGGGTCAGTTGCATCAATGCCCTGTAAGGTGTTTGTTGGCCGTTGTACTGAAGATTTATCAGCAAATGATCTAAGAGAGTATTTTTCACAATTTGGTGAAGTGACAGATGTGTTTATACCAAAACCCTTTAGAGCTTTTAGCTTTATTACTTTTTTGGACCCAGAAGTAGCACAGAGCCTGTGTGGCCAGGATCATATAATCAAAGGTGTATCTGTTAATGTTTCTAATGCTTCACCAAAACAAAACAAAGGTGCAGCAAATCAACGCAACATGTCTAACAGGAGTTATGAAGAAGGGCACCCGCACAATGCTTCCAATAACAACTCGTGGAGCAGCCGTAATCTGGATATGGTAAACATGCAAGCTCTGAGCATGTCTGGACAGCACGGCCAGACAGCTGTGGCCGGAGGTGGGGGACAAGGTCAAGGAGGAAATATGCCAATGGGTATGGGTGGGATGCCTGTGAACCAAGCTCTAGTAGCCGCTGCTCTAAACCAAGCTGCTGGCTGGGGCCTCATTAACAACATACCGTCCGGTGGGTCGGAGGCAGTGCAGGGTGGGTTTGCAGGTCCCGCATCATCAGCGCCACCTGCTCCGCCCAACTTCCTCTCTTGGATGCAACAAGGTAACTCTGCACAGGGACCTTCTAGTCAATGGGGACAGCGACACCAGTCTCAGGGGCACTCGGTCTGATCTTTACAATCTGATGCAACACGCTCACAATAATCTCTGTGATTGTAGCAACAAATAGTTCATTTTATTTTTATCTACAATTCAATTGTTCTGTTGGTGAAATGTTCTACATAAGTTTTCTAATGACATTATTTATTATGCTTGCGTTTTGTTAATTTTCTAAACCATTACCGTAATTTACTTGTGTTAAATATGATGGTACAGCCATACTATAAATAGCAACATTTATAGGTAGTAAAAAATTATGCAAAATGTTATTTATAAAATAATAATGCATGTACATTAATTTCATTCAAATTATTTTAGAAGAAAAGTTCTGCTGTTAAACAGGCATATTGACAATGTTATGAGGAGAATTTATACTGGCAATTTAATCATTGCAGAACAATGTGTTTAAAACAGTCAGTACGGTAGAACTATGCATAGCAGATGAAATGAAAATTACCTATAAAATAACATTGATTATGTCTTTTAAAATTCTCTGGTTTTCCAAGACACAATCTATGTAGATTTTATGTTGCTACTACAAAATAACAAAGTTACATTGTGGCAATAAAGGTAACTGCATTGGTGCATTATGTCAGTAACTTTATAAATACTTGCTACTATAAAATAATAGCTAATTATTATAAAATGTAACTAAAAGTATATTTTTGACAAACTAAATAACATATAATTGAATATAGTATTTACTATTTATACATTGTGAACTTATACAAATTGTGTTTTTGTTTCAAATGCCTACAAAAATTTAATAGGGAATAATTAGATTGCAATTACAGACTGTTAGGGATGAAGCCATATTGTAATAAAATAGAAAATCTATTGATTGTTATCATTGTTTAGCAAATAATGTTGAACATTTTAAAATTATATTGTGTGTTTCTTCAGGTGGATGTGGGTAAGGAATTATAGTCAGACGTCTATTTTTCAATAATTAAATGGAATATTTTTGTTACTATGTGGGGTTGTTTAATTATAATGAATGCAATATAATATACTGTTATTATACCGAGTGGGTATACAGGGCGGCTCTTTGAGATGGAAGGCGAAATCCGAATCCATGAGTAGTATTGTGAAAGGAGTGATGTGTAGACCTCTATTTATACGAAAACCAAAACTGCATATTCAGTCTTTTACTTTGCAGGAAATCTAAACAAATTATTTTTAAAACAATGTCACCGTGAATTTTTACGTTATTGGGTTTGGTTGCTAATCATCATCATCATCACCAGCCTATAATAGTCCACTGCTGGACATAGGCCTCCCCTAATGAGCGCCATAGATGGCATCATTATTTGGGGGTTATGCCCATAATCCCCACGCTGGGCATGCGGGTTGGGGATCGCAGTTCGGTGGAGTCGTTCTGCAGAGGGCGCTGCTGCCCGCCCCCCGCTGTATTTCCCTTAGTCGCCTCTTACGACACCCACGGGAAGAGTTGGGGTGGTGAAATTCTATGCCGGCACCACACGGCTTGGTTGCTAATAAAAGATCAATATTAGCAAAGTAATGCATTGTTGATAATGAAAGGAACATGCTATTGTATTCTACCAATCATCAATTTGAAATCTGTTAAAAATCATTTCAAGGTGTACTTGTCGCTAGCGCGTATACTTATTCTTTTTTCTGTAAATGTTTATGAAAAAATCCATAAAATGTATGCAAAGTTTTGTTCTCAAAAATAGTCCATGACTCCTTTCACAGACTCTAATGGTTTCGGATGTAGCTATGAACTCGCATCTAAAAAAGGCACCATATTGCTGATAAACCACTGTCTATACATACATGGAAAAGTCGTAGGAATGGTTGTACAAGTTGCAAGACTGTAATTAAATAAACTCAAAGTTACCTTTATGTAGAAATATGTACCTAATCGATTTCACATATTATGAAATAAATCAATCTATCCAAAGTAAGTAACAAAGGAATATAAATACCATGATTTAAAATATACAACAGATTTATTTATTGCAGAATAATTTAGGTAACAATAAAAATGGTTTAAAAATTGCATATGGACCATGTATGTACAATGACGTGATATGAAATCCAATATGCTGTTACAAAAATTATAGAATATACAATGTTAAACATAATATTAATGACAAAGAACACGGATGAATGAAAATGTAAGTTACCTATATAAACTGCAGCAATTAAATAAAGTCAACAGATCAGAATTTAAAGTAATTGTGTGCTTTGTAAATTGTGTTGTATTAATGGCAAATAGTTTGTTTACAATCCACTAAGGTTGGTGAGTTTTAAAACTGTAAATAGAGTGTTATCGTTACCCGAAATATGAAGTACAAAGCAAACCTCGTAATTGTATATAATATACATAGGAAAATGTCATGTATATTCTAATTTCTATGCGCATTGCACTTAATTATAATATTAGAAAAATATATTTTGTGAAATGTAGAGGTGTGGTTGCCCACTCTAAATGTATAATGGATATGAGCAAATGTGCGTATGGCAATGTAAATATCTTAGCGAAAGCATGGTCTGGTAATGTTACCCTTAAACCAGAACAGAATGTATGAACCCATATCCACAGTTAAATATTTCCTTTGGCATTGTTGCTTAAAGAGAAAAATCTGAAAAAAAAAAAACTAAAAAATCTAATTTTAATGAATGTCTCTTCAGTACGATTCTGTAATATACTATGAATATTACGTATACTTAGTGTCAACGTCCAAAACTGCTTTGGATTGGAACTTAAAAAACTTTTAGGCTCATGTTTTAAATGCTTTTGAAGAGCACCAGTTCAGCTGTTTTTGACGTTGATGTTAAATATAAAGCCCTACGTAAAAACGCCATTTCAAATACCTAGTTTCCAATTTCAGAAGTTCGTTAATCGACAATTTAGTAATTCAGTGAGATACTTATTAAATTTGAAAACAGATGTTTTAATTGAACGAAATCCATGTTTATTCGACGAAGGCAGGCGCTGCGCAAGGTATTTTAATCTATATCTACGGTGTGTGATAAATATTTGGTACCTAAAAAACAAACATTTGTGTGGACACCACACTCCGCTAGATCATCTTATATTGGAGCAACCAAGTAAATCCCATCGTACTTTTACCGACTTTCTGTCAAAGTTAACCAACAATAACATTTAACAAAATAAAAATTATAAATGTATATATATTTATTATATTAAACTGTTAGGTATTTAACAACATAAAAGCTGCTGACCCGATTATCATCTTTCAGCTATATATACATAGCTGAAAGATGGTGTTTTCAGTTAACTTTGACAAGGTATTTTAATGTATAAAATCTTTGTCTTAAATTAATGTCCCATTTACAACATTGTTATGAGCGTTTACCTGTTTATTAATCAGTTCCTGCGTCGTCGCTAGATAAATCTACGGAGAGTTCCATCGATAAACCGATGTCAAAAATCCCGTGTCAAGGTGATAACGGGAAATCCAAATATATTCCGGTTTTTAATATTGCCTGCACAATAATGTCTGCCTATAGTAGGTATGAAAACACCATATTCTTATGTATGTATTGATTCAGTAATTGAAGATGGATCTTAGATTATGGAAAAATTATGTTTGTGTCTGTTTTTGCTTGATTTCGATTTTATTAACTTATTTGGCTACTTGTTGTTTGGTTCTAATTTATAGGAATAAAATAATGTGCATGTCGGATGACTAAATATATTTAGTTAGAGTTAGGAGTTTGTTTGTGAAATATTTACTTTCCTGCTCCTGTCAGTTTTATTATAAATAAAACAACCGAGAAAAAAGAAAGATCATACTGAGATAAGTTTTACCAAACGTAAAACAATTTCGAGTTGGCTGTACAAAGTTGTTTAATATTTATATTACCTAGGTACTTTTTCAAATCTAATGTTAACCGCCGACCTAAAAGTAAATGATAATTCTGAGACCTCTTATTTGCCTGTGGTCTCACTATAGCCTCTTGAAAGGAATGCATCGATTTTAATGCGATTTTTTCGTAGAAAGTCGAATAACCTCGTTTGCTTTGTTATTTTTATTTATAATTTTCTTGTGGTAACTTATTGGTGCAGCACTCTGTTCGACTTAGATAATATAAATATTTACAACAATCTTATGTACAGCCGGCATCAAAAGTTGCTTATTTAACAACTATGTATAGAAAAACTTCTATGTTTCTGTAAGATGTATTCCTTCCATATTGATGTTTAATACCTATTCTTCAGGCTCTCGAGTCTTCCAATATGATTCCCGGTTGTACAACCTCCCTTAAATCTATCGTTCTAAATTCATTAGTCTTGTCAGTGATTAATTAAGTAATGGAATGTGAAGGAATTCTGTAGCATCATCAACAAAAAGAACACACACCATCGCCTTTGCTTGCGCGAAGGAGGATTTGGATAGTGTATGAGTTCTAAGGACACGCTGTATATAGGTACCTCACCTACCTATGTAAGAGGCTGTCTAGTCTAAAGTTTCCACGGAATTTCGAAAATCATGTCCCAAATACATTTGTAATGCCGCAGATACGTGCCCCCTTATTTATATAGCCTGTCACTTAATGCATTGCTAATGCTCACTCTGTCTTCTTCTATTCTCATAATTCAGACAAATGTTACACTACTTAGCAACTGTTTTAAGTTAGCAGACCATTATGGATAAGTGGTTTTGTAATAATAATCTCCAGTTTTCATATTATGTGGTGTTAAGTGTGCGCATGCGCGCATCTCTTAACCTTCAAGTTTGGAGATTAATCTTTCGTATTAAGAACTAATCTTTCGCTGTTTTCTTAGGTGTATTTCCAGATTGAGTTTCCCAAGGCACTAGTTCATTTAAATCTATTTCTATATTTATATTATCAGCATAATTATCATGTTACTTTGAATTCCCCTGCTTTTTGTTGTATACCTTGTTATTATTACTAAGTACTTGTTATAAGTAATGTGACCTAATACTTGCAATTCTTTCGAGGTTGATGTGTAAGTAAGCTGTGTACCTACATTATAATTTGAGTGTGGAAATACCAATTGACATGAAATAAATTTATTTAGCGTTGCAATTTTGTTTTATTTTGTAAGAAATCCTACGAGTAGTTTAGTTATCATATCAATTAATCCAGACCGCCTTAGCTCGCGGTACCCGTGTGTTACTCAGGCAGGGCAGGGATATATACCTAGATAATTTAGTTGAGTATTTAATATTGAAAAAGGAATAGGTACTAACCTATACCTACTAATCATAATAAAGAGGAGAGGTTTGAATTGAAAAGGCTCTGAATCTACTACTGGAGTAGTTTCGAAGCCAATTCAATTCAAACAATCGCATCTTCCTCTTTAAAATATTAGTATTTAGTACCTATAGATTAGTAAGGGCCGCGCTTTTCTTTATTTTGAATTTTCAGTAAAAATATCACTCTTTCAACTACTACGCAATCATTGCAGCCCAACCCTTTCGAAAGACCGTTGAAGGTCGGTTCTGGGGAGCCAGCCTCAATGCGGATATTGTCATGGTGACCACCGCATAACATATGGAAGAAAAGCGACTATTTATCTAGCTCTACCTATCTATGACCTTAGCTCAACTAAGCTTCTTTAGTTCTCTACTCGGACGGCAGGTAGGTTTTTATGGTATGTGTAGGTATTCGTTTGTGTACCTACATGGTCGTCACGTCACGTCACTTCACCAAAGATTTAGAAAATATGTAACAGTTGTACACTTTTTTACATCCATTTTAAAATCAAAGAGATAATAGAATACAACAGTCACCTTTAGGCCACAGATTACTTAATTTCCTGGTAATCTGCCTAGAAATCTAGTTTGGCCATGGATGAACGATGTGTTTTAATATCGTACTACTGCTGATATTTGAATAAAGTTTATTAGTTAAGTTAGCGATACGTCATTGCAAGTAAGAAGTGCTAACAATGAAAAAAGGAAAAAATAAATATACTTAAATAAATTAATGCTGGACATCCACCACAGCCTAGCCTAGCCACAAGCTAAGCAGAGCTTCTGTTATGGGTGCTAGATGACTGATATACGTATTACAATATATAACATAAATAGATATTTTTTTATTATAATATAGAAAACGACCAGAACACCATGAACAAATATCTGCAGATTGCATAAATATTTGTCCCGAGGCGGGAATCGAACCCGAAGCCTGCGTCGCAGGCGGACCCTCGCCTACCGCGCCACAGATGTCGATAATGAATGCCATATAATAGAGCTCATTATATAGGTAGGTACGACTCTTTGGTTGACTCCGTCAAAATACTTTACTGCTCAAGTAGGTACCTAACAATCAGCAACAAAAACTATATTATCAGCTAAAAATATATTTGAGGTCGGTTGGAGTTAAAAACTCTCTCTCTACCTACATATTTACCTTCCTTTAAAACTCAAAAGATGGCAATGATCTGTCGCGTAGGGGAGGATGTTAAAATTGCACTTCAATCTTTGAAATTTACAGTGCTATATATATTTATTTATGCACTTAGGTACTTTTATTTTGCAGTTTTTCTACCTTCTACAAATAATAAAACTAGGCATTAAATAAATAAGTTGTAGTATTTTCTATGAACCCATGAAAAATAAAATCTTTCTTCGACATAGAGGTTTTTTTTTGCGCGTTGTGCTTGGATGGTGACTAAACAATACAACTACTGGAAATAAAGCACTTTGATTTGATTTTGATCTGTTACTTTGGAGATTAGGGAGTAGGTAGGTAGGTAAAGTGTTCTATTTACAGACTTCTCTATATTTTTCCTTTATTATATACAACGTTTTCGCGGACGTCGGACGGACCTACCGGTCGCACGCAGCACATATCGCGTGACACGTCGATCGCCGATAAACTTTTCGTCTAAGTATATCTAAAAGTATAAAATCTACCGAAACTTCAAAAACTGTTTTGATATGTACAATACAAACCACTACAATACAATACAACACTTTATACGACGAAGACAACGTTTAACTTCGTAGGTCTTCTTTTATTCTCTAGGTACAATGGCTAGAAATGTATTATTATTTGAAATTTCAAGTTCATAAATGCAGCACTTAGTAAAAGATAGCAAACAGTACCTACCTACCCAAAAAAGTGACACCTTTATGGCTTTTGATACCAACCTCAAAACCCTAAAAATAGATCTTGGTCAATCTTTCGTTGCCGACTGTACCTACCTACCTACCTAGAGAGAACATAGTGGTTTTATTCTCTTTGTCGTAGCGTAGAGTATTATTGTTCTGTGGTACCTATCTACGTAGTGGTTTTATTCTCTTTGCTACATACCCAATATTAATATACTATGCTCTAAGAATCAAAGAGAACCACTACGTTCCTAAGAATAAACTAAACAGAAATTGGAAACAATGTTTTTGAAATCACTGGTAAACCAATAAGATTAAATTTTTTATTGAAGTATTCATTATTACCTACCTTTAATCCGTAGGTAGACTTATTTTCAAAGAATTACTATACTAAACATTCTTTGGCGATTGTGTTTACAAATGTAATCGATTTATGTATTATGGATCCACAAAGAAAACAACATCCTGGCCCAATGGCTCCAACCAGTAGTAAATCAGCGCGGAAAAGCTTTACTGTCACCCATACATACGTTAAAACGGCTCCTAAAACGGCATCAAACAAAGAGATAATAACCGTACATACAAACACACCGCATGTTGAAAAGCGCTCGTTTTTTGCCGAACAAAATCAAATCTACCAGGGCGAAGTCAACACTCTTTCGGTAGTGTAAGTTCCTTCAGAAGCCTAAAACAGTTTAAAGCCCATACATAACAATAGTAGTTGTTGTTAGGTAGTTAGGTTCAAGAGTTAATTTTAATCAGTTATCTACCCCAATTTCCAAATGTCGCCACAATGACTAGTACCTACTCTGCCAGCGCATTCAGCGGGTTCCATTACCTCTAGGAGAAGAAATGATGATGATGAAATGGGAGTTACATAGAAGTTGGGTATTATTAAAGTGAGGCTTCATCCTTCCAGAGAAACAAATAGAGATATAATGTGCTGCAAATACACGGAAGATGTAAGCGAAATTGCACTTGGCTTCGCTGATGGCACTATAAGATTGTTTCACTGCAGTAATGGCCTGTGCACCCAGACGCTTGTTGATGACGAGTGTCGTGCTTACCCTGGCCCAGTCACTGCAATCAAACATCGGCCAGTCAGCAAAGCTCATCCGATTACTAATACGCTTCTTACTTCGTGTTAGTACCTACCTATCTTGTTTACCGAATGTTCCACATACATAACTGTAAACCTACTTAGAAGTTACTATCCCAAAGAATCAAGGAAACTATGAGTAAATAAATAATATTGGACAATCCACACAGCATCACCTAGCCCCAAGCTAAGCAGAGCTTGTTTTATGGGCACTAGATGATTAATATACATACCTACATAATGCATATGATATAGATTACATAGATAGATATTTTTTATTAAACATAGAAAATGTGTTATGCTTTTGAGTTCTGTTCAACGTTATCGAATCATTCATCGATATCTTTTAACGTTTTCAGATGTCAACGGTTGTATAAAATGCTGGAAATATAAATACGGCCAGTGCCTTTATACAATTCGGGAAAAACGACAAACGCTTGGATTAAACTACCATCCTCATTACAGCAAGTTTATATCCTACGGCGATGATTCAAAATTGAACATGTATGACGAAGAAGCGCAAACTCAGGAACGGGCTTTTTATTCCAGGTTAGGTATTAACTTCCTTCTTTACACGAGGATTATTCTTAAATTTAGTACTACATCGTACGAAACCTTGCGGTGAGATGGTTCAATTCGTAGTGCCGCTAAATTGAAAGAAGGTAGGTACCTTTTTTCAACCTTATTGTTACACTTGCGTCTTTTTAGGACATTTTTTCCTAATATTGATGAAGTTTCTCCACTAGAACGTAGAAAATATTAAAACGGGAAAATATTGAATTTCCCGCCACTCAACTCGCGCGCACGTCTTCACCATGTCACAGATAACATAATACTAGTAACCATGATAAAGGTTTTTAAATATTTTTATTTATAGTGGTTCGAAAAACGTAACGGATGGACATACATCAAGGATATTTGCCTGCTCGTTTAATACAAAGTCCCATCACGAGCTTGTATCGGGCGGATGGGACGACATCGTATTTTGTTGGGATGATAGGCAGCCGTACGCAACACGCTATTTTAGTGGTCCGCACATCTGTGGAGAGGGCTTGGATTTCGACAAAACAGGAAGACAGGTACCCCTTATAACGTTATTAATTAAATAAGAGCAAAGATAGATTAACCCCCAAATGATAATGCCATCTATGGCGCTCATTAGGGGAGGCCTATGTCCAGCAGTGGATTATTATACGCTGGTGATGATGATGATGATGATGAAAGATAGAGTATTGTAGAGTAAGTAGCAGAGAGAGAGTAATGAAGGTACCTATAACTGGTTTTAACCTCCTTGGCCTTAGGACATTAATAATAATTTGTAAGGTCCCTCAACAGGATCATTTCCCAAAAAGTAAGAAAGTTTGGAGAAGTAAATTGAACTTGATTTTATTTCGTTGGGTTATACAGTTTGAAGAGAACGATTTTATAAGTGCATGTTTTATAAACGTTTCTCTTAAATCACTCAAAAAACCACATGAAAATCCGTTGCGTAGTTTTAAAACTGTAACCATACAGAGGGACAGACAGCGTGAAGCAACTTTGTTTTATACTATGTAGTGATATAATTAACAGTAAAAATGTTAAATGCGGTGTTTTCGAACTTAGATCATAGGGTACCTATTTAATAGCATAAACTATTTCAGATACTAACATGTTCATGGCAAGAAAACGATTGCATTCAACTATGGGACTATGGCTCCTGTAAACTGATAGAGACTATAGTGCCAGACTACTTTCAATCAAAGCTGTACTGCGGCAAGTTAGTTCCACGAACAAACCTCGTGGTCTGTGCGGGTTCCGACTCTAATATCATTCGTGTTGTGGATACCAAACAGAAAATAGTAAGACAGCTTATTTATTTACTATCTAAGAAGTTTTCCTTTCAATGAATATATTATATTATGTTAATTCATAAATTTTATTTGTTTTAGACGGAGTGCTCCATAAGAAATAATCCAGGTGGTATTTATTCTTTTGACTTCGGCCACGTCAGAAGGAAAGAACCGAAAGGACACGACACCGGAGGCTATAAGAAGAAAAGCGAAATTGAGCAAGTACCTAGAGTTTCCTTTGTGACTGGAAAAAGGCTGCAAATAATTGACTTTGGATAGAAAACTTAATATTTTGATAAAATCTGTAAAATAATAAACCCAGATATAAAAGTTGTACATCTGTTGTATTAATTTTATTCTCTTTAACAATCTACTCAAAACAGCCGTTTACAAATCATGTGAAAGACAAATACAGTGATTCAATTTTGTAAATATAGTTCATAAAACTCTAGAAGATAAAATATCGAGTTTGGCAAGAATTCATAATATATAAAAAAACAAATATTCCTACATGGTATTGTATACAGGATTTGAACATCTATTATTATTCGACCGATTCGTGTTGAGCCTCGTCAACGGATGAGTCTTCCCGTGTTGTAACTGTTTTTTGTTTTGAGCTTTCGACATCACAGTTGAAACGAGCACAT